>JAKWJD010001766.1:58665518-59100518 GCA_027705065.1 Solanum peruvianum | reverse complement strand
TCGAATTCGACCTAGTTTCTCATCATTAAACTGTCTTCCCTTGATCTTGTAAAGAAAAGAAGATCTTGCCTCTACACAAGCTAACAATCCTCCTTCTCATTTATTTCTAACCTCATAAGGACATTAGCCAGAATCTGCACCTCTCTAGCCAATGGGCGTCTAGAAAACTTGCAAATGAGCTAGACTTCCCATGCTTCCGGCCTTTCTACTTAAAGCATCCGCCACAACATTCGTTTTCCCGGAAGATACAAGATAGTGATGTCGTAGTCCTTCAGTAGTTCCATCCATCTCCTCTGTCTCAAGTTCAAATCTTTTTGGGTAAAGACGTACTGTAGGCTACGATGATCCGTATAGACCTCACACTTAACTCCATATAAAATAGTGCCTCCATTGCTTAATGCAAACACTACCGCGGCCAATTCCAAATCATGAGTTGGATAGTTACGTTCATGCACCTTTAATTGCCTCGAAGCATAAGCAATCACATTCTTCTCTTGCATTAGCACTGCACCCAACCCAGAATAGGATGCATCATAATACACGATGAAGTATTTACCCTCTACTGGCAAGGTAAGAATTGGTGCAGTAGTCAACAAGGTCTTGAGCTTCTTAAAGTTTTCCTCACACTCCTCCGACCATACAAATGGAACATTCTGCTTAGTCAAGTTCGTTAATTGGAAAGAAATGGAAGAGAATCCCTTGACAAATCGGCGGTAGTAGCTAGCTAAACCAACAAAACTCCTTATTTCTGACACGTTTGTAGGTATCACCCAATTCTTCACTGTCTCATTCTTAGATGGATCCACCATCACTCCATCCTTAGAAACCACGTGTCCCAAGAAGGACACTGAATCTAGCCAAAACTCACACTTGGAGAATTTGGCATAAAGCTTCTTCTTCCTCAATAACTCTAACACCATTCTCAAATGCTCCTCATGTTCCTTCTTACTTTTAGAGTATATCAGTATATCATCAATGAATACGATCACAAAGAGATCCAGATATGGCTTAAAAATCCCATTCATCAAGCTCATGAAAGCAGCAGGGGCATTAGTAAGACCAAACGACATTACTACAAATTCGTAGTGCCCATACCTGGTTCGAAAAGCAGTCTTTGGCACATCCGCTGCCCGTATTTTCAATTGATGATAACCGGATCTCAACTCAATTTTAGAGAAGACACAAGCACCTTGTAACTGATCGAACAAGTCATCAATGCGAGGAATGGGGTACTTGTTCTTAATAATTACCTTATTCAGTTGTCTGTAGTCTATGCACATCCGAAAGCTCCCATCCTTCTTCTTCACAAATAACACCGGAGCACCCCAAGGAGATGCACTTGGTCTAATGAAGCCTTTGTTCAACAACTCTTGAAGTTGGGCCTTTAACCCTCTTAACTCCGCGGGAGCCATTCTATAAGGGGGTATAGAAATGGGGCGAGTACCCGGTTCCAAATCAATGCAGAAATCAATATCCCTATCCGGTAGCAGCCAGGAAGATCTGCAGGGAACACATCCAGAAACTCACGGACTACCGAAACTGACTCAATCGAAGGTACTTGAGTAGTGTCATCCTTGAGATGTGCCAAGAAAGCTAAACACCCCTTACTAACCATTCTCTTAGCATGAAGAAAGGAGATGATACGAACCGGACTGGAAGTGTAGTCGCCCTCCCACACTAACGGATCTGCCCCAGGCTTGGCTAACGTCACAGTTTTAGCATTACAACCAATATCGCAAATTTGGAGAAAGCCAAGTCATACCCAAATTACATCAAAATCCACCATCTCTAAGATGACCAAGTCTACATAAGTATTGCTCCCCACAAAATTCACCAAACAAGACCTATATACCTTTTCAACTATCACAGACTCACCCACTGGAGTAGAAACACGAATAGGCATGTAAAGTAATTCACAATGTAAATTTAGACCATTAGCAAATGAGGAAGATACATAAGAAAATGTGGATCCAGGATCAAACAATACAGAATCCATGCAATCACAAATCAAAAGATTACCTGTGATGACATCATCTGATGTCTCCGCTTCAGATCTCCCAGGGAAAGCGTAACAATGGGTCCTATCACCAGTCTGTCCGTTGCCCCTACCATGTTGTGCCGTAGTGGCTCCAGTTTGCCCATCACCTCGGCCGTTTTGGTGACCACCATTTCCTCGACCACCACGTCCTCCAGAAAAACGGCCTCTACCATGACCACCTCTACCTCTAGCTATTGGGGGTCTGTAACTCTGTTTTGGACAATTTCTCCTAATATGTCCAGTCTCCCCACATCCATAACACTCTCTGGAGTAAAGCATAGGTCTCTCGGAGAAGTGTTGACCGGTCTGAGGTGGTCCCCCAATTACAGTCTGTAGTGAAGACTGAATTGGTCGGACTGAGTAACTTCCCGAACCCTGTCCTCTAGTGTAAGAACCATTAAACTCACCTTCCCTTTCGAAACCTTTTGATGTCGATGTCGTGGTGAAGTCGTCTGGCTTCACTCCTTCCACCTCTATCACAAAGTCTACCACCTCTTGGAAGGATTTTGCCGTTGCCGCTATCTGTAAGGCCGAAATCCGCAACTCTGACCTCAACCCCTTAACAAATCGGCGAATCCGCTCTTGGGGACTAAAACAGAGTTGAGTGGCATACCTGGATAATGCACGAAACTTAGCCTCATATGCATTAACCGACATTCTACCTTGCTCTAGACTCAAGAACTCATCTCTTTTTCTATCTCTCAAAGTCCTTGGGATATACTTCTCCATAAACAAGATAGAGAATGATGCCCAAGTCATAGGCGGTGCCTCTGTAAGTTGACACTCAACATGTGACCGCCACCACATTTTGGCGTTCCCTTGAAGCTGATAACTCACGAACTCAACACCGAACCGCTCCACTATACCCATCTTGTGTAGTAGCTCATGACAGTCAACCAGAAAATCGTAAGCATCCTCAGATTCAGCACCCTTGAAGACTGGAGGTTTCAATTTCAAGAACTTACTGAAAAGTTCATGCTGATCATTTGTCATTATAGGCCCAGTAGTCAGACGTGGAAATGTGCCTATGTCCAATGAGGCATCCATACGAGGAGTCATAGTAGCCGCATGTCGTATCTCTGAAACCGGAGGTGTTGGTGCAGAAACCACTGGAGGTGCCTGACCCTGATCAGATAACCCGCTAAGATAAGAAAGAACCTGATTGATCATCTCTGGGGTAGGTTGGGGTGGCAATTCCTCATTTTGCACTTGTTCACTCTCCCCTTCCTCACCGTCTCTTATCACTTCCTCAGTCGGTGGAGGAGTCACCGCCCTAGTACCAGATGGGCTCGGTGCTCGTCCTCTTCCTCTAGAGGATGTCCTCCCACGACCTCTACCACGGCCTCTTGCCGCTGCTATTCCTCGAGCCACAGCCCCAGTGGCTGGCTCAGACGTTTCTTGTCTTGCCGGTGTTGTTGTTGGCGCGGTCGTTGCTCTAGTTCTAACCATCTGCGAAATAGAGTGAAGATGGTCAGATAACAATTCGTATCGCCTAGATACCAATTGGACTCAAGTAGTAGCACGAAAGAAAGAATGAAAGAGTGAAATTTTCCTAAAGTCTTATAGCCTCTCAAGGAAAAGTAAAGGCGTCCCCCTACCGTTCCTTAAGACTCTACTAGACCTGTTCTTGTGTGATGAGACTAACGAACCTAATGCTCTGATACCAAGTTTGTCACGACCCAAAACCGAGCCGCGACTGGCACCCACACTTACCCTCCTATGTGAGCGAACCAACCAATCTAACCCTTAACATTTCAATGTATATCAACAGAAAGTAATGCGGAAGACTTAAACTCATTAATAAAAACTATTCAAAACTATTGTTATCATCCCCAAAATCTGGAAGTCATCACCACAAGAACATCTATGATCAAATTACTAAACTAAGAGTATTCTAAGAAGCTAAAACAAGTAAAAAGCTAGTCCATGCCGGAAGTTCAAGGCATCAAGACTTGAAGAAGAAGATCCAGTCCAAGCTAGAAGCATTAGCTCACCCTGAAGATCCGGTGTGACGAAGACTGGCTAGAATCACTGTTGAGTTGAAGACGACGGCACGTTTGCTGCACTCCACAAATAACAAGAAGAAAACATAAAAGTAGGGGTCAGTACAAAACACGGGTACTGAGTAGGTATCATCGGCCAACTCAAAATAGAAAACAGTATATATCAGATAATATCATAAATCAACTACATTACTCAACATGTAGCAACAACAAGTACTATAATCATTATTAAGTACCGCCAATTTCACCCATGAGGACTCAAGCCTCAATACCATACTCATTTGGGAATAAGGTTCATTAGATTGAGTATATTAACATCTTTCAAGATTCATTATCTTTATTCCTCTCGTGTCGGTACGTGACACTCCGCTCCATATACTATCCTGGTGTCGGAACGTGACACTCCGATCCATATTCTATCCTGGTGTCGCAATGTGACACTCCGATCCATAATCTATCCTGGTGCCAGAACGTGGCACTCCGATCCCCTAATTCTACGTGTCGGTTCGTGACACCCGATCCCCTAATTCTACGTGTCGGTTCGTGACACCCGATCCCCTAATTCTACGTGTCGGTTCGTGACACCTGCTCCACTGATCCCATTCTATCAATTCATCAAGCCTTCTTTTATACCAAGGCATCATCAATCTCATTACTTTAGTTCATCCAGCCTTCTTTTATACCAAGGCATCATCAATCTCATTACTTTAGTTCATCCAGCCTTCTTTTATACCAAGGCATCATCAATAACAAAGTAGATTAGGGTTTCTCAAGATTTAGGATTCAATAGCTTCATCATGCTTATTTTATCACAATTATATAATCACATTCATGCAAGCATACAATTAAGCATTTAGAAGGGTTTACAATACTACCAATACACATCATTCGCTATTAAGAGTTTACTACGAATAGCATAAAAACCATAACCTACCTCCACTGAAGATTTGATCAAGCAAGCAATTCCCCAAGCTTTTGTTTCTCTCTTCCTCATTCGATTCTCTCTCTTTCTCTTCTCTTTGTTCTTTCTAGTTTTCTTATTCAACCCGTTTCTTTTACCCTAATTAGCATATAATTAAGAATAAAGTGGCAATAATAACCCACTAATTAACGTAAGGTTACCTCTTTTAACCCCCAAGTAATTAGACTTATTATATTAACCCTCTAACTTTATAAATAAAGAAGGAATAGTCCAAAACGTCCCTTAAAACGTGTAAAGAAATCCGACACAGACTGGGATTACGCAACCTGTGATGGGCCGTCATGCCTGCGATGGTCCGTCATGCAGGTCGTCGCCAAGTTCAGAGACCCAAATTTCCATCAAGGGTCTGTGTCGGTCCGTCACGCCTGTGACGGTCCGTCCTGCAAGTTCGTCACGAAGTTCAGAGAGTCGATTTTCAGTACCCAATTTCAGAATTTCTAAGTGTTTTGAAACGAGACCATGCGACGGTCCGTTGTGCCCATGACGGTCCGTCGTGGGGTCCGTCGTCTCAGCCAATTTTCCAGAAATAAAATCTGCTGCTCGAAACGACTAAACAGGTCGTTACAGCATCAAACCAACCAATGGGAGACCTACATCTCCTCCCATACAATGCTTCAAATGGAGCCATATAAATACTTGAGTGATAGCTATTATTGTATGAAAACTCCGCTAAGGGTAAGAAGTTATCCCAATGACCACCAAATTCTATCACACATGCACGAAGCATATCTTCCAATACCTGAATCGTTGGCTCAGACTGACCATCGGTCTGAGGGTGAAATGTAGTACTAAGGTCCAACCTAGTACCTAATTCCGCATGCAATGTTCTCCAAAACATAGAAGTAAACTGCATACCTCTATCTGATATGATGGAAAGTGGAACTCTATGCAATCGAACAATTTCTGAGATATAGAGTTTGGCTAACTTCTCTGCATTGTAAGTCACCTTGACCGGAATGAAGTGAGCAGACTTAGTTAATCTGTCCACAATTACCCAAATAGAATCAAACTTTCCCAATGTCTTTGGAAGACCAACCACGAAGTCTATTGCAATTCTCTCCCACTTCCATTCAGGAATGGGCATTCTCTGAAGTGTTCCTCCGGGCCTCTGGTGTTCATACTTTACTTGCTGACAATTTGGACATTTGGCAAAAAAATCAACAATGTCACACTTCATTCTAATCCACCAAAAAGTGTTGCTTTAGGTCACGGTACATCTTGGTTGCACCAGGATGTATAGAATATCCGGAACAATGAGCCTCTGTGAGGACGATGTGGATCAAATCATCAACACGGGGCACACATACCCTTCCCTTAATCCTCAAAACACCTTCCTCATCAATTATTGCCTCTTTAGCCTCTCCTCGCAACACCATATCCCTAATTCGGCTTAGTTTCTCATCATCAAACTGTTTTCCCTTGATCTTGTCAAGAAAGAAGATCTTGCCTCCACACAGGCCAAAAATCCTCCCTTCCCATTTACTTCTAGCCTCATAAAATCATTAGCCAAGTTTTGGATTTCTCTAGCCAATGGGCGTCTGGAAACTTGTAAGTGAGCTAGGCTTCCCATGCTCACTGCTTTCTACTTAAGGCGTCTGCCACAACATTAGCCTTTCCTGGGTGATACAAGATAGTAACATCATAGTCCTTTAGTAGTTCCATCCATCTCCTCTATCTCAAATTCAAATCCCTCTAAGTAAAGACATACTGTAGGCTACGATGATCCGTATAGACTTCATACTTAACCCCATATAGATAGTGTCTCCATTGCTTTAATGCAAACACTACCGCAGCCACCTCCAAATCATGGGTCGGATAATTACGTTCGTGCACCTTTAATTGCCTCGAAGCATAAGCAATTACATTCTTTTTTTGCATTAGCACTGCACCCAACCCAGAATAAGATGCATCGCAATAAACAATGAAGTTCTTGCCTTCCACTGGCAAGGTAAGAATTGGTGCAGTAGTCAAAAAGGTCTTGAGTTTCTGAAAGCTTTCCTCACACTCATCCGACCATACAAATGGATCATTCTGCTTAGTCAAGTTCGTCAAGTGGGAAGCAATAGAAGAGAATCCCTTGACAAATCGACGATAGTAGCTGGCTAAACCAACAAAGCTCCTTACTTCTGACACATTAGTAGGTCTTACCCAATTCTTCACTGTTTCAATCTTAGAAGGATCCACCATCACTCCATCCTTAGAAACCACGTGCCCCAAGAAGGACACTGAATCTAGCCAAAACTCACACTTGGAGAATTTGGCATAAAGCTTTTTCTCCCGCAATACTTCCAACACAATTCTCAAATGCTCCTCATGTTCCTTCTTACTCTTGGAGTATATCAGTACATCATCAATAAATACGATCACAAAGAGATCCAGATATGGCTTAAAAATCCCGTTCATCAAGCTCATGAAAGCAGCAGGGGCATTCGTAAGACCAAAAGACATTACTACGAATTCGTAATGCCCATACCTGGTTTGAAAAGAAGTCTTTGACACATCTGTTGCCCGTATTTTCAATTGATGATAACCGGATCTCAAGTCAATCTTAGAGAAGACACAAGCACCTTGTAACTGATCGAACAAGTAATCAATGCGAGGAATGAGGTACTTGTTCTTAATAATTACCTTGTTCAACTGCCGGTAGTCTATGCACATCCGAAAACTCCCATCCTTCTTCTTCACAAATAACACCGGAGCACCCCAAGGGGATGCACTTGGTCTAATAAAACCTTTACTTAACAACTCTTGAAGTTGGGCCTTTAAATCCCTTAACTCTGCTGGAGCCATTCTATTAGGGGGTATGGAAATGGGGCGAGTACCCGGCTCCAGATCAATGCAAAAGTCAATATCCCTATCCGGTGGCATACCAGGAAGGTCTGCAGGGAACACATCCAAAAAACACACGGACTATCGAAACCGACTCAATTGGAGGTGCTTGGGTAGTATCATCCCTGAGGTGTGCCAAGAACGCTAAACACCCTTTACTAACCATTCTCTTAGCACGAAGAAAGGAGATGATACGACCTGGAGTGGAAGTGTAGTCACCCTCCCACACTAACGGATCTGTCCCAGGCTTGGCCAACGTTACATTCTTGGAATTACAATCTAAGATTGCAAAATTCGGAGAAAGCCAAGTCATACCCAGAATTACATCGAAATCAACCATTTCTAAGATAACCAAGTCTACATGAGTATTGCTCCCCACAAAAGTCACCAGACAAGACCAATATACCTTTTCAACTATCACAGACTCACCCACCGGAGTAGAAACACGAATAGGCATGTCAAGCAATTCACAATGTAAATTAAGACCAGTAGCAAATGAGGAAGATACATATGAAAATGTGGAGCAAGGATCAAATAATACAGAAGCCATGCAATCACAAACCAAAAGATTACCTGTGATAACAGCATCAGATGTCTCCGCTTCAGACCTCCTGGGGAAAGCGTAACAATGGGCCCTATCACCTGTCTTCCCGTTGCCCCTACCATGTTGTGCTGTAGTGGCTCCAGTTTGCCCATCACCCCAGCCGTTTTGGTGACAACCATTACCTCGGCCACCACGTCCTCCAGAATGACGGCCTCTTCCATGACCACCTCTACCTCTGACTATTGGGGGTCTGTAACTCTATTTTGGACAATACCTCTTAATATGTCCAGTCTTCCCACATCCATAACACTCTCTGGATTCAAGCATAGGTCTCTGTGAGAATGACGAAGTCTGGGGATAGCCTCCAAACTCAGAGAAATGTTGACCGATCTGCGGTGGACCCCCAACTACAGTCTGCAGTGAAGACTGAATAGGTCGGGCTGGATAACCTCCGGAACCCGGCCCTCTGGAGTAAGAACCATTAAACTCACCTCCCTTACGAAACCTTTTAGATATTGATGCCATGGTGAAGTCATCTGGCTTCACTCCTTCCACCTCTATCACGAAGTCCACCACTTCCTGAAAGGATTTTGCTGTAGCCGCTACCTGTAAGGCTGAAATCCGCAAGTCTGACCTCAACCCCTTCACAAAACGGCGAATCCGTTCTTGTGGACTGAAACAAAGCTGAGTGGCATACTTGGATAATGCACGAAACTTAGCATCAAACGCAGTAACCGACATCCTACCTTGCTCTAGGCTCAAGAATTTATCTATCCTCCTATCCCTCAAGGTCAGGGGGATATACTTCTCCATAAATAAGCTAGAGAATGACGCCCAAGTCATAGGTGGTGCCTGTGCGGGTTGACACTCAACATGTGACCACCACCATATTTTGGCATTTCCCTGAAACTGATAGGTTACAAACTCAACGCCAAATCGTTCCACTATGCCCATTTTATATAGTAACTCATGACAATCAACCAGAAAATCGTAGTCATCCTCAGATTCAGCACCCTTGAAGACTGGAGGTTTCAATTTCAAGAACTTACTGAAAAGTTCATGCTGATCACTTGTCATTATGGGCCCTGTAGTCAAACGAGGAAACGTGCCTATTTCCAATGAGGCATCCATGCGGGGAGCCTCAGCAGTGGCCTGTCGTACTTCCGAAACCTGAGGTGCTGGTGCGGAAAACACTGGAGGTGTCTAGCCTTGATCAGATAACCCGCTAAGATAAGCAAGAACCTGATTAATCATCTCTGGGGTAGGTTGGGGTGGTAATTCCTCATTCTGCACTTGCTCACTTTCCCCATCCTCACCCTCTCTTACTACTTCCTCAGTCGGTGGAGGAGTTACCGCCCTAGTACTAGATGGGCCAGGTGCTTGTCCTCTTCCTCTAGAGGACGTCCTCCCGCGACCTCTACCACGGCCTCTTGCCACTAATCCTCCTCGAGCTACTGCCCCAGTGGCTGGCTCAGTTGCATCTTGTCTTGCCGGTGTTGGTGTTAGCGCCGTTGTTGCTCTAGTTCAAACCATCTGCAAAATAGAGTGAAGATGGTCAGATACCAATTTGTATCACCTAGATACCAATTGGATCCAAGTAATAGCACGAAAGAAAGAAAGAAAGAATGGAATTTTCCTAAAGTCTTATAGCCTCTCAAAGAAAAGTAAAGGCGTCCACCTACCGTTCCTTAAGACTCTACTAGACTCGTTCTTGTGTGATGAGACCAACGAACCTAATGCTCTGATACCAAGTTTGTCACGACCCAAAACGAGCCGCGAGTGGCACCCAGACTTATCCTACTATTTGAGAGAACCAACCAATCTAAACCCCAACATTTCAAACCTAATGAACATAATACAATGCGGAAGACTTAAAACTCATTAACGAAAATTTATTAAATACTTCTAAAACTCAATGCTTATTATTCCCAAAAACTGGAAGTCATCGCCACAAGAACATCTATCCTCAAATTACCAAATCTAAGAGTATCTACGAAGCTAAAATAAGTAAAAATCTAGTCCATGCCGGAATTTCAAGGCATCAAGACATGAAGAGGAAGATCCAGTCCAAGCTAGAAGCAATAGCTCACCCTGAAATCTGGCTTGATGAAGACTGGCTAGAGTTGCGGTTGAGTTGAAGACGGTGGCACGTTTGCTGCACTCCACAATTAACAAAGAAAAACAAATACAAGTAGGGGTCAGTACAAGGCACAAGTACTGAGTACGTATCATCGGCCAACTCCAAATAGAAAACAATATATATCAGATAATAACATAAAATCAACTAATATTCTATACAGGTGACAACAACAATTACCGTAACCCTTGGTCACAACACCAAGCACATCAATGAGGACTCAAGCCTCCCTATCATACTCATTTGGGAATTAGTTCTTTACAGTTTAGTATATTATCATAATTCGAGATTCATTATCTTTATTCCTCTTGTGTCGGTACGTGACACTGCGCTCCACTACTACTATCCTGGTGCCGGAACGTGACACTCCGATCCATATACTATCCTGGTGTCGGAACGTGACACCCGATCCATATACTATCCTGGTTTCGGAACGTGACACTCCGATCCATATATTATCCTGGTGTCGGAACGTGACACTCCGATCCATATACTATCCTGGTGTCGGAACGTGACACTCTGATCCATATACTATCCTGGTGTCTTAACGTGACACTCCGATCCATATACTATCCTGGTGTCGGAACGTGACACCCGATCCTCTAATCTCATTACTTTAGTTCATCAAGCCTTCTTTTATACCAAGGCATCATCAATCTCATTACTTTAGTTCATCAAGCCTTCTTTTATACCAAGGCATCATCATTAACAAAGTAAATTTAGGATTCAAGATTCAATAGCCTCATCATGCTAATTCATCAAAATTATATTATCACATCATGTAAGCACACAATTAAGCATATCGAAGACTTTATAATACTACCCAATACATATCATTCACTATTAAGAGTTTACTATAAGATAGTATAAACAATAACCTACCTCCACCGAAGAATTGTGATCAAGCAATCTACTTTCCCAAAGCTGCGTTCTTCTTCGTTTTCTCTCTCTCTTGATCGTTCGTTTCTCCCTCTCTTTGTTCTGTCTATTTTTCTGATTCAAAACCTTTTTTCTTTTACCCTAATTGTCATATAACTAAGTATAAAGATGATAAAAATAACCCACTAATTATTCCAAGGTTATCTCCTTTAACCCCCAAGAAATAGAATTATTAACATTAATCCACTAACTTTATAATTATAAGCATGAACAGTTCAAAACGCCCCTTAAAACTTTTAAATAGAAATCCGACCCATTCAAGGTTACGCAGCCTGTGACGGTCCGTCATGACTGAGACGGTCTGTCCTGCAGGTCAGTCACAAAGTTCAGAGAGTTAATTCTGTGGAAAAGTTTGTGACGGTCCGTCGTGCCTGCGACGGTCCGTCCTGCCATTCCGTCACGAAATTCAGAGAGTCGATTTCAGTACCCAATTTCAGAATTCTAAGTGTTTTGGAACGAGACCCCCTCGACGGTCCGTCGTGCCCATGACGGTCCGTCGTGGGATCAGTCGACCAAGATAGTTTTTCCAGAAATAAAATCTGCTGCTCAAAATGACTAAACAGGTCGTTACAGATTAAAAAGTTGGCAAGGATGTATCCAATGAAGTTATTGTAAATACAGTTTTTTGTATAAATCAATTAATCATTTGTTATATCATTATAACAATTTGATTTTTTTTTTACTAATCAGGATGATGTAGTAGAGGTTGACACCAAAAAATCCGAACAAGTAACTGTGGATCAAAATATTGCTGATAAAATGCAACATAACATCCGCCATCCAAAAAAAGTGTCGGTAAACATTGATTCAATAAAATTTAAAAATATTCGTCGTGTATTTAGAAGTTTGTGAATGATATTATTATGTTATTATTAGTCAAATCAATATTGGATTCCATCATATCGACAACCATTAATTGTGGAACCCAAGAAGCTATAGACACTTTTATTTTTGGCCTTCAAACTCTTTTGAATGTTCAATTGATGAGTGATGTCATGTAAGATACGTTAACTGAAACATATCAATCGATGTCATACAGTAAGTTAGCCATGGAAATATCACTACATAATTTTAGGCCTACGGCTACACTAAATCTGAGCAACGCTTGAAAAGTGTTGCCTAAAATATTTTTGGGAACACTTTTTAAATGTTGCCTAATTTTTTAACTTTTCGGAACGATAATATTGGCAACACTTATAAAGTGTACCATTTAATGATATAGACTACACTTTATAAGCGTTGTCATAGTATGAAATAAATGGAAACAATTATGTATATATATGGCCAAACTTTTAAAGTGTCCTATTTTTATAATTGTAAAAACAACCCTATAGAAGTGTGGCAAATGATTCCCTCCACCATTTTCAAATATTTCACTAAAATATTTGATTCCCTCAAACATTTTCAACTCCCCCTCCCATTATTTTTGGCCAAAGCTGAAGAGTAGAACACAACGCAGGTTCATTCCTATATGAAAAAGAACACAATTTTTCTTCTCCAAAACTTTTAATCGAAGAGTAGAAGATGGAGATCGAAGAGAGGACATTGAAGACTGAAGAGAAGAGCTGAAAATGAAAAGAGATGAGTTAATATTCTCTTCTCCAAAATGGGAATAGCTGAGCTGAGTTGAGCTAATGTTGATGAACTAGGGATCGATCGAGGAGCTGAAGATTGAAGAACTGAAGCTTAAAACAAACTTCATCAAGCGTAAGTACCAATTTCATACAACTTAAATTCCTTTTCATTCTCTTCTAATCATCTAGTACTAAAAATAGTCAATTAATTGAATTTTTGTTTTGTCTTTAGAAGTAATTGATTAGTTTGGGATTGTTATTGCTGAAGAATCGAAGAGCACTGCGATTTCTATGAACATGAACTGAAGAAGCCAATT
This sequence comes from Solanum peruvianum, assembly GCA_027705065.1. Lineage (NCBI taxonomy): Eukaryota > Viridiplantae > Streptophyta > Magnoliopsida > Solanales > Solanaceae > Solanum > Solanum peruvianum. Next base: position 59,087,155 of record JAKWJD010001766.1, on the reverse strand, counting down.
TTCCTCTCAGCTTCATTGTTCAAGATTGGAGAGCTAAAGAAGACAATTTTCTTCAAAGATTTCTGGGTAAACTGCTATTCCATCATATTTCCTTTTGAAAATTGAAAGAAAATGCTTCACAAATCAACTTGCCTCATGTCTTAAAGCTTTAGGTTGTTGGAATAGAGTTTATCAGGTAAGAGATTTTACCTTCAAAAGTCTAAATTATATGTTTAAGATTTTGATATTCTTGTGTGTCAGTCAAAAATTTGTTTATAGGAAATCTGTCAAAACGCGGCTAGGTCGACGGACCTCGCGACGGGACATCGTGGTCACGACGAGCTGTCGTGGACCTCGCGACGGGCCGCCGTGGACCTCACGATGGGCCGTCGTAGTCATGAGAGGCAATCGTGGTCATGAAGGGCCGTGGTCATGACGGGCCGTCGTGGTCATGATGGGCCGTCGTGGTCATGACGGGCCGTCGTGGACTCCGTCGTCCCATACTTGCAAGTTTCTTCTGCTACTTCTTTGATCCACATGATGAACATGCAGGACGGACCGTCATGGCTACGACGGTCCATCACGCTTTCCGTTAGAGCTGAAATTTCAAATTGATTAATTGTTAAATTTCATAATTTTGTGTTCTTTCTTAATGGAACAATTTTTTTTACTAGAGAATTGATATTCAAGAAGTTAACGTTTGGAATTCTAGACACATAAGGTAAGATCATCTACTTTGAACATCAAAAGACAAGTAGGCATCTACTTTGAACATCAAAAGATGCAATCTAATTTTCTGTAACTGCTGGATTTCTTGCCTCTCTATATTGTTGCAATCTGAACTTCTTACCTCTTCTATATAACTGCCACTATCTTATTTGTGTAGGGAAATGGAGGTGATCAAATTTGAAGTGGATGATGAAGAGTTTTTGAAATATTTTAAAAGTTTAAATACATATTTGATTTATTGTGTACACATTTAGAATATTGTTGTATAAGTATGGGTATGTACAAAACACATACTATCTTTTGGTTGTACATGAAATATTTCTCGAAGTTTATTTGAAATATATAGCTTCAATTTAATGATTAATTAGTTCATTTTGTGTTTTAGGTCACTTGTATGTATGTAAATATATTATATATATTTGTGCTACATGTAGGCTTATAAATGTTGAAGTTACACTTTGTAAGTGTTGCTCTAGGTAGATAAAAAGTTACACTTTGGAAGTGTTGCAATAGATGACCAATAAAAGGAAACACTTTTTAAGTGTGACCAATAAATCTGAAAAGGCAACGCTTTAAAGTGTAGTCTAACAAAAAATAGGTGTTGCTAATGCACGTCTTCAAAGCGTGCCCTTATACCGATTTGGCTAAGCTTTATAAGTGTAGCTAAAGATGGCAACATTTAAAAAGTGTTGCCTAATATCAAAGGTTACGCTTCTTTTAGGCAGCCCCTAAAAAGTGTTGCTGAATGTCCAAAAGTGTAGCCTTTTATCAAAGGCCACACTTTTTGCTAGTTTAGGCTACACTTACGTGGTGTTTCTGTAGGCCGAAAATGGTGTAGTGTATCAACCAATAAGATGGTAATGTATGAACTATCAAACACACATGTTCAATAAAATAGGATTCCATCAAATATTCTTTTCACCCAATTTGACTGAATTTGAATTCAGTGACAAAGGAAAACAGAGGTTTGAAGAAGATGTTCGTACGATATCCCCAATTTATAAATGTCGTATTTCTTACGAACTTCCGTTAAATTAAATGGAAGAATATTCCACTGAATTTCTAACAGCCTCCTTAAAACTCATGATAACAAGAAAATAACTCTTCAATATTTTATATATAAAATAACAGACCATTTTAACTTCTATTGCCTAGGTATGTATGTTTGTGTGTCTATATCTATCTATATATATATATAGCGTCAAATTAACATCATTTGGATTTGAACTGATGGACTTTGTAGTTGTTTTTCTTAGGAATAAAAATTTGTTTCGTGTGATATTTTAGCCAAAAAAATGTTGGATAAATGAGGTACGATACAAAATATACATTATTAATATATTTATTATACATTGATATTTTGTATCAATATAGGCTTTATAATGTATACAAACTCAAATCATACAATACACATTATATTAACTTGTGATTGTTGTATTGTATCATAATGATCAATATTTTATTTTATTATTTATTTATTGTACCACACATCAATAAAGTTTTTAAATTACTTAAAGAAGTATCCAAAACTCTACTGCCCCAATCAAAACCAATTCTCCACAGTCAATTGCTTATTCAAGATATTTATCTATGATGCACACACAAGATACTATTGTAGCCCTCCTGATGATGATTTAAGTGTGCAAGAGTACATGGGCCACGAATATGTTGCATTTGCATTTGAGAGTTCAACTAAAAATATAATCAAAGGATTTTTCATCCCGGTTGAATTATTGGGATATCTAGTTGCTGATGTATACATTCAAGTGAACTAAGATCGGAAGTTCCATTTAGTGTTGGTTGTTGTTGCTTTAAAAGAGATACTCATATGTGTGTATGATTTATCACTGAGTACAAGAATAAAAGCATCATCTCGTGAGATAAAAGTTAGCGATAACGTTGTCATCTTATTTCATGATAGTGGTTTTTTTATCAACCAGGGTGAATCGACTTGTCATCTTTTATGCTTACAAGGACAAGCAAATTGACATGCTTTTTGGACCACAACATGAACTTAAATTTAATTATTACAAGACATTATGCAACAAGCAAGTGATAGTTTGAAAGTATTATCATAATTTTGCTTTGATTACAATGTATCTTTTATATTATTATAACATATATTCCTTATTTTTATAATAAACTGTAGAATTATATAGTTGTATTTGTAGAGTTCCTTAGCTATGGGATTTCTATTGCAAAAAAATGATTTCCAATCGCAATACCTTTATACACGATATTGAGACATATTATGGAAATATGATACTGAAAAAGTCTAAGGCACGATATATTACGTTAGTGAAAATTATAATCTGGGAAGGCGTAAAAGTCAATTGATTGCTCGACCTCAAGAATATTTGATCAATATTCAATAGTGTTTATCTATCAGTTGTTAGAAATTTTTTTCATTAAGAGTTTTATCAACTCAACATTCACAAACTACAGAAAATAATGCACCCACATCATAGGGAGGGGATAAGATGATAGTGCATTTTCTCAACAAGTCATCATATTATTGATTTTCCCTTTGAACCTGGTTATAGGATCTCTAGTCCCCAAGTTGGGTTTCCTCATATATGACTCAAGGATTTGTATGCTTCAATCAAATCCCCCTCTATGTGCACCAGACCTTTTTGATTATTAAGGCCTTCATAAGAGCATCTATAAGACTATCACAAGATTTGACATAATCAACATTAATTTTACCATTTGTCAAATACGATCTTACATTACTGTGTTTCCTCCTTATAGGTCTGGATTTAGCGTTGTAATAACGATTTTGAATTCTACCAATTGCAGTGGTGCTATCAGAATAAATTAAAATAGGAGGAATTGGATTTTCAAAATAGGAATTTGAAACAACAAATATATTAACCAATTCGCTTCCTCACTAGCTGAAGCTAAAGAAATTAGTTCAGCTTCCATGGTAAAGTTAGCAATTATAGTTTGCTTTTTTGATCTCCAACAAACAGCACCACAACCTATAGTAAAGACATAACCAATGGTAGAACAGGAATCACCTGACAAAGTGTTCCAATCGGCATCACAAAAGTTTTCAAGTACAACAGGATATTTTTTATAGAACAAACCACAACTTTTTGTTCCAATTAAATATCTCATAACTCTTGTTGTAGTATGCCAATTTTCATTACCTGTCTTAATTGTAAACGCGCCAAGTACTCCTACTGCATATGGTATATAAGGCCTAGTGTAATCAGTCACATATCTCAAACTTCCGATTATACTAACATATTCCTTTTGATTTATTACATCATTTTCACTTTCAACAGGAAATAAGTGAGCACTTGAATCAAAAGGAGTAGCAACATGCTTGCAATCATGAAAGTTATATTTTTTAAAAAATTTCTCAACATAATGTGACTTGTCAAGGAAAATCATCTCACATGTTCTTGTTGTTTTTATTCCAAGAATAAAATTTGCCTCACCAAGATCTTTCATATCAAAGTGGCTTCTAAAAACATTTTTAGCTGCATCAATAACATTCATGTTAGAGCCAAAGATCAACAAATCATCAACATATACGCAAATGATCACATGTGAATTATTCAAAGACTTATGATCTATGCACTTATCACCATCATTTGTTTTAAAACCATTTTCAATCATGCAGGAATCAAACTTTTCATGCCATTGCTTTGGTGCATGTTTCAAGCCATATAGAGATTTATTTGCTTTCTTGGCCAGTTTCAACAAAACATTTGGGTTGGTCCATATAAATTTCTTTATTTAGGTCTCCATTTAGAAAAGCAGTTTTTCATCCATTTGATGAATTTGCAAATCAAAAATTGTAGTCATAGCAACTAAAAGTCTAATGGATGTAATTCTTGTTACCGGAGAAAAAGTATAAAAAATTCTAGGCCTTCTAGTTGTTTAATACCTTTTGCAACTAGCCTAGCCTTATATTTATCAATAGAACCATCCGGTTTCAACTTTTTCCTTAAGACCCATTTCCAACCAATGGTCTTATAACCCAGTGGTAAATCAACTAACTTCATTAAGATATCTCGCTCAGGCTGAGGAGCGGATATCATGTATCTCCTAAATATTGTTATCCATCTTGAATCTCCTTAAAATTGTTAGTGAAAAAACGTACGAGATAATAAAATTGCAAGATTACAATTGAAAATCAAATAAAGAAATTATTCTCTTCAGGCTGAGGTGCGGATATCTTGCTCTCATTAAGGAGATTGAATCCCACTGCAGCAAATATTTTCACATGTCCAGCAGTAGTCCTCTTTGACTTGTTCCCTCGAGGATACAACAGCCTTCACAAAGTATAACTCAACAACTCCGGACAAGAGTTGAGTCCAAATCTCGACAAAAAAGAATATCGGTCCAGCAGTAGTCCTCTTTGACTTGTTCACTCTTTCACTCTTTGTTTTCTCTTGTGTTTTGTGTTTACCAAACCAAATGAAGACCACCCCTATATATACTACAAGAAGTCTTCCTAGCAATAAATAGGAAGATAATGATATTGTAAATGATAAAGATAATGGTCTTAGGAGTTACATAGGTTAAAAGGATAATGGAGGAGTAAAGAATGAAATAAAGATGAAGAATAACAAATGTGCCAACGTACAAATGTTATTTTTTGACTATTGCAACATTTATCAGAAAGTAAAGTGCATTATTATGCATATGGTCATTAAGTGATCATTCAGTAATAGGGACAAATGCACAAATGTACAAATCCAATGCACCGCAACGGTCATAATCTCAATTTCATATAGCCTTTAACATAATACTATGAAACAATTTAATAATAGATAAATATTAAAATGCTCAAAATATCAACATAAAGTGGTCAAATATCATCAATTACATCATTTAGATTATGAATTATTTTATCATTTACCAGTTTAGGTGGTGTCACACCATTAATAAGCCCAATTGTAGCTTGACCTTTAGTCAATATCTTATCCCTTAATGTACATATATGCTCTCTTTGAATAAACCTGATTTCTTCCTAACAGATGCACTCAATTATCAATAATAGTCATTCGATAAACACAATAATACGTCGCTACAATTATTTCAGATACATTAGTAAAATGTATAATGGATACATTAAAAAGTATTTTCTTTAGATCTTGAACATTAATGAAATAATAATATACAGATATATTAAAAAATTATTAAAAAGGGGAAAATATATGATTTTTATAGTAATATTAATGCAATAATGTGTCATGGTTATTATACAAATATAAATTCAAATATTTAAAAGAGGAGGGTCACATGTATCTGTTACTTGATATTAAAAGTATTGTGACTCAAAGATCTGATAACTCAAATTATATACGTCAAACGTTTGACGTATCAACCTCATAGCATGTAATCTATCATGATTGATTGATTAAAGTACAATGATAAATAAATGAATAAATTTCATACATTGATACATTAATATATAAGAATAGAAGTTAAAATATATCCGATACGTTATACTAATATTACATTGAGTCATAGATACAAAAACACATTGAAATAATAAATATATAGCAAATCATAATTGTATCAAGTTGAATGCAATAATGTATCATGATTATTATAAACATACAAATCCAATCCTAAAAAAGAGGATCGCCACATATATCTGATACTTTATGCTAACATTACTTTAACTTACACATATGATACCTTGAAATATATAAGTCAAACATTTACTGTATCATCCTTATAACTAGTAATGTACAATGCATATTTACGACAATATAAGTTTATGACTGAAAACTAAGTTGCATACCTTTTGTTATCATATCTTTTAACTCAAAAATTGAAGTCATGTTTTATTTTGTATTTTACAAGTACAACTACTAGAGTGATTTTATCCTTGTACAATTAATTCACCTTCATATTTGTACTATGTGTATTGTACGTTTAATTTGTTAACTCCATTTATGGTATATAACATGAATCACCATTTTTTGTTCTATCAAGTTGAGAGTGAGTGTGCCCATTTTAGCACCTTCAACAAAGACAATTGCACTAGTCGATGTTTACATCCCCACTCTATCAAAATAGGAGCAATGTTGCGGTGACTCAAAAAATAATTAATTGAATCAATTTTAATGAATTTAAAAAATGAACGAGTTTTAAAAAGTGTTGCCACCTAATTTTAGGAAAAAAACAAGGAAACGGTTAAATGATCTACATTATCAATTTGATTCTAGGTAAGGGGTTCAAATTATTCCGAAGGGAAGGGGTTAGACATCCTTCGAAATCCACAAATGTGGGTCCCGACTGAATTCACTTTTTTAAAAAAATTGAGGAAGAATATAAAATAATGTACAAGTATAATAAACATTCAATACACACAAATAATAAAATAAAATATATAAGAAACGACCTAAATTTTGCCTAACGTTAATATATAAAAAAATAATGAATAAAAAGTATGATTCGAACTACATTCGAATAATTTCAAGTAGTTGCACCTCAGGGTACCTGTAAAGACTCTTAGTAAAAGAGTTAGTACCAAATAAATATAAATAAAAATGAATAACTCAAATAATAACTTAAAAATAAAAAATCGTCTTATTAACATGGGAGGCCTTGGAAATCGACGGTAATCTCTTCATCTGCCAATTTAACAAATAAACATGTATGAACTTAAATTAGATTTCCGTCTTTTATAATGGAAAGGCCTCTAAACCCAACGGATAGATTTTTCATTAGCCAATTTAACAAAATAACATGTATGAACTTAAATGAGATTTTCGTATTTCAAAATGGAAAGGTCTCTAAACCCGACGAATAGATATTTCATTGGCCAATTTAACAGATAAACATGTATGAACTTAAATTAGATTTCCGTCTTTTAAAATGGAAAGGCCTCTAAACAAATAGATTTTTCATTGGCCAAATACAACAATGAGAGGCATGATGTAAAAACAATAGAATGTATGAATACACCAAATGAACACAATCATAAATAATGGAAGTAAAATTAAGCAAGAGAATTCTACCAAAGAAACAGATTCAAAATAAATAAGTGAAAAATATACATAACTATAGAAACATAAAGCTTAATCCAAACTATAACATAACAACAAACCAACAAACAATAAGAAAAAAGAGCAAGTTTCTCCATTCAACATTAATAATATTAAATCAAGTCAAAATACAGCTACAAGAATAAAAATTCTACGGAAAAGAGAATGGAAGTTTTAGGAAAAATTTGGGTCGTTGTTTTCACGAGTTGTTGACTCGCCGGTGGTGGAGCTGCTGCCTACTGAAGCTTTTAGAGTCACTGTGGACGACGCAATACCTGCAAAAATAAAGGAAAAATTATGAAAGGGATGAGGGGAATGTTAGGATTGAATTCACGCACACACACTAGATGAATAAAGAACACAAGAACTTTCAAGAGAAAAGAGATGAGAGATCTAGAGAGAGAAAGAGAAGACCCTAATATTTCGTGTTAACACCCCGTGAGTAAACTTCCACGGCGGTGAGGTATATTTATATTAATAAATCAAAGTATTTTTTGTTACAGAGAATAAATAGAGAATAAAAAGGAAAGCCTAAAATAGAGAATAAATAGGAAAGCCTAAAATTAATCAGGCTCCACTACCTACCAATTCTCCACTTGGAGACTGACTCAGTCATCAAAAAAATACATTCTCAAAAAAAATCTCTTCATCATCAACATCTGTACCGCACATCAACATCTATAGCAACAACTATTGAAGTCCAACTGCGATTTTACATAACCTCAGTTTCCCCACATCTACACATTTCGTCAACATGTCTGTCGGGTTCTTTGCAACCTCTATCTTCTCCAAGCACATATCACCATCCTCCATAACCTTGCGAGTGAAATGGTATCGCCTTTTGATGTGCTTTGTCTTCGAATGATAGACTGGATTTTTGACCAACTGTATGGCACTCTGTCTATCTGAGTAAAGAATCTTCTGGCTCTGCTTTTTGCCCAATTCCTCAAGATAATCTTCCAGCCATATCATCTCTTTCCCAGCATCAGCTATTGCCACATACTCAGCTTCAGTAGAAGAAAAACAAACACACTTCTGAAGCCTGGACAACCAACTCACTGCTAGTCCACGTATTCTGTAAATGTACCCGGATGAACTCTTGCTCGAGCCAACATCCCCACTAAGATCAGCATCCACAAAACCCTGTAGAGTCACCTTGCCTTTGCCAAAACAAAGTGAAGTACTGGATGTACCTCTTAGATATCTCAGAAGACACTTCAAAGCTTCCCAATGCTCTTTCCCAGGGTTCGCAATGTACCTGCTAACAACTCCCACTGCATGTGCTATCTCAGGTGTAGTGCAGACCATAGCATACATCAAACTACCAACTGTTGAAGCATATGGAACAAGTGCCATGTGATCACGCTCCTCGACAGTCTTGGGTGACTGCTCCTTTGACAATTTAAATTGCTTTGCCAATGGAGTAGTCCTGGGTTAAGCATCATTAACCCTGAATCTGCTCAGTACCTTCTCAATGTACAAATCCTGAGATAGATTTAAAGTGCCAGCAGATCTATCCCGATAAATCTTCATCCCCAAAATGTGTTTTGCTGGATCCAAATCTTTCATCTCAAATGTTGCAGACAACCTTGTCTTCAGTTGTTAATCTCCCTCATACTAGATCATGCAATAAACAAATCATCAACATACAAGAGTAGAAAGACATATGAATCAGTGTATTTCTTGAAGTAACAACAAGGATCCTTTTCAGCTTTGCAGAATCCACTCTTGGTCATGAAGGAGTCAAACTTCTTGTACCACTTCCTTGGTGCTTGCTTTAGTCCATACAAGCTCCTGGTGAGTTTGCACACCATGTGTTCCTTGCCTGGAACCACAAATCTTTCCGGTTGCTGCATATAGATCTCTTTGTCCAGATCTCCATGTAAAAACGTTGTTTTAACATCCATTTGCTCTAGATGCAAATTCTCTGATGCAACAACACTTAACAGAATTCGAATAGACGTTAACTTCACAAAAGGAAAGAATATTTCAGCATAATCAATACATTTTCTTTGTGAATATCCTTTAACCACTAAACGAGCCTTGAACCTTCTTTTGCCATTTGGTTCAGTCTTGATTCTGAACACCCACTTGTTCAGCAAAGCTCTCTTCCCTGCAGGTAGCTCAGTAAACACCCATGTGTCGTTCTTCTCAAGTGACCTCATCTCATCATCCATGGCTTGCTCCCACTTGATTGAATCCTCCACCTGTAGGGCCTCTTAAAAAGACTCTGGTTCCCCCTCATCAGTCAGCAATAGATAGTGTAATGAGGGTGAATACCTATCTGGTGCCTTGATGGATCTGGATAATCTCCTTAACACCTGCTCAAGTGTAACTTGCTCCACTTCAGATTTGTCAGTACGAGTTGGTTGAGTATCTACTTCGACATTTCTGGGGTTACTCTTCTCCAACTCAACCTCAACTCCCACTTGCTTTGTAATCTCTAGAACCTTTTGCTCTCTGTCCTTGTACAGGACAGACTCATCAAATGTCATGTCACAATGTCTCAGGATCTTTCTGTTCTTGTCATCCCAAAACCTGTAACTAAACAAATCAGAACCATAGCCTATGAAGTAAAACTTCACAGCCTTAGCATCAAGCTTGTCTCTCTTTTCTCGATCAACATGAACATAAAAAGTGCAACCAAAAGTCCTCAAGTGTGAGTACTTGAGTTCTTTTCTTGTCCACACCTCCTCTGGAATCTTGAACCCTAAAGGAACTGATGGTCCACTGTTGATCAAGTATGCAACTGTGCTCACAGCATCCACTCGAAGTGTTTTGGGCATCCCACAGTGTATTCTCATACTTCTTGAACGCTCATTCAATGTTCTGTTCATCCTCTCAGCAATTCTATTCTGCCTTGCCTTACCAGGAACTGTTCTCATCAATCTGATTCTCTTAGCTGCATAGAATGCCTTGACTCTTATTTTTCATACTCTCCTCCATTGTCAGACCTTAGGCATTTTACTTTAAAACCGCTATGATTCTCAACTTCAGCTTTCCACTTCTTGAAAGTTGCAATCACATATGACTTATGCTTCAAGAAGTAAACCCATACCTTCCTGATGAAATCATCAATGAAGGTAACATATAATCTGGATCCTCCAAGTGATGATACTGGAGATGGTCCCCAAACATCTGTATGGACCATTTCCAACCGCACTTTCTTTGGCTCTGTAGGAGACTTTGTGAAGCTTACTCTTTTGTGTTTGCCCATATCACAGCACTTGCAAAGACCCATATAAACAAATTTCAGACCCTCTAATGCTCCTTTGGCAACCAACATCTTCATTCCTTTAGTACTTATGTGTCCAAGTCTATTGTGCCATAGACATGAACCGGAAGCACCTTCAGCAACAGCGGCCATGTTTATACACCCTGCAGTGGTGTACAAGGTTCGATATTTTGTGCCATGAGCTACTACCATAGCACCTTTCACGATCTTCCACGAACCTTTCCTAAACTCTGCTGCATATCCCGTGCTATCCAACTGACCAACAGAGATCAGATTTTTCTTGATCCTAGAAATATATATGACATCCTCCAATGTCAACTGGTTTCGCGAGGTGGTCTTTATGAAAACATCCCCCTTTCCTTCAATCTCTAAGGCTTTATTGTCAGCAAGATATAGTTTTGCAAAATTTCAAGATTTGAAATTTTGAAACAACTCCTTGCTTGGAGACGAATGGAAAGATGCACCAGAATAAAAAATTCATGATTCAACCAGGCTGTTTACATTAACGATTAGAGCATCCCTAATGTCCTCTGCTGAATTTACAGAATCATTGTCATCTCCAAATTTCTGATTCTGTATCTTCTTTGGCTTTGTACAGTTCATCCGAAAGTGCCCTTTTTCTCCATAGTTCCAACCAGTCACGTTTGATCTGTCCAGGATTTTCCTCGATTCTTTGATTTTGATCGACCATGTTGATTTTTTCCTTTCATCATACTTCTCCCCCTTCGATCAACGCAGAGACCAGTGCCCGATGAATCTCCCACTTCTCGTTTGCGAATACTTTCGCTAAGAACAACATCACAGATTTCATCAAACTTTAGTTTCTCAGATCCACGGGAACTGCTAATCGCAGAAACAACAGTATCCAAAGACTCGGGCCAAGATGACATCAAAATCAATGCCTTAATTTCATCTTCGAAATTAATGTTCACAGAATTTGGTTGACTCACAATCATATTGAACTCGTTTATATGATCAGAAACGGATCCATTCTCAGACATATGTAAATTGAACAATCAATGCATCAAATATACCTTGTTCATGGACGATGGTTTTTCATACATGTTGGATAGTGCCTTGAACAGACGGGACGTAGTCTTCTCATTCACGATGTTGAACGGCACGTTTCTTGACAAAGTCAACCGGATCAACCCTAGAGCCTGGCGATCCTTGAGTTTCCACTTCTCCTTCGTCATGGATTCCTTCTTCACCCCGGTGAACGGTTCGTGAAGATCTTTCTGGTACAGATAATGTTTGATCTGCATCTTCCAGAAACTGAAATCGGATCTATCAAACTTCTCGATTCCAAGCTTCGAACTATCCATCTTCTGTGATCGTGTTGAATCTCTTTAGCACTGATGCCAATTGTTAGTATCGAATTCACACACAAACATTAGATGAATAAAGAACACAAGAACATTCAAGAGAAAAGAGATGAGAGATCTAGAGAGAGAAAGAGAAAACCCTAATATTTCGTGGTAACACCCCGTGAGTAAACTTCCATGGTGGTGAGGTATATTTATATTAATAAATCAGTGTATTTTTGGTTACAGAGAATAAATAGAGAATAAATAGGAAAGCCTAAAATTAATAGGGCTCCACTACCTAACAGGGAAGGGACTGATGTTGTTTGGTAGGTGTTTGCTGGAAAACAAAAGGGGATCTGTGGGTTTGTTTGTGGTCTGGAAGGTGTGTTTTTCTGGAAAAAGAGACCGAAGACTGTGGGGTTTTTGGGTCTGGTTCGAGCCGGGTTGTGATAAGATTCGCAGGGGAATACGATAGGGGGAAATAGAGGCTGGCTATGGGTTTTGGATCTGATTTTGAGCTCTGCGGAGACTATTTTCAGCTTCTTTCTCTTTGTTGCAGGTGGGGTTTTCGAGTGGTTGTGGGGTCATTTTCTCTGACTCTTTTCACCAAAAAATGAAGAAACCTGAAAGGATTTTGGAGGTGTTTGTTGGCTGTAATTGTTCATTGAGAATGGGCTGATTTTTGGAGGTTTTTAGTGGTTCTGATGGATGCTTAGAGTTGAATCTTTGGAGAAGAAGAGTGTGGTGGCTGCTCTATTTTGAGGTGGATGTTCCAAGCTAGTTTCGCCGAAAAAGAGGAGGAGAAATGGATGTGGTTTTTGCTTGGGGCTGCTGGTAGTTTACAGGTTGGGTTTTTTTTTGGTCGGAAATGGGAGGTTTGGTGGCTGTTTGGTTGCCAGAAAATGGGAAAATGGAGGTGATGAGCTGCTGGGGGTTCCAGTTCGAGTTTGGGGCTGTTCTTGGTAGTGTTGGATGGGTGGAGGATGGTGGTGAAGTTGTTTGGAGGTGGGAGCTGCTGGTTGTAATTTTGCTAGAGGAAATGGATCGTTTGGACAAAGAAACTTGAAGGGGTTTTAGGATGTGGCCTGCCGGATTCTGGCAAAACTTACGCCGAAAAATATGGACACTTAAAGAGTGTTCTTAACCCCTTAAAAATCTAAAAAAAATTCCCTTAAATATTTTCTTCCCCCGCCTCCTTGGACCTAATTATTTCTAAAATAGAAAATTGTTAGACAAGGGGCCTAGTCATGGGCTCAAGATTGAAGATATTTGTATATGCAAATTATATCGTATTTTGAATGACTCTTTAAAATGTGAAAATATCAAAATTAACATTAAACGATGTAACAAATAAAAAATGAATATTAAAAAAAATAAAGAACGTAACTAACGATATGTAAAAATGTAATTTAAAAATTAATAAATAAAAAAAAATTAAATTTTAATAAATAAGCATAGTTATAGATAAACTTATTTAAAAGTTCTTATTAAAAATATTATTTTAAGCTATTAAATTAATAAAACTTCAAAATTACGAATTTCTAAATGTTGGTCCAAAATTGGGCGTCAACAGTTGTCCCTTTCGTTGTGTATGACTAATGAAAAAAATCGTGGACAACGAAAATTGACAAACCCAATTTTGACCGAACACATGACCTTTGTAGAGAAGTGCGGTTTAATGTGGTGGAAGTCAATTCTAGACTTTTCTCCAAAAGGTTCTATGATGCGTTGCGTCCTTGTTGAAGTAGTTTGCACATGTTGTTTGTTTTTTTCTTTGGAAAATTCATCCTTTTGAATGCTCTTGACAAAGACTGAGATAAAACTTGTCAGCTGAAAAAATGCAATTTAAATGGGAGATAGTGTCTTTTACCGTATCGACACTTAATTGCTTTCCTTAACATCTCGATCGGTTTGACGTAAAGAAAATAGAGCTTATGTCTTATGTATGCAATGTAATCTTCTATGTATTCTTGATTCGATGTCGAAAATAAATAAAAAGCAGATGCAATGTTGGTATTTTTTTGTTGCTTTCGATGATTCTCTTGGAATTCACTTTTGCCAAATAAAGATGCAGTTGATGTTGAGGGGTAAATATTTCCCTTGAGATGCACAATTCCTTTTTTGGCAGTGCATGATTTCTTGCGTGGCATGAATATCTTCCCGCGATACGTAAATTTTGCGAGCGATGAAATCTTCTCGCGATGCATAAATTCTGCTAGGTATGAAATTTTCTGGCAATGCATAAGTTTCTACGAGGTACGAAATCTTCTCGTGATGCATGAATATTGAATCTCGATGCATGATCTTCTGCGGGGCATGAATATCTTCCGACAATGCATAAATTCTGCAAGGTATGAAATCTTCTTGCGATGCATAAATTTCTGCGAGGTATAAAATCTTCTCGTGATGCATGATTATTAACTCGCGATGCATGAATATTAACTCGCAATGCATGAATTAACTCGTGATGCATGAATATTGACTCGCAATGCATGACCTTCCGCAATGCATTAACTCGCGATGCATGATCTTCCGCGATGCATGAATATTGGCTCTCGATTCATGTTCTTTTTGGGGGCATGAATATCTTCCCGCAATGCATCAATTGTGCAAGGTATGAAATCTGCGATGCATAAATTTTTGCGAGGTATGAAATCTTCTCGCGATTCATAAATATTAACTCGCGATGCATGAATATTAACTCGCAATGCATGAAATAACTCGTGATGCATGAATATTGAATCGTGATGCATGACCTCCCGCAATGCATTAACTTGTGATGCATGATCTTCCGCGATGCATGAATTTTGACTCTCGATGCATGATCTTCCACGATGCATGAATATTTACTCTCGATACATGATCTTCTGCGAGGCATGAATATCTTCACGTAATGCATAAATTCCGCAAGGTATGAAATCTTCTTGCGATGGATAAATTTTTGCGAGTTATGAAATCTTCTCATGGTGCATGCATATTAACTTGCGATGCATGAATATTAATTCGCAATGCATGAATATTAACTCGCGATGCATGATCTTTTATAATGCATGAATATTAACTCGCGATGCATGATCTTCAAAAATGCATGAATATTAACTCGCGATGCATGATCTTCCGCGATGCATGAATATTGACTCTCGATGCATGATCTTTTGCTATACATGAATATTTACTCTCGATGCATAATCTTTTGCGGGGCATGAATATCTTCCCGCAATTCATAAATTCTGCAAGGTATGAAATCTTCTTGCAATGCATAAATTTCTACGAGGTATGAAATCTTCTCGCGATGCATGAATATTAACTGCAATGCATGAATATTAACTCGTGATGCATGAATATTAACTCGTGATGCATGAATATTAACTCGTGATGCATGAATTAACTCGTGATGCATGAATTTATGTGAGGTATGAAATCTTCTCATGATTCATGAATATTAAGTCGCGATGCATGATCTTCTGCGGGGCATTAATATCTTCCCGCGATTCATGAATATTAACTCGTGATGCATGAATATTAACTCGCACTGCATGAATTCACTCGTGATGCATGAAAATTAATTCGTGATGCATGATCTTTGAAGTTGCTATCAAGCTTTTGGTAGTGCTTATCAGAATTTTGAGGTCTTCCTCAAAAATTCTGTCCTAGTTAGAATTTTGGAAGATCTCAAAATGATCTTCAATATTGACTTGTTGGCGATAACACCTCTATTGTGAATCTTTGAGATATTTTCAAAAATTCTGTCTCAATTTTTATTCTAAGGAGAAATAATAATCACACTCGGTATATGACCGATCCGTTGTCGCGCCTACATATTTTGTTGAGGCAGGAATCAGTTCAAATCTAGTTCCAATCTTGTGGATGATGAGTACTGCAAAAAATCTGAAAGATTATTAGTAGAAAATGCACAATATGAACATGATGAAATATAAAGATGGTATTGTTGGGTTTTAGCAAGTGTGAATGGGAAAAAAAAAGAGAAAATATCAAAAGTGAGGGAACTACTTTGGAGAGAAAATGAAAAGTCATTTCTTATAAATTTGCAGGTAACGGTAACATTTCGAAAAGTTGTTACTCTTTCCGAAAAGTCGTTACTTTTCGAAAAGTCGTTACTTTCCAAAAAGTAGTTATTTTCCTAACAGACACAATTTTTCGAAAAGTTGTTATTTTTTCCAAAAGACACAACTTTCTGGATAAAATGGGTCTGAACAGATTTCACTGAACAGACATGTTCCTTGCTGAAAATGGTTATAAAAGGAAGTCAATTTTTGATTTTTTAATCACTGAAATTTTTTTTCTTTCTCTGCATTTATTTTTCTCTCAAACAGAATCAAAGTGTCGATCGACTGAGTTTGTGTGACTTGTTGCTGTTCTTCAGTTCGTTGAAGTTAAAGAAGTTTGAGGTACCGCTATTTCTTTAACAGGTTTAATCCGTTTTTTCTTGGGAGAAATTAATCCATAACGTTGGGTACAGTGAGGGGATTAAATTTCTTAAGGACACACAATAGTTTCTGTGGACTCGGATTAATTCTTGTATTTTAAATTTTTTCTGCTTCATCTTGATTCTGTTTTTTTTGTTTATTAACTTTATAAATACAAGTTATTGTAAGAATAACAATCTTAAGAAATTTAACAGTTTCTGTATTTGAGGTTTCTGGAGATTAAAACCTTTATGGTTTTCTACTCTGCTTCAATTTTTAAAATTCATTCGATTAACGATTAAAAGAACATAAAAACTTTATCGTTAAATCAGAAACAGTTTGTGTAAAGATTTGTTCTTTACTGTTAGTATTTTAAATACTTAATTTATCTGCCATTTGTGACAGAAAAAAATGACTAATTCAAGTCAAACAAATGCTGGAACAGTAAGTGCTACAACAACAACGGTTGCACATAATCGTTCAAATGCTGCCTTAGCACCGGCTGAGAAACCTGCAAAGTTTTCTGGAGTCGACTTTAAGAGATGGCAGCAAAAGATGTTCTTCTATCTCACTACGTTGAGTCTGCAGAAGTTCATCAATGAGAATATTCCTGTTATGTCAGATGAAACTCCGGCTGATGAACGATTCTTGGTAACAGAAGCATGGACACACTCAGATTTTTTGTGTAAAAATTATATTTTGAGTGGTCTGCAAGATGATCTGTACAATGTGTACAGCAATGCAAAAACCTCAAAAGAACTCTGGGATGCTTTAGATAAGAAGTACAAAACAGAAGATGCCGGAATGAAGAAATTCATTGTGGCAAAATTTCTGGACTTTAAGATGATAGATAGTAAGACTGTCGTCACCCAAGTTCAAGAATTGCAGGTCATAATCCATGATCTCCTTGCTGAAGGTATAAATTTATTTAATGCCTATGTTAGAAATATTAAGTTTTCCCTTAATACTCACATAACCTTTAATGTAGGATTGATTGTGAATGATGCTTTTCAAGTGGCTGCAATTATTGAAAAGTTACCTCCATTGTGGAAGGACTTTAAAAACTACTTGAAACACAAACGCAAGGAGATGACTGTTGAAGATCTCATAGTAAGGTTGAGAATCGAAGAGGATAATAAGGCTGCAGAAAAGAGGTCACGTGGTAATTCAGCAATATGTGGAGTAAATTTTGTTGAAGAAGATACCACAAAATTAAAGAAAAGAAAGAAAGCATCTGGTCCAAAAAGCAATCCTCCTAAGAAGAAATTCAATGGAAACTGCTTTAATTGTGTTAAACATGGTCATAGGGCTAATGAATGTCGGGGTCCTAAGAAGGACAAGAAAAACAAGTATCAAGCAAACTTGGCTGAATCCAAAGGAGAAATGGACGATCTCTGTGCAATGCTTTCAGAATGTAACTTGGTTGGAAATCCAAGAGAATGGTGGATAGATTCTGGTGCCTCATGCCATGTTTGTGCCAACAAAGAATTATTTTCATCATATACTCCAGCACTTACAGATGAAAAATTATTTATGGCAAACTCCGTTGTTGCAAAGGTGGAAGGAACTGGCAAAGTCCTATTAAAGATGACATCAGGCAAGGTGGTGACTTTGAATAGGGTCTCATATGTTCCAGAATTGAGAAAGAATTTAGTTTCAATTCCAGTTCTGACCAAGAATGGATTTAAATGTGTATTTGTTTCTGATAAAGTAGTAGTAAGCAAAAATGATATGTATATAGGAAAAGGCTACCTTAGTGATGGTCTTTTCAAACTCAATGTAATTGCAGTTGATATGAATAAAGATTTTGCTTCTTCTTACTTGCTTGAGTCTAAATGTTTATGGCATGAACGTTTGGGACACGTTAATAACAAAACCTTGCGAAAACTGATTAACTTAAATATTTTGCCAAAATTTGAGTGCAATAAATCAAAATGTCAAATTTGTGTTGAATCTAAGTATGCTAAGCATTCTTATAAATCTGTTGAAAGGAATTCAAATCCTTTAGAATTGATTCACACTGATATTTGTGACATGAAGTCAACACCATCACGTGGTGGGAAAAAGTATTTCATAACTTTTATTGACGATTGCACTAGATATTGTTATGTCTATTTGCTAAATAGTAAGGATGCAGCAATAGATGCATTTAGGCAATATAAAACTGAAGTTGAAAATCAGTTAGATAAAAAGATCAAAATGATCAGAAGTGATAGAGGTGGAGAATATGAATCTCCATTTGCAGAAATATGTTTAGAAAATGGAATAATCCATCAAACTACTGCTCCCTACACTCCTCAGTCTAATGGAATTGCAGAAAGAAAAAATCGAACTTTAAAAGAATTGATGAATGCATTACTTATAAGTTCAGGTTTACCATAGAATTTGTGGGGGGAAGCTATCCTTACAGCAAATCAGATACTTAACAGAGTTCCTCACTCAAAGACAAATGTAATTCCATATGAGAAATGGAAAGGTAGAAAATCCAATTTGAAATATTTCAAAGTGTGGGGGTGTCTAGCCAAAGTCCAATTTCCTATACCTAAGAGGGTAAATATAGGACCTAAGACTGTGGATTGTGTATTCATTGGATATGCCACAAATAGTAAGGCATGTCGTTTTTTGGTTCATAAGTCCGAACATCCGGATATTCATGATAATACGGTAATGGAATCAGATAGTGCTGAATTTTTTGAACATATCTATCCGTATAAAACTAGACTTGAGTCATCTAGTGGGGGATCTAAACAACCTAGAGAAGAACCAAAAGAGAATGAACAAAATGAAGAAAGTCCAAGACGCAGTAAACGTCAAAAGACATCTACTTCATTTGGATTAGATTTTGTAACATTTCTTCTTGAAAGTGAGCCTCAAACATTCAAGGAAGCAATGTTGTCTAGTGACTCAACCTCTTGGAAGGAGGCTGTTAATAGTGAAATTGAATCAATCTTAAGCAATCATACTTGGGAGTTGGTTGATCTTCCTCCAGGGAACAAACCCTTGGGTTCAAAATGGATCTTTAAAAGGAAGATGAAAGACGATGGAACTATTGACAAATATAAAGCAAGACTTGTTGTCAAAGGTTTTAGACAAAAAGAAGGTCTTGATTATTTTGACACATATTCGCCAGTGACTAGGATTACATCAATTCGGATGTTAATTGCACTAGCTGCAGTATACGGTCTTGAAATTCATCAAATGGATGTGAAAACAACCTTCTTAAATGGAGAGCTTGAAGAGGAAATTTACATAGAACAACCTGAGGGTTTTGTAGTTCCTGGTAAAGAAAAGAAAGTGTGCAAACTTATTAAGTCACTTTATGGGCTAAAACAAGCACCAAAACAATGGCATGCAAAGTTTGATCAAACCATGTTGTCAAATGGATTTAAGATCAAGGAATGTGATAAATGTGTTTACATTAAAGATACTCCAAATCAGGAAGTTATTTTATGCCTATATGTAGATGATATGCTTATAATGAGCAAAGACATTGCTAATATAAAAGCTACAAAGCGTATGCTTGCTAGTAAGTTTGATACGAAAGATTTAGGAGTTGCTGATGTGATATTAGGAATTAAAATTCTTAAAACTCCTAACGGTCTAGCATTGTCTCAAACTCATTATATTCAAAAGATACTTGAAAAATTCAAATTTTTGAATTTTGAAAGGGCAAAGACTCCAATTGATGTAAATCTTCATCTTGCTAAGAATAAAGGCGAAAGTCAGTCTCAATTGGACTATGCTAGCGTATTGGGAAGCTTAATGTATGTCATGAATTGTACACGACAAGACATAGCTTGTGCTATCAGTAAACTGAGTCGATACACAAGTAATCCTAATCATAATCATTGGTTAGCAATGAAGAGAGTTTTGGGATACTTAGATGACACTCAAAACTATGCTTTACATTACAACAAATATCCAGCCGTTCTTGAAGGATATAGTGATGCAAATTGGATTACTGGGTCAACTGAAACAAAATCCACAAGTGGATACGTTTTTACTATTGGCGGAGGAGCAATATCTTGGAAATCATCCAAACAAACATGTATAGCTCGCTCTACAATGGAGTCTGAATTCATTGCTTTAGACAAGGCAGGTGAAGAAGCTGAATGGCTCCGGAATTTCTTAGAAGATATTCCATTTTGGCCCAAACCAATGGCCCCTATATGCATACATTGTGATAGTCAAGCTGCAATAGGAAGGGCTGGAAGTAATATGTATAACGGCAAGTCTCGTCACATAAGACGAAGACATAACTCTGTGAGACAACTACTCTCTAGTGGAATTATCACAATTTACTATGTGAAGTCAAAAGATAATGTGTCGGATCCACTTACAAAAGGCCTAAATAGAGAGGAAGTTGAGAAATCATCGACGGGAATGGGACTATGGCCGAGAACAAGTCATCATGGCGGTAACTCTACCTAGAAGACTGGAGATCCCAAGATCTAGGTTCAAGGAGATAAAACAAAGTCATTGATGACGGTTCAACATTGTCAAAGGAAAAATAAAATAAAATATTATTATTATTTTATGGTCCATTCTCATGATGAGACAATGTTTAGTAACTAGGATAAAGACATAAGGACTTTTTAATGGTTTCTAAGTTTGATACAAGTAATATCAAATGGTGTATCTATGGGATAACACATTTAGAAATCACCTATGTAAGTGTGAAGTGTAAGCCGCTTCAAGGAGAATCCGGTAAGGCCAGTTCTTTAAGCACTTACTAACCAAGATGTGTTCATGGCTGAAACGAACAAAACAATGAGAACTAAGAACAGTTCAAGGGTTGATTGTGTGACATATGTTGTCTAGGTATACACCAAAGCTCGACGGTTCAAAGATATCAAATCTACCGATTGACCGAGTATATCCGATATATGTTCACTACAGAAAGTTTAAAGGGAAACCTACTTATCCATATGCGATTAACCTTTACCTACAAGACACACAAGTTTTTTTCATGCATATGTTTTAACAATAGCCTTCCCATTCATGTGGGGGATTGTTGGGTTTTAGCAAGTGTGAATGGGAAAAGAAAAGAGAAAATATCAAAAGTGATGGAACTACTTTGGAGAGAAAATGAAAAGTCATTTGCAAAGTGCAAATGAAAAGTCATTTCTTATAAATTTGCAGGTAACGGTAACATTTCGAAAAGTTGTTACTCTTTCCGAAAATTCGTTACTTTTCGAAAAGTCGTTACTTTCCAAAAAGTAGTTATTTTCCTAACAGACACAATTTTTCGAAAAGTTGTTATTTTTTCCAAAAGACACAACTTTCTGGATAAAATGGGTCTGAACAGATTTCACTGAACAGACATGTTCCTTGCTGAAAATGGTTATAAAAGGAAGTCAATTTTTGATTTTTTAATCACTGAAATTTTTTTTCTTTCTCTGCATTTATTTTTCTCTCAAACAAAATCAAAGTGTCGATCAACTGAGTCTGTGTGACTTGTTGCTATTCTTCAGTTCGTTGAAGTTAAAGAAGTTTGAGGTACCGCTATTTCTTTAACAGGTTTAATCCGTTTTATCTTGGGAGAAATTAATCCATAACCTTGGGTACAGTGAGGGGATTAAATTTCTTAAGGACACACAGTAGTTTCTGTGGACTCGGATTAATTCTTGTATTTTAAATTTTTTCTGCTTCATCTTGATTCTGTTTTTTTTGTTTATTAACTTTATAAATACAAGTTATTGTAAGAATAACAGGTATTTCTTGCTATATTCAAAGCATAAAAACAAGATATATCACATTTTTGAGATGGACCCAATGAAGCTAAATAGGCGTCTCACACATATATGATTAACTTAATAACACCTTTTGTAATGAACAACTCAAAAGATAATTTTTTTAAAAAAATAAAAAATGTGATGAGATAGTCAAAGTTTCACCATGATTGGTACCAACACTTAGGATTGCAGGTAAAATCTCTCATTCCATTTCTTTTTTTTTCTAATTAAGATTGAATTCAATGTAATTCCTACAGATTCAAGTGGCACCTCAAACATACTTAAGGATCAACGAGTTCCGTTCATCTTAATTCAAACACAGATTTTGAATTGTATCAATCCTGATGTTTCAAGTGCCCTCACGGAAAAGACTGGTCCTATTTCACAAATATTTGAAACTTCTGATTTTAGGATATTTTTCAAAGTGCACTCACACACAGAAAAATATTTAACGCATACAACTGTGATACCATATGCTTGACCATTATGTAAATCTCCACTTATGTGAGAACATTTGGAATGAGATCATGTAGGGCTTGTCATAGGCTTGTAACGTAGGTTTGTGGAAGGGTAGGATATTTATTTGGGATAAAAGTGTATTAATTCTTCCTTGAGTGTTACATTGAATTTGTTCTCTTAATAATTGGTACGCCTTTGACGTCAGATCCTATTCATTGTTCACCCACCTTTCATCTTCTATTGAATTCTCATTTTTTTGGAGTTTTTCCCTTCTTCCTCTTCTTTTTTCATCCTCTTTGATTCGACTTTTTTTGAGTTCTCATTTTTTGGAGTTTTTCTCTTCTTTTTTTGAGTCCTTATTCCTTGGAGATTTTCTTTTATTCACTTCTTTATTATAATAATTTTTCCTTTTTTTCTTGGAGTATTTTCCTTCCCACCTTTCATTGACCCTGTAAGGGTATTTTTTTACCATTCTTTATTTCTTCCACCCTTTTTCTCCTTCCTTTCTCTCTTTTTCTCTAGGGTCTTTACTTCCTTCATTTTGAGAGAATCAGTATCTTTGCTTTTTGAAATTTCAAACATGGATCACCTCTTATAATTTGCACATCTTGGTGCACTCAAGAAGGTTGGGCCAATAGAGGATAGTGCTTGTAAGCACTCAAAAGGGTAGTGGTTAAGATATGGTTCTCCAAAGAATGGTTTCAGGCTCAAAATAAGAAAACTAGGGATTAATGTAATTTGGTAGGCTTTGAAAGGCACAATCGGGTCGAAAAGGGCCTACAATCCTTTCTCAAACCAAACATTGCTTAAGATTTTGCCTCGAAAAATATTCAGGTCATGTTCTAGATCAACAGTGTAACACAACTGAAATTTGATCAAAATCTCACCACACAATTCACATGAAAGATAAGGTTAGTTTTATTCATATCTTGATTGCACGCAAGAGAATTTTTAAGCATCACAAAAGTACATATAAGAGGTACTAGGAGAATCTATAGTTTACGCGAAGTCAGTTTTATTTTTATCTTGAATGCATGCAAGAGAATTTTCAAGCATCACAAAAGTACATATAAGAGGTACCAGGAGAATCTATAATGTAATTAGGTAGGCTTTGAAAGGCACAACCGGGTCAAAAAGGGCCTACAATCCTTTCTCAAACCAAACATTGCTCAGGATTTTGCCTCGAAAAACATTCAGGTCATGTTCTAGATCAACAGTGTAACACAACTGAAATTTGATCAAAATCTAACCACACAATGCACATGAAACATAAGGTTAGTTTTATTCTTATGTTGATTGCATGCATGAGAATTTTCAAGCATCACAAAAGTACATATAAGAGGTACTAGGAGAATCTATAGTTTACGCAAAGTCAGTTTTATTTTTATCTTGATTGCATGCAAGAGAATTTTCAAGCATCACAAAAGTACATACAAGAGGTACCAGGAGAATCAATAATGTAATTTGGTAGGCTTTGAAAGGCACAATCGGGTCAAAAAGGGCCTACAATCCTTTCTCAAACCAAATATTGCTCAAGATTTTGCCTCGAAAAACGTTCAGGTCAAGTTCTAGATCAACAGTGTAACCCAATTGAAATTTGATCAAAATCTCACCAAACAATGCACATGAAACATCAGGTTAGTTTTATTCTTATCTTGATGTCATGCAAGAGAATTTTCAAGCACCACAAAATTACATACAAGAGGTACCAGGAGAATCTATAGTTTACGCATAGTCAGTGATTTCCATCATATAAAATATATTTACATGCTCTTAACTACATAAGTCCCGACCAAGCTGAAGACATGACTCTTATAGTATGTACAAGTAATTTTTTTTTTGAAAGAATGATTACCAAACATGAGAAAGGCTGCCAACGTATCTCATTCAGATGAGAATCAGGTGCGCATAGTTCATGTAGATATAACTTTGAAAATAGGGAAAATGCACAAGTACCCCCTCAACCTATGTCCGAAATCCCAGAGACACACTTATACTATACTAAGGTCCTATTACCCCCCTAAACTTATTTTATAAGTAATTTTTTACCCCTTTTTAGCTTACGTGGAACTAGTTTGAAAAAAAAGTCAACCATTGTTGGGCCCACAGGATAGTGCCACGTAGGCTAAAAAGGGGTAAAAATTATTAATTAAATAAGTTCAGGGGGGTAATAGGACCTTAGTATAGCATAAGTGTGTCTCTGAGATTTCGGGTATAGGTTGAGAGGGTACTTGGGCATTATCCCTTGAAAATATTAACAAACTATTTTATTTTTACTTTTTTTTTATATACTCTTGAAAAAATAATATCGAACCCAAGAAGGGTTGCCTATGTATCTCACCAAAATGAGAATCAGGTTCGCGTAGTCTGTTCAGATAAGGCATATAAGAATTCAAAGATTTAGACATTTTTTTTGTCCGCACCAATATGTTTTATAACCTCTTAACCGTCAATATCTATACTGTCTATTGAATGTAACCTACAAATTTCTACAGTAATGAATTGTTGTACTCTTTTTGGATGTTTTATTGGACTTTTGTCTCTTCCCAATAATCACGAGATCCAGACATTATTTTGACCATCCCCGACCGATGTCGGGGACGGTATTCCTACAAAAATATAAAAAATATGTGAGAGCAGAAACATCATGCCAAAAAATAATAAAAATAACTGGATGCCACATCATAGTCAAATACTGTTCTGATTTATCGTTTTGACTTGATATTAATGTCTTGTAAAATATAAGGACTCGAATTACGCTAATCCTCTGGTCTCTTGCGACTTTGGACAAATAATAATTTCTGAATTCGAACATAAATCAATTTTAAGCTGTGAAGAAGAACAACTCAAAATGTGAAAGTGTTAGGCCCTGTACATAATGGATAATGCAAAATATCACACAAATAATGAATAAAATACATAAATACTATTTTAATTAAAGACAAACAAAAATATATCACATAGCATACAAACAATTATTGTGCGTCCTATACAAATATGTGACCCTTTTCGTCCTAGGGTAGGCCTATCGATTTGAAGGATGTATTACGCCCTTTGACAACTTCCCATTGTCTCCAAAAACAATTAGTATAATTTTATGAATAAATGAAATAGTATTATGAAGTTAGGGGGAAAAGAAAGAAGGAAAAAATTACAAATATTCAATCCCACGTAGGTGTACCATCCTTTTATAAGCCTTTGCCTAAGGGTGTTCCTCTTGAAATTCTTGTCATCTCCGATTGCCAATACTTTTGGATGGAATGATAGTTTATGAAAACCCGAACTTTACAAAAGTAAACTATTAAAATAACTTTCTAATTCAGATGGACAGTGATTTGTCAAACGACATACACATCCTTTAAATTACACACAATTATGATCGTCCTTTTAGGCTAGATTCCACTATGGACTCAAGGTGGTCTTTCTAATGGACTCAACACGCCTTGGATGTTGGGTCATTAGGTTGATGCTTAAATTTGGATTTGGATTGGCTCTATTAGTTTAGTACGAGTGGGTTGTATTTAGAGTGGGAAAGGTAATCCAAACGAACTACTTGGGCTGATTTTTGGAGGTTTTTAGTGGTTTTTATGGGGGTTTAGAGTTGAATCTTTGGAGAAGAACAGTGTGGTGGCTGCTCTATTTTGAGATGGATGTTCCAAGCTAGTTACGCCGAAAAAGAGGAGGAGAAATGGATGAATATTAAAAATCATAATGAACGTAACTAACGATATGTAAAAACGTAATTTAAATTTTAATAAATAATGATAGTTATTGATAAACTTATTTAAAATTATATTAAAAAAATTATTTTAAACTATTAAATAAATAAAACTTCACAATTATGGATTTTTAAAATGTTAGACCAAAATTGGGTGTCAACAGTTGAAAAATCAAAACTTTCGATCCAACAAACATCCTTATTAGTTGTATTCAAACAAAAGAGTATAAATACAGAATTTAGCCTCATGTTTCTTAACCTCTAAGTACAGTTTTACCTTATATCATCATTCCTTATATTCATTGGAGAGGAGTTTCCCTCTATGATGTAGGATATATCAATATTTTTAGACTCATCAATGTTCAACTCTATCACAATGGTTGAAATTATATTCATATAGGAAATATTTTCACCAACCACTATTCCATCACTCATGTATCTTTTATATCTAACCTCACTCTCACATACTCAGGAATGCCAATTGAGATATTCATTATGTATCTGATCAAATTTACAACAAAAAGTTTGATCTTTCTTGAAAGTTTCTTCGTTTAAACAGGGAAGGAAACGAACAAGATTTAAATTTTCAAATTCTTAATTGGTTTGATATTTTAGGAATCACATTTCTATGATTGACAATAAAAATGAAACTAATTAATTTGCGGGAGCTTCAACTTACATATCCGGATTGTGTAACTTTCTCAAGAATTAATGTAATTAAAAAATAAATAGAAATATGATGTAATTTCATCTTAAAACTACGGGATTGCAAAAATTTATACTACAAAGATATTAAATTTCTAGGCTTTTTTCTTCACGTATCTGGATGGGATCTGGGCCCTTATTTTTTATCGTAAATACATGTACGGCTTTCAAATAGAAGAAAGCCTATTTACATTCTCAACCTCAATTTTCTTCTTCCTCACGTAGATTGAATTAATTTGTTTCTTCTTTTGTAAATTCTTAATCTGTGTTTCACCAAGCTAAGCTTTGACCGAATCATTAACAATTTAAACAAATGCTCAAAATAGCTCATCAAGATGCAGAATTATGCTAGACAAATGTTTAGGGACATTACAACAAGTTGTGGGGGCCTACATAAATATAATACCTATAATATACTCAATATAATCACATAAGTAAAGTCTCAAGAAAGTAGGATGTACACAAACCTTAAGGAGTAAGAATGTTAACAATGAAAATTTTCAATGAAAAAATAGTTGCGATGAATTTGATAAGTTGATATAATGGTGTTAAAATAGTATGCCCTCACTTGGTGCAGGCCTTTTAATTTAAGTTTTATTTTTTTATAAACACAACAATAGATTTTGTACAAGCAAAAAAGTTTGGCCGTTTGTTAGACTTTAGAATATTCAACAGTGCGAGAATAAAAAATAGGAGGGAAATGAAAAAAATTTAAGAACAATAATGTATTATTGATAATTGCCAAGATATAAATAAGTCAAAAAATAGATAGCCACATAAGAACGGATACTACAATTATCTAAACACTTTTCCATTTCTCAATTATTAAAAATGACTTCCACAATAAATAAAATACATAGTTACTGATATATTTTCTAACAAAAAAACTTTCTTTGACATTTATCAAAACATGATGCATGTGTGTGTATATATATACACATACATACATACATACATACATACTTGAGTTGTCTACACAAAGAATGATGCCCTTCTCTCACAAACCATAAGCTTGGGGATCACAACGAACACTCAATCTCTCAAATAGAATAATATGCATATGTCAACCATAAGCTCCCTATGTTTTTTAAATGATGAATGATCTAGTTTTTTGGGATCACAATGGTCTTTCACAGGGTTTTAATGAGGTTAGTGGCAACGAGTATGATAAACTTTTTGATATAGTGACTCTACCTTGTTGAACCATTACCTAGACCCTTATTACTTCACTCTTTCCTTCTTTTTATTACTTTTCGTTAGAGTGGACCATTTCAATCATCCATAAACCCACCAAAACATACTTTTTTTGATTTAGATGTGGTAGATTTTAATTTTATTGTATGCATAGACTGGTTGTATTCATGCTATGCATTAATTGACTATAAGGATTGCGTAGTAAAATTTCAATTTTCAGAAAAGCTATTATGAATATGGAAAGGTAGTCCAGTAGTAACTAAAGGTCGTTGCATTTCATATCTTAAGTCCCAAAAGATTGTCTTCAAAGGGTGTATTGAGTTGTTAATGAATTCTTAGAAATCTTTCCTAATAATCTTCACAAAGTACTTTGGAATAGACATTCCACATGAGATTCAAAACATCTTTGTTCCTCTAAATACAATGACTTCAACTAAGTTAAGAGAGTTAAAACAAAAGTTAAAAGATATCCTTAATAAGGGTTCATTGGAACAAGGTTATCCCCTTGGGGTGCTGTAGTTCTTTTTCGTTCAAACTAAAGATTGTCATGACCTAGATTGTCATGATTGACACCCTTACTAACACTCCGGTGGAATAACCATTACTACAATCTGACTAAGTAACTTAACAAAAAAACTAAGCATTTAAAGATACATCAGCAAGTTTAAATGATAGAATAACATGGAGTTACCATAAACTCCAAAAGCTTAAATAAACAACTAAACATAAAGTCAGAGTTCGAAGTCTAAGAAAATGGGGTGCAACCCCGAAATTGACATAGGGATAAGTCTAACTATAAATTCTGAGTACGAAAGTAACGGACTAAACAATAGAGGACCCATGGTAACGTGTAAGAACTGGCTCAACCTTTAATTCAGTCTCGATCATTGATCTCCCATCTAAGGTCTGGGAGTAGCCTCATTAAGATACCGAGTATTCAACAAACAATGAGCAAGTGAAGTATCATTACACAACTACAATTTACTAGTAGGATCATGCATCTACTCTAGTAAGAAAAATGTAAACATGAAATTACAACAGAGCCAACACAAATATCTGGAATGCATAGTTTAGTAATCATTTCAAAGCAACAAACAATCTCCCAATATCAATGAGAAGTATAAATAAAGATAATAATCAGAAGTGGTTTTCTCATGTGACCCATACCCAAACTATTAGTTTGGAGGGATGTGATACCTTATCCAATGTATATGTCAAAACGTGACACCTAGTCTAATATGTGTCGGAACATGACACCAATCCAATGCTATGTCAAAGTGTGACACCCATCAAATTAGATCAACAACAATAAGAATCACACCACAATGAATAGTACATATAGTCACGTGGTCAAGTATTAGTTTCATTGTATGTAGTTTCTCATACTTACTCATTTCATTAGTTTCGATTTACATTTTACCATTCATATATATGCATGCATTAATGAAGCAATCAACCGGCATATATCAAACAAACAGAAAATAGAACCATCACCTACCTTGAAACGAAGCTTGAATCCTCAAAAGACACTTGAGCCTACCCTTTTAGTGATTCTTTCAGCTTGTTCTTGGTCTAAGCACAAGTAATTAAACACAAGGATCAATAAACAAGGACTACTTTACCCGGCTTATAATCATACTATCAGTCCAAGGACAAAACCAAGATCTTAATACTCAACTAGAGTTTTTCCCACCATCAACTTCAGGCCAAAACCCTCCCCCATTTATGATTACCCAAGATTCTAAGTACTAAGAATCTAAATACAGATTAGTGGAGTAATTATCTTACCTTTAGAGCTAGAAATTATGGAAACTGTTAAGAAATTCCAGGGTCGTATCTTAGCTCTCAAGAACAAAAATTTTAAAGTAATGTTTTCGGGGTTTTGCCAACTGGACTGCCACGAAGGATCCCAACCCTCCACCGCAACATGATTTTGGGGTCTTGTCGACTAGCCCGCCACGACAGATCCCAGCGTGCAACAGCAACCCTGCCATGGAAGGATTAATCCTGGCCCAATGGCCTGCATGGATATTTATTACATAGTAGTTGTTTCATGTTATTACATATACAAAAATGTTAGAGCATTGGATGAGCTTCCATTTTATGAGTTTCATAGTTTACACCTAGCACAAGAAGATCGTATGCCGTCAGATAGTCATTTAGTTTTATCTTCATTTGGCGGATCTAGCTATAACCATGTTCTGTGCAATTTAAATGATGGAGAAAAAATCTTCATGATGATTGCATAAATCTAGGCATGGAATCAAAGTTATCATTGGCAGTCAATACTTGCCCTATCTTACTGAAGTACTCATGCTTTTCCTTGTCAAAATCGGTAAAATCTGGATCTGCATATTCAAATGTTTTTAACTCAGCGCTATCAGAAGGGCCCATATCTGAAGGAAGATCAACGCTTCCTTTGCAGTGCCGGGTTCAATCTCTATGTTCTTCAAGCTCTTTTTAAAGGCCAAATGTCGCACCTCGGACTCCTTTGTAGGAGAGGGATATCCAAAATCCTTAACTCTCTTACAAAAATCATTTCTTCATCCCTTAGATAATTGACCAGTTGTATACGACACTAATTTAAGTAGATTCTCTCAATGTTTGAATTAGTAGAACCCACGAGGATAATTAATTTTTCTCAATTCTTCAAAAATTCAATTTGATAAGTAGGAGTCATAATGATAAATTTTAAACTTTATTTGATTCTTTTTGATGATTAGATGTCAGAAGTATAAACTTGTCAATTTAAATTCTTGTGATATTTTGTGAAGTAGTTAATCTGATGAGGTAATAGAGAAAAATTTTAAAACTATATGAAGCAGGAAGATGAAATTCAAACTGGCGCACTTTAACACTGATTCTTAGGGCTCTTCATTGTGCATTCTACATTGAGAGTGCTTCCCGGTGACTCACCGCCGCCAAACTACTCAAAGACAAATATCAAAAATAGTTACCCTTCTACTAGTGAAGCACAAACACCGAATCCACTTACATTTGGGATCTTCTTGCCTCATAAATTTTTTTTACGATTGTAGAGAATATTTATGATATTAGTGTGGAATATGAAGTTCATTTTGAGAATGCAAATGGGAAGGAGACTCCGAAGAGGCGACTGCATTTTTCTAATGTTGAAATGTACCTACTTCAATGGGAGATTCTGATAAAGGCAACCACAACAATGGTAAGACATTGAATTCCATTCCTCCTATGCTTAAGGAGGGCATTATTACTGTGAAAATTGAGAAGGAGGACATAAGCCTACAAATCAAGGATTGGGAAACAACATTAGTTGGCTATATATTTGGATATAACCGTATGAATTGCCAATGCTAGAGTAGGTCAAGAAGGCATGGGGTTTTCTTCAACTGCCCCAAACATTATATCGTGATGATGGATACTATGTTTTTAAATTTTATAATATAGCTAAAAAAGAGAAAGTGATTCAGATTTGAACCTAGCTATGATTTTGAGGAATCGGGATGAATTGGATGCTAATATGTTTACCCAAATTCCAATTCAGGTAAAATTCTCCTATTTCCTATTGGATACTGGTCTCTCACGACATTAAGAAAGGTTGCATGAAGAATGGGGATTCCATTGCTTCTAGATGGATTAAGTGATTAAGTTGAGAAAATATCTTATACGAGGGTCCTGATTTAGATGAGTATTTCCAAAGTCCTTCCAGATACTATTTTTGTTGAAATCCTTTCTAGGACATGGTTTCTAGCATGACTTTCCATCTATCCCAGTTTAATACAATCATTACAAAATTTGGGTCTCCATTCATCTTCAATATTTTGGTTCTGATGCCTAGAAGGGGTTTCAACAACAATAGTTTCTAGCATGACTTTTAATATATGCACCTCTCATAAGATATTTTTCGTAACTTTCGGATTAATCCATTTGTAACCAACGGAATCCCAATAGCATTGACAGCCAAGATCAATGCAATAACTAACCAATATCCAATAGATAATATGGGGAACTTTACCCAAATTGGAATTCGGCTAATTATATCAGTATCCAATTCAAAATCCACATCCAGTTCTACAAAATCATGGGCCTATTTACACAGAAATAGGGTCCATTCCGCAACACTTTCTCCTTTTCAGCTATATCACGAAATTCAAAAACATAGTATACATCATCGTTATATAGTACATGGGGCAGTTCAACAAAAGCCCATACCTTCTTGAAATACTCAAGCATTTACAATTCATACTGGTTATCTCCAATTATATATCCAATTAATGATGTTTCCCATTACTTGATTTGTAGCAAAATATCCTCTTCCACCTAATCACTGTAAGAATACCCTCCTTAAGCATAGGAGGAACAAAATTCAAGGTCTTATCATTAGTGCGGTTGCCTTTATTAGAATCTCCCGATGGAGTAGGATGTTTAGACGTTTCAGCATCAGAAAAATATAGTCTCCTTTTCTGAGTCTCTTTCCCATCTGCATTCTCCAAGTGAAGTTCATCTCACACTATTAGCATCAGACTTCTCTTAAATCGTACAAAATATTTTTTGAGGTAAGAAGATCCTAAAAGTAAGTAGATTTACTTGTTGCTCTTCACCAGTAGCAGCAGGGGTAACTATTTTTGTGTTTGTGTATGCGTTGCTTGTAGGGTGTGAGTCATAGGGAAGGACTCTCAATGCACAATTACTGTATTGCTATTGTGCTCTAAGAGCCCTTAAAATCAGTGATAAAATGTGCATATTTGTATTCCATTTTCCTTCTTCATTCTAATTAAATGGGAGTTTATTAAAATTTAATTTGACGAGTATGAGTCAAGTGAGTAGTTATTGAATTTTTAGTTTTAGAGATATTTTCTCAAGTATTTTATCTAATGAATAAGACTTATTTACTTCCCTGCTTTATTCAAATAGGATGAAACATCGTAATAACTCAAAATAATATATAGTTCATTAAATTAAATAAATTTTAAAAGAATTTTATGAATAAAAAAGTTTAAAATAGGCCCAACCTAATTTTAGGAAATGACTAGGTTATCAAAGAATTTATTACAAAAGAAAATATCTACTAAACCAATAGATTCTAGGTAAAGGTTAAAGTATTTGCCAAGAGAAGACGTTAGGCATCCTTCGAAATTCAAAGTTGTGTGTCTCAGCCAAATTATTTTTATTTTTCAAATTGTGGAAGAGATAATAAATGAAAGTATTAATGATTTAAAACTAAAACCCAACTTATTAACATGTGATTCCTTGAAAATCAACTGTAATTTCTTCATCCACCAATTTTAAATTGTAATATAAAAAAAAATATAAATGCACACATGTTGAAATAATAAAAAAATCCATGGTGAAAACCATATCTAATAGACAAAATGATACTTTATATGTTAAATATTAAATAAAATAAAAGAGAAGAAATGTGACAATTAATAAACAATGATATCCTGAGTTCAAAATAAAAATCAAAATACCAACAACAAAAGAATTTTTATAAAAGAAATAGAGGAATAATTTTCCAATAATTATAAAAAAGTGAACAAAGAAACATGTTAAACATTACAGTTAAACATTATTTAATCAGTGAAATTAATAATAATAATAATAATAATAATAATAATAATAATAATAATAATAATAATAATAATAATAATAATAATAATTATTTCAATGTGTAGTAAATTAGTAGCAACAACTTAATAACTAATAACAAATAAATGAAAAAAAAGATCAATGAAAACCCCAAAATATTAATAAGTGGAAATATACTTAGGTAGAATCAACAACAACAAAGAAGTAGAAAAATAAACCCAGACAGAAATTAATATACAAAATTAAAATGGTTACCAAAGTGTTGTTATTTCGAGCGGATCTGAAAGTGAAAGGCTTGCTGGAGTTGCTAGTTTATTCATTTAGATCTGTTGGACTTCTGCAATAGTAAGAGTTGTATTTGCCGTAGAAAAATAAACCCAGACAGAAATTAAAATACAAAATTAAAATGTTACCAAAGTGTTGTTTTTTCGAGCGGATCTGAAAGTGAAAGGCTTGCTGGACATGCTAGTTTATTCATTTAGATCTGGCGGCCTGCTCCAATAATAGAGTTGTATTTGCCCTTACTGCTTCGTTCTGCAATCACGAAGCTCGCTTCTTGCCGAAGTTCAAGTCTCATTGTGAGTTGTTTGGTGAATGAAAATTGAAGCAAGTTTGGGGTTGTTTGGGTGGTTGGAGCAGTGGGTTGAGCGATGGTTGTTTCGAGATGGAGAAGATGGGTTCTCTGGTTGTTTCAATGGCATGAGGCAGGTGGTTTGAGGGGTTTTGATAATGGTTTTGGCGAGTTGTCACCGGGAAAAAACCAGGGGCTTTGGGTGGCGGCTATTCTTTCATATGAGGATAATTTTTTTTAGGGTTTTTCCCTTCTTGAAAATTTTCCACCACCCTCTGTATTTTTTGACTTAATAGAAACATAAAGAGGGAATAGTTATACTATGGGCTGAAATCGTGGGCTCGAAATAGTGGCCCAAAATTGTTGATTAAGAAAATATTTGTGTATATTTTTCTTATTTTTATTTAAAGATATTTCAAAATTGTACTAAAAAGACAAAAATGAATGTTTATAAAACTAGCAAATAAAATGAATATTAACTAGTATATCGAATGAAATGAATGACATATATGATCTTTATTGAAAGATATTTCAACCTACCGTGACAAAAATCGTAATCAAAATTAATTGATAAAAATCCTAAAATTTCGATAAATTAAGATAAGTATCGATATTTAAATTATATGTAAAAAAATAATTTAGAACTATTAAATGAATAAAACATAAAAGTTATGAGTTTTTAAAATGTTAGGCAAAAATGATAACAACTGTCCTTTTCTTTTGATAGGATTGATGAAAGAAAAGCATAGACAAAGAAAATTGACAAACTCATTTTTTGTTGAACACATGACCTTCGTATAAAAGTGTTGTTTGAATGTAATGGAAGTAACTCATAAATTGTTTGTCAAAAGGTCTAACGGCGTGTTGCTTCCATGTCAGTGCAGTCCACACCTGTGGCTAAATTGAAATGCATCCTTTTGGATGTTCTTAAAAAATACCAACATAAAATTCAATAGTAGATCTTTTTTTGCATGTTTTTGTTAATACGCTATGACCTTGGTTATTCGAAGTCATTGTTGCTTCAAAATCCATGTAGGTTAAAAACCTTGTCTGATTGTTGAATTGTGATGTGAGTTTATTAAAAGTACAAACATATCTGTTTGCATAATATAAGTATGGTGATTAAATGATTGTCAATCCATTGGATACGACAAATGTGAATCCATAGATAGAATATTTGGTTAAAACAAAAGCATTTATGTTGGTAGGATACGCTACAATCCATCATTAGGATACTTTTCATTATAATTGTTTGTCCATTGGAAGGATAAATGAGAAAGATCAATCGGTAGGAAATTTTTGGAAAAAATAAATACATGTTCGTCAGTGGGTGACATTTGAGAATACATTGATAGAATGTTTTTGATCCATTAGTAGGATATCAATACTTTCCATTGGTAGGAGGAATGAAAATTATTCATCGATAGGATATGCTTGTATGTCCATCGGTAGTATGAATGAAGATGGTCCATCAGTAGGATATAAATACATGTCAATCTGTAGGACGTGTGAACATAATCCATTGGATATAAATTTATGTCCATCAGCTGGACTAATGAAGATGAATGATGAGTAGGATTGTTGGGAAAAACAAATGCATGTCCATCAATTAGACATAGGATGATTCATCGATAGGATATATGTGAATATTGGCACTTCTATGAATATAACATGAATCTCCATCAATGTCAGGGTCCTCCGATTTTAATATGGATTAGATAAGGTGCACATCGCTCACCACCGAATAAATGTAGCTTAAAAATGTCTTTCTACGTCAGCCTCTTCCTGTAACAACGTGGAATAGATAGGGAGCACATCCTTCACCTCTTAATAGTTACGACTTCAAAATATCTTTGAATGTCAGCTTCCTCTGACTTACATGTGGGATAGATAGGTTTACATCCTTGACCTTCGAATATGTGCGACTTAAAAATATCTTTCAATATGAGCTTCCTCAAACTTCAATGTTGAATAGATAGGGTGCACATCCTTTACGAGTGTATAGATGCGGCTTAAAAAATATATCTCAACGTCAGCCTAGCTAGACTTTTCTGCGGCATATATAGGGTGCAAATCCTTCACCTCTAAATAGACGTGACTTAAAAATCTCTTCCAATGTCAACCTCCTCTGAACTCAAAGTGGAGTATATAGGGTGCATATCATTCACTAGTGAATAGACTTGACTTATAAATATATAGAAACTCTAGCCTTCTATGACTTCAACGTGAAATAGAAAGGATTCACATCCTTCACCTCTGAATAGATGTGACATTAGGAGTAGCATTCCCCGTCAGCCTCTTCCAATTTAAAATTTGATTAAAAGAGGTGCACATTCTTCACCTCCAAATAGATGTGACTTAAGAATATTCATAAATGGTAGCCTTTTCCGATTAATCAAGTAATGGTCCTCTCGGTGAATAAAAAATGTATGGCTATCTTTCCAAGTGAAAAATGATGTCCATTGTCACGAAATAGATGGCCCGATTATTGAAAAACATAACACAGTAGATGGCTTGATGACTAGCAACCTATAACATAGTGAATAACTCGGTATCTTGAAAGAATCATTTGTCTGATGCTTTCATCTATTCCTACATACGGAAAGGAATGATTAATAGACACAATATCTCTTTAGCTAGCGATTGGACCAAGAAACTTTAAGAAAATGTGTACAAAATTTCTTATCATTTTGACATATGTGAGCAATCATCAGTTTTCTTTTGAACACTTTAAGATCATTATAACTCATTTATTTTAGAGAATTTCGTACGAGGCGTCGATGGCTCATATCTTGAATTTATCTTTGCTCCATTATGCAATGCCGGAGATTTTTAAGTCGATTTTGAACTTCTAGCTATATTTGATATCATATGAATTTTACAGGATGAAAGAAAATCACACTAGGTACATGACCGAGTTGACATGGTGACTAGATATTTTGTTGAACTAGGAATCATGCAAAATGTAGTTTCAATCTATTATATGATTAATAATGCAAAGAATATGAGACAAGATCATCAGTAGAAAATGTACACTATGAACATGATGAAATAGAAAAATTTAATTCTTACAATTTCAAAGTCTAAAAGATAGATATACAATTTTTGTACGAGCGTCACAATAAAGTAATGTAGGTTTCTCACACTAACAAGATTAGCCTAATGCCATGTTTTACAATGGAAAACTAAAAAAGGAAAAGCAAATTGTTATTTTTAATAGAAATAATCTAACAAAATATTTTGAAAAATATTAAGAGGTGGGCACTTTATCACCTTTTTTATTTATGTATAAAGAATATGAAAAGATAGTCAAATATTGACTATAGTTGGTATCAAGAGTCAGGATCGCATATAAATCTCTATCCCTTTTCTCTCTCTTTCTAATTAAGATTGAATTCAAAGTAATACCTATAGTTTCAAAGTCGTACCTCAAAATAGTTAATTCTCAAAAAGATTTATTCATGCTGCTTCAAACAAAAGTTGTGAATCGTACCAATCGTCATTTCAATTGCAGTCTCAACTTCATGCTCTTGTAATACAAGATCTATTCAGGAAAAACTTTGCACCTTAGACTCCTTAGTAGGAGAGGGATATCAAAACCCCTTGAATCTCTTAGAAACATCCTCTTCTTCATCACTTAGATAAATGAAACGTTGTGTAGGCAGCCGCTTTTCCTCATTGAAACACTGAAAAATTCTACCCAAGCATAAGCACTTGCCTCAAAATTTTCACTAGATTTTATTGATGTTTTTTTTTTTAATTTTGCATCATCTTTTCAATAATTATGACATCTTCTTTGTTGCAGTCCATGACTTGTCTAGAATATAAAATGATGTATCATTCACAATAAAGATCAAACCATCTGATAAAAGAACCCCACAAACCCAAAAAACATAAAAGATCACTATTTCATTGATTGAAACAAACACTAATTTGACTTATATTTCTTTACAAAAAAATAAAGAGTTGCTGAAGGAACTTACAGAATTTGACAACTTGTATTGTTTTAGGATACAAATGAAAAAGGATTGGAGGCAAATGGATAGTGAAGAAACTTGTATATCTAGGAGAATTATGAAGATTATTGATATACATGAAATTACTAATTTCTCTCATTCTTTAAAATGTTTTATTTAATGAGTAGAAGTCAAAAGGAGAAATTTCAAGTTTTAGTTTTTCTGATATTTCCGTATGTAATTAATTTGATGAATTGGAGCTAGGAGAGTGAAATTAGAATTCTGTTTAATTTACTTTGAGTTTGTGTTTGGATAGTAAATTTTAACTTTTAAATCTAGTATATTCTTAGGCATTTAATTTGATGAGTAGGATCTAGGAGAGAAAATTTGGGATTTAACATAAATTAATATAATGCGGAGTCAAGAGGGTAATTTTTTTTAGTTTAGTTTTAGTGATATATTCTCAAAATTTTAGTTTGATGAATAGAAGTCAAGATCTAGAAGGGTAAATTTCAAATCTAATTTATTTAATTTAATAAGAAGAAGAAGCAAAGAGGGTAGTTTTTAGTGAGTAGGAGGGTATATTTTGAATCTAATTAGTTCTTCTGGTGTATTCTTAAACAATTAATTTAATATGTACGAGTCAAGAAGGTAAAATTTTGAATTTAATTTGATGAGTAGAACCATAAAAGTGAATTTAATAGTTAATTTAATTTAATTTAATGAATAGAAATCGCATAAGTTTCACATTTACTATTTATGATATTTTCTCAATCATTTAATGTAGAAACTATGTTACATCTACTTTGTTTTAGAGATCACATTACTCTGAAATATGAATTATAAATGTATATTAAATATAATAAATGAATATTTAAATAATTTACTAATCTATGAAAAATTTCTGAAATTTTCACATTCCAAAAATTAAAAAAAGAATATTTCAATTAATTAATAATTGAAAGTGCGAAATAGAATATCATAAGGATTATTGTCATAACTTGTTTACATTTCAGAAGCTATAAAACATATATATATATTTTTATTTTGATTTGAAGTAATTGAAAACATTTTAATTTGTTCTTAAAGAGTTATTTAAATTTATTTTAGGAGTTTTGGAATGACTTTTTTTAGAAAATAAGTAAGAACAAATTTTGAATTATTAATATTATGATTTTTAGTTAAAACTAGTGAAAATGGTTAAAATTACCCCCTAACTTTGTTTTATTGGTTTTATTTACCCCTACCGTTAAAAGTAAGAAATTTTTATCTCTGCCATCAATAAACTTAACAAATATACCCCTCCTTTGGATGGAAAACCCAAATCAATTTAATGTACACAATTTTACTTAAATTATCTAATTTTAACCCAATCCAACCCACATAATGATATAACCCATTTATTTTATCCAAATTATCTTTGTTTTATCCACTACCACCACAAAAATCATCAACCTCTCCGTGATCTCTTTCACCACCACCATCACCACCGAATCCCCCACCTCTCCCACCATGGTACACCTCCCCCTCGTTTTTTTTCCTTTTCAATTTTCCAATATGATTCCTTTTTGGCTTCTTTTTAACTACCTACTGGTTATTATAAGCCTACTGCAGGAGCAATAGTTTCTGATTTTTAAAGTAGCAAACCACATCCAAGTTTTTTCTGAAAACTTTAGCTCATAGGTGATACAGAACATAGTGAATTCATGTTAGTTAAAAATAATGAAAGGTCTAATTAAGCTATTTTTTTAATCATTCCATATACTTTCAGAGTATCAGCGATACTAAAGGCTTGCTTGAGGTGTGTTCAAGTCATGGAACTAGGTGAAGCTCAAAGTTAAATACATTGTGTCTCTTAGATGGAGCTTTGGTGAAGTTAGGAAGGGATCAAAAACGAAGAGGAATTGTACCATGGTGGGAGAGGTGGTGGTTTTGGTGGTGGTGATTTTGGTGATAATGAGAAAAAAAATTGAATTTTGTAAAAACAAATGGGTTATATTATTAAGTTGGTTGGGTTAGGTTTAAATTGGGTAATTTAGGTAAAATTTAAAAACTTTAATTAATTTGAGATTTTCCATCCAAGGAGGAGAATATTTGTTATGTTTATTGACGGTAGGGGTAAAACTAACTTCCTTTTAACGGCAGGGGTCAACCAATAAAACGAAGTTGAGGGGTAATTTGGGCCCTTTTCCCTTAAAACTACTTAATCATAAAATTCTAAAGCAATAAACTTAATAATAAAAAGAGGATGAAGTTGGAAACAAGATGAA
This sequence comes from Solanum peruvianum, assembly GCA_027705065.1. NCBI lineage: Eukaryota > Viridiplantae > Streptophyta > Magnoliopsida > Solanales > Solanaceae > Solanum > Solanum peruvianum. The sequence continues at coordinate 59,046,286 of JAKWJD010001766.1, read as the reverse complement.
GGATGTCAAGAGGTATGGTTTTTCCAATAGTTGAGTTCCCTCTCATTAGGTTCACTATAATTTGTCTGAACAAATCTCAATTAATCATAAATATTTTATTGCCACTAATATCACTAGATCAAATGTAGTAATTTTAAAATGTTTTTTATGAGATATCCCTATCTAACCAATTAATGTATTCAATTTGACCGTGTTAAAACATTTCTATCTCTAACCTCCACTTTTAAATTACAATTATTATATCTTAATGATTCGAAGTGACGTTTCCCAACTAAAAGCTAATATCATAAAATCTGATCCTGAGCCAAAGGCCCACAAAGGAGCCATCATATTTGATGATTCAGAAATACTTATTGAGAATAACAAGCTATATAACGACATCAACAAATTGGGTCCTTCAATTAACTACTATGAATTCATCATTATACTTATACTCAAATTATATGTAGCTTATGTGATTGGGATTCATAAATCAAGTTTTTAGTGTTCTTTGTCTTGATTAATCTACGATATAATACACCAATATATTTTTTAACCATCTGATCATCTCATATTTATTTCCTACAACTATTGATGTGAAAAGGTACACCCTTAAACTTGTATAAAGTTGAAAAAGTAGGTACACATGATTTATACATGACATAATACGCGTAGGGAACCACGTAGGACAAACATTTTCATGCCACATTTGTGTTTACATCCTTACTTCAATAAAATAGGGCGAAACGTAATGGTGACTCAAAAAATAATCAATTAAGTTAACTTTAAATGAATTTTAACAACAAAAGTGTTTTTAAAGAGTCTACACCTAATTTTATGAAAAACTAGGAAACTAATATAAAAATATCTATGAAACCAATACATTCTAGTTAATGGTTTTAATTTATTGTGAAGGATAGATGTTAGGCTGTCATGAACTTAGCCTACACCCTGGACGTGATAGGTACTCGAGAACCATTGTAGGTGTCAAAGAGAACCCTAATCCTGGTTGGCTACAAATGGAAGACTAACTCAAGCATACAAAAACTTAATACTGAACTAAATTTTAGTCAACTCGAATAATAAACCATTTTAAAAGTTTGTACAATACTCAAATTTAAAGTAAATACAGAAGCTCCTCAACTATGTCTATCAATGAAGCCTTTACTATTATTGAAGAATATCGGGACAAGACCATCAACTTCTAAAAACTACTTAATGTAAGATAAATGTGAAGTCCTCCGGAATATGAGATGACTCACTAAATCTAACTAGAATATCTCATGACCTTAACGAAATGCCTGTCGATTATCCTGAACATGTTTCTGCATCATAAAATAACGCATGCCAAATGGCACAATACATGGAATGTACAAGAAAATAAGGGGAGTTGTAAAGCATAAAAATAAGCTTGAACTGATGGAAAATAAACATACTTACCTCTTCTTAACTCACTCAACTCAACTCAATGAAACATAGTTCAACTCAGCCCAGAGAAAATAGGGCTTAACTCTAGTGTAAGATACTAAACTCTGTGAAACATAGTTTAACTCAACTCAGAGAAACATAGCTTAACTTAACTTAGTTAATAGTTCAACTCTACACTGTGAAACATAGTTCATGTTTGGAAAATCAAGGACAAAGAAACAACAACATGCAATATGTTGAATGCTTTTTAAAAAAAATGGATAATTACTCAGTTGTATGAAAAAGTACAATAATAACTCAATTGTATGAAAATGCATAAATAGCTCTTATTTGTATGAAAAGATACAAAATACCTCTATTTGGGAGATTCTCTAACAAACAACCATCATTATGAGCTTTGTATTTATACAGCATCTAGCCCACTCTGCCAGAACAAACCCTATAATTTGTAGGGAATAGAACCCACTAACAAAGTGAATTCACTAGTCTATGCTAAAAAATAAATAAGGAATAATCTAAAATATATTACCCTTTCTACCCACATTGGCTACATGGTTTATGGGAGTTTTGAATTTTTAGGACTCTCCCCCCATATCGATGCTCAATACTACTCCCAAAGATATACTTAGCTCATATGTTTTAAAGAAAAAAGTAACCCTTTTTATGTTCTTAGATTATTACTCATGAATCCCTCTTTAAAGTAATGGTACTCAAACTGCTCAAAAATCATTTAGAAATCATAGTTTCCTACTCTTTTAAATGTGAGATATTTACTCTTGGTAATACATAGTGATTATATATCATTTTAATTAAAATGAAACTCGGCTCTGCTCTTCCTCATACTCTGTACATCAAGTCTTTAAATAAACTATGGATGATTGTAAAAGACTTCTAAAAAAAGGGATCATGCCGAATTACGGATGTGAACTACTCAGTTGAAGGTTTTTAATAACCATATATAGAACTCACTACTTGAAACTCTATGACTCCAGAATTCAAGGACTCAATGATACTACTCATCTAATTAATGCTCGACTCATAAGGTCCATGCTGGATTATGGGAATGACCCACTCAACTCAAGGATTTCCTTGTATAACATATATTAATCAAAATTTATGAATTATAGTTTCAAGAAGAATTAGGAACTCAATACTAAAGAACATAGATCTTTAAGATGTTACTCCTCAGTCCTCTCAAAGATACTCAAATTATGGGTTCATGTGGAATTTATTGGCATGAACAACTTTACTCAAGGATCTCAATGATAATGTAGACTCAATAATAAATTTTAGTCATTATCATACTCCCTTTGTTACGACCTGGGATCCCCCAAGTCGCGACACGGCGTACTCGACCTCTCGGAGGTCTTATACAAGTCTCTTAGTATTCTTTCATTACATAAGTGTTAAAAGTAGTGAAGAATTTAATACTTTTCATAAATAAAGTTGGTAAGGGAACTCTTAACATAAGAATGAAATTAAGTCTCATCATAAATCATCTTAGACACATAGCATTATCATAGGGTCACAACCTTACTTTGAAAAGAAACTTATAGTCTAATACAATGTTTTTAATGAAATAAAATTAGACATAAAATCCAAGTCCTGGAATATATGAGGACATACCAATCTTGAGAGAAATCTACCGCCCAAATTTCAACTTTAGGAATCCTCACTCTTCACCAACTACAATTGTAGACATAGAGAAACATATGGAATTAGCACAATTGATACACTAAGAATGGTGATCATGCAAGAAAACCATTCAAAAGGGACACTTTATTTGAAACATGCTTTTCATGATATTTCAATAAAAATATCATAAAACAAGTATAATAAACCTCCTCAAGTCTATATTCACATATAAGTTATGACCACAATCATTCAGTAACCCATTTATCCATTTAGACCCTCTACCTAACGTTATCCTATGACCAACCTAGGTAAGACATGAAGAGACCGCCCATCAAACATGTTTAATACATACCTAAGTGTTGCTCAAGCGATCCTAGGTAAGAATCTTTCTAAGTCAATAAATCTTTACAAACTGAACATTAATCATTTAATCAATTTAGGAGATAACAAAATAAATAAGGGACTTCACATAAGTCTTGGAAGACCTGAGGAACTCACTCTAGCATCTTCAAATCCTAATCGTGTCATATGTAGATAGTGTCCCATTCTAACACTTACACATTGTAAAACCTGTCTGATAGCTAAAGTGTAAATCCCACATGAGGATAATAGGCATTAATTTACATAGACCAAAACTATATAGGCATGAACTTCGGTGTAATCAAAACCCCATACCTTGGAAGGTGTTAAACTTTCCAAAGGTAGAACGGGAATACAAGTGATTTTGGTCTACTCCCTTAAGAATATACACTTGGTGTTTTTCCTTGTTCTCATAGAGTAAGTTCATTCATATAAGAGTATTAGAGAAGGTACCATCACTAAGCCCTACCAACTCATAATACCATTTCCAAGAAGGGGTCAACTAGGGCTGCCAATCAAGGTTTGTTTGGATAGATCTTATGACTTTCTCAGAGATGTTTTCATACTGTTCCATCCAACCTACCTGTAAGTCCATCATTCCACTCAAGAAGGGGTTACCATTTCAGTCTACCACTTCAAGACTTCTGTAATAACCTTCTTTTTATATTCAAGGTTTCACATTCTTAACCTTCTTTTCATATTAAAGGTTTGACATTAGTCTTTCCTAAAATGGTACCTACTTTAAGTCTACCGATATTAGATTTAGATTCATACATTCATTAAATACAATTCAATTACCAAGTAGGTACAACTAAGTCTACCAACCGAGTAACAACATTGTTCTGTAAAGACTCTTCTTAGTCCTTCATCATCATATATCAACAATTACAGAAGAAGTAATTTCAATCACATCATTATAGAAACCATACAAGATCATATATACGTCACAAGATCACCTTCCTTTTATACATTTACATATACCAATACATGATTATACAACAATACCCATAATAATGCCGACAAGGCCTTGATCATAACATTTATAACAATATAACACTGCCACCATAAAAGGATCATACCAATATATAACAATTCAATACAAATTATATATTAAATAGAGTAATTAGGTAATCTTACCACCTTCCAATAGCCACAATCACCACAGCTCGACATCTCCAAACACTCCACACAACAAGGAAACTTACCAATTACAATGCCCAATAGGCTAAGACAACCAATTTATCCATATAAATGATTCAACAAAATCCGACATACATATGAATATTATAAAGCAAACTATGAATAATTCCAACAATGATCAACATATAATTCAATAGCCCATAAAAATCTAAAAATGAATTCAACATAATTCGTATATCATAATTAATATACCCACTTTATGGACAAAATTAAGAATTCAAGGAATCCATAGGTTCATGTAGTTTTTTATATCATAAAACCATCAATTAACAATGAATACTTCATAAATCATCAATTTAAACCTTTTAATGTTAGAACCCATGCTAAAAATTCTAAATAGAATTTAGGGTTTTTGAGATCTTTTCAAATGTCTTCGAAATCGGCTCCTTAAACGAGAGAAGAATAAAGGATGTAATCACACGAAATTTATGTTTAAAACATGGAGAATCTTTCATTCTTCCTTGGAACTTGAAGGTTCTTCAATGGAGGATCTTGACTAGAGACAAAATTTAGAGAAAAGGGTGAGCAAATATTTTTTTTATTCTAATTGAGAGTTGGGTTTTTTGATTGGGGTAATGGGTGTATAATGACCTAAAATCAATGCATAATACACCACATAAATACCCAAAATACCCCTACATCATCAATTTGAACTTTTTATGAAAAGTCCAACTTAACTTAATTTTCAGAATTATTCATCGTAGAATGAGTCTATGTCGTGGAGCTCTTGCCACAAGATTTATTGAATTAAATATTTGTACAGTAGAGTATGCGACACGTCAGCGATGATGACTAACACTTTGGCCTATGGTGATCTTAGTCCTCGACGCAGACTTTTTTTTGCCATGCACAATGGCTTGCTGACTTGAGCAACTTGTTATCCAGTGGTTGGGTCCTCCTCAAGGGCCCTTAGGTTAGTCCTTGGAGAGTCATAACTGGAAGTTTTGATCCTAAATATTTCCCCACAGGTGTTCGGGTCATCCTTACTAACTTTATACTCCAAACAACACATAAAAATATGGACAACATACTAGGCCACACTCGCACACACAAGACTAGTTTCCGGACGTCTTGATCATCCTTTGATGTTTGACTTTAAAACTTGTCAAAACTGATCTCTAAAGATATTCTTCAGCATTTAAACAAGTTGTTAACTCATAAAATCAATGTGTGGCACTAGCTTACCCTAATTCATTTTGAGGGTCATAACACCCTTAGTCAATTCTTGAAACAATTTAAAAGTTATTGTATAGTCTCCTTAAAAATACTCAAAGGGACTTTCTCAGACATTAATCTTAAGTCCTCCTTGACTTAATGAATTCAATGATATAATTCTTGTTATGAATGTTCTCTCGATATTTAGAAGTAGTTTAGAGTGTTTTAAATTAGTACACACTAATTTTACACTTTGTAAGAACTTACACAAATGAAACGATGGAAAAAGGATGGGGGAAGGCAACCTATACAATGTTGGGGCGCCGGTCCAGCCATATCTGGTGCATCTATGGCACGCCACCCCAGCCCTTCCTCAGAAATCCGTCGAACATTCTCCTTCGATCCTTGTCTTTAATTTGCTAACAATCGATAGTTTATTCACAAATTACTTAATTTGAATACCAAATATAATCACACCAAAGTATACTCAATAAAATCTCTAAAACTCCTAATTTTTCTCTGAGGAACTCATTAACCCATCCTAATTCAACAACGAAAACAATACTTCAAGAACATAAGTTTCTCAATATTTATTGATATAATCGGAAAAGAAAATCATTATTGGTGTGTGGGTTAATGAATCTAGAATTCAGGAAACTTACATATATGTTAGGATAAAATTTAGTGCAAAACCCCCCAGAAGATTGCAACAACTCTCGATGAAAGCCTTAAACAGTTTCCTCATTCCGCCTCTTTTCTCTTCTTGAAATTTATTATGAAAACCCTAAGAGTAATTGGGATTTGTAAAAACTAAATCAAATCAGTATCGACCCCAAAATATTCCCGTGTTTTGTATTAGCATGATTGGGTAAGGAAAAGACCAAAATAGCCCTCATATTTTTGGATAACTTTCCTCAAAAAGACATCCTGACTTCCAAATGGAATATCTCCCTCCTTTGATCTAAAAAATTAGTTAAATTGGTGGAATTTGAAAGAGGACTCAAAAACCTTTCATTTGATATCTTACGGGTGTCCTAACTCATCCTTTTTTGAACTATGAAATGACTTGAATGAATTCTCTTTAATTCTTTCTAGAACTTAAGGTGTTATATGTATTCACCTAACCTTAATTGTTAAGAAAAAAATTATTTCTAAGTAAAATACTACACATCACAAAAATAGGGTTTGAGTCTTAGTTAAAAAAAAATTAGGGTGTTGCATTATATAAACCTTACGATTATCCGTCCTAGAATGACTATTGTACTAATTATGGAATGGGGCTACTCTCACTATCTAATCTAGCTGATGAACTTGCATACTAACATAGACTAGAGTAAATTGCACCAATAATATGGACCTTCTATAGCACCTTAATCAAGAATGGTTCTAATGTGAACAAAGTGTAACGACCTAAACCGTCGTTAATTAGGAATGGAAAAATATCAGGGAAATTGGGTCTCCTAGACCACCATAGCGGGCTTGATGCCGTTTGGGCGGCAGTAATCTGGCGCCACAAGTGGCCGTTACACCGGGATGGGTGAAACAAAATGTAAATTATGCAAAGTCTGATTTTCTTGTTTTTTTCAAAATCACCAAAAAGAGGTGAGGATCACCCGTATAAACCCTCAAAATGCTACTCTAGGCCTTGTAAGGAAGGAAAAGCATTTTCTAGCGTAAGTATGTCGGTAACTTATAGATTTCCAGTCAACTCCACCGTTCCATCGTCCAAACACCAAAAACATTGGGTGATAATATTGTGTAGCTACTTCACGCCCAAGGAGGCTAGGCTTATTAATTGACTAGTATAAATAAGTAATTGACTATGCAGTATATTGGTAATTGGCGTTAGAAATCACATGTAGGCTTTTGTGCACGGAAAAATACATGATTATACTTATATTCTTTAGTGTTACATCAAATGTATTATGTAGGAGGAAGAACAATCTTGTGAACTAGGGCTATGGTATGGTTGGTTCTTCATATGTGAAATAAATTAGTTAATGTTTTCATGGAATTCATACATGTAATAGTATTAGGGATAATATAAAATGTACCTAATTAAAAGATTGAATATCAATAAATGTATTTCATGAATCAACACTTGATCATATTATTAAGAGAATGTACATTGTGATTGTGATCATGTCTTGTTTAATAGATTAGGTGTTACGTTCCAACACTAACAAGGATCGGATCTTACTTATAGACATAAATATTGTATCGGGTGTCACATTCCAACACACTAACTTGGGTCAGGTGTTATGATCCGACACAGTAAGTGTGGATTCCTTCAGAGGACCATTGACTTTTCATATACGTATATTGTTAATAATGTCAAATTGGATATATCCTGAGAAAAGATCATTGGATTGTATATAATGTTCTTATATGTGAGTTCGCAGTGTTTTAAGGTATTTGGTATATCTCATAATGAATGAGATATGAATGGTTGAGTCCAGATCTGTATGCCAGCGAGGACCTATTGTCTCGACATATCATTATTATTTAGAAAGATTGTCTTGTTCTCGTTGAGGATGGAGGTAGTGTTACTAGTTGGGTTCCCCCCCCCAAAAGGAGTTAGCATTGAAACAGTTAACATGACTTGATGGAAGTACCCTAAGGTTAAAAGTTTAATGGTGTTCAGTAATAGGCGTGTTGTTATTTTTAACAAGGTTGGTAGTAGTTAACCAATATTTCCTCTAAGAGATAGTATGATTAAGTATGATCAAGAATAGAGCAAGCAAGGATTAGAGCATCTAAGGCATTTGGCAATTATAAAGGTGGAGGAATGAACAATCTTATTCCATTATTCTTGGAAGTGGATTTCTTATATTATGTGGTGCGTATCGGGTCTATTGATGATGTCTTCCACTACATGTTGTTGTGCTGAAACTTATCTTGCTATGCCTTTTTTCTAAGCCTTGATGCACGATCAGTGATGTTTCCTAGGTGAAGACGAAGATAATGTCATACAACTTCTACATTTCTTTCCGCATGATGGATGTTGTGTCATATATAACTTTTTATACATTGGACTCTTAGTAGATCTTGTACCTACTAAGAATACATACCTAGTGTTCTAATTACATTACAAGTCTTATATTTTAAAAATTTTAAGTTCTTATTTTATAAAAATCTCAATGAAATTGTCACTATCTTAGTTTTCTTAATCTTCCACGTGTTTTAAATGATTGGGAACAAAGGATTCTCCTACTTAGGTGTTTGAGCAGGTGCCTGCATGTCCTCGTGCGTTGGGTGGTGAAGAATTTGTATCAGAGCCCAATTTACCCGTCTCCAATACAAGAGTAAAATGTATAATAGACTTCTAGGTTTGGTGTGTTAATGTCCACATCTAATCTTTAAGAAACTGTGAAGCCTTCTAGGAAGTCATTTCAGTTTTTCTCTCCTTCCGTGTGAATTTTCACTTGTGCTGTGAGTTGACTCTAATTGGTATCTCCCGAATCTAATTGCTATCTCAAAAAGTTGGTTGGACGCCATAGTCACGGCTGAAGGGACACAAGCAAGGATTGGAACTGAGAAGGTTCTAATTTGTATAAAGGCCTAAGGGTTATGTAAATAAATGGATGATCTGTAATGGTCATCCATGGAGCAAAGTAATAAAATAATTTTGACTTATTTGGGAGCTGTAACTAAAAATAGTGAATATGTGCTTCTTTTTGTCTAAATTAACTATTTATTTGAAAGGTATGTTTGCTTGGATGCGATGACATAACAATGTGTAAAATATTTCCTATCTAAATTTTTATATGTGCAATAATCTAGCTTTCTTGTTCAAAATGGTGCGAGTCATAATTGCCTGAGTTAGATGCAAAGGGCTAGGCAAACAACGATGTAATTTGTGAACAAAATATTGACGTGGTGTTCAGACCAATTATAATTGTATGACGTTCTGGGCATTTTCATTGAATGTAAGTTGTGGCGGTGTAGAATTAATGAGAGTAGGTTCTGGAGTGTTAATTGTGAGAATCACTTGGCATAGACATTGACCATCCTAGTTAAGGGAGTTATCCTAAAGGCTTAGTTATGGCTTGGGGATCAGTGGAATTTTTTACGAACAAGTAGAGCCCCCAAAAAAATTGTGACTTTGGTTCTATGTCCCTTAGAGCCTCTTGGGGGAATTAATCCTGCCATGGCATAATTTCTCCTGCCAGAGCACGACTGGACAAGGCATAACCTTAACCTTGTCTCCGATATTCTTCCTTAGTCACACCTATGTATCCCGAATCATACGTGGGTCAATGCTCGTGACTCTACCAGTAGTGTACAACAGAACACTAAGTTATAAACCTTAGCATTGATCGTTAGTTTTCATAAACAGAAAAAACCAATATCCGTGTTCTTGAAAACATAAAGAAATGCAAAAGAGATAATGAACTTATTCTTCATATACCCAAAGAGGGGCAAAAACAAATAAGGTTCCCTGGGACTGGAATATATCATCATCAGAGTCTAAGTCTTCCGAGGGTACCACATCATTCACGGCCTCATCCATAAAAGTAAAATTATGGAAGTCTCCTCTCTCGACTAGGGGCACCTCCTCTCCATGGGAAATTAAAGAGAAGAAGATCCTCACGGCCTTCCATATATGGAACATGAGGTGATCCCTCTCAAGAACCTTCTTTGTATTCTAGCATAGTTTGAAATTGAGCATCTCAACCTCCACGGTAACGCTGGGTTGAACCAAAGTGGTGCTAGAAAAGAAACATCCCAACAACCTCTATATGGCCTACAAGTTCTCCATGCGTGCACTAAATGGCGGGGGGTGGGACCAGGTGGGAAGAGTCTCATCTCCTGCACCGTCATCCCCTCCTCATCATCCGCCTCTATAACTAACCGAGTGTTTCTAGCCCTATCCATCCTCCTCTTTATCATGTACCTAGAATTCTACCTAACTAAAAGAGGGTGAAGGCGGGGATCCATAGAAAGTGCCTTGTCATTGTCCAAAAATGGCACCCCTGCCCTCCTGCACATTGTTGTGACTAGACCTGACACGAAAAACATTTTCTTCTTATCCATGTAGAAAAACTTCTACTTAAATTTGATATGAACGCCCACATTTAGTCTGATCCCTATATAACGCAAGCCAAAACTAAAGCTTATAGAAAGGTCATGGAAATGCGATTGCGTGACAGGCAGAACCTCATGTTAACACAGTGCAGCCACAACTTAGCCTTTGATGACTAATTAGTGCAAGTTATGCCCTCTGTATTGGCCCAGTAAAACCTATCCCAGTGCGTAGGATCCATAAGTGTATCCCTCAACAAGCCCAAGTCCATATCTCTCAACTTGGCCATGTACTACGTGTTGGGAACCTCGGGCACCTTGAGTACATCAATAATGAAAGAGGTATTCCATGGAAATGGTAGGTTGGGGATCATCCCACTTAACAATACGTAGGATGGCATTGAACTCCCTTACCCATGTGAAGCGTGCAGCATGGGGAACCTCCATCATCGGAGACCAACCAAACTCTATCATCCGAGCATAAAATTCAACCACCTTCTCCTATAAGTTCAGTAAATGGAAACCCCTCCCGCAGTGAAAATTGGTGTTCCGGTGGTTGTGGTACCTTTCCAGACTTGCAGCATCAGAAAACCGAACAAAACTTGTATTTTCTTTATTAAAGGCAACCATAGTAGATCAACCTTCAATTTTTACTAAGAGTATCTTTAATAATTCAGGGGGGTGTTTAAAATGTTTACATAAGAAAAGGAAAATTTTCCTTATTTAAGTTGAAATGGGGTACTACCACACTAGGTCCCACCATAACAGTGTGAATCCCGCAAGAGCGTGATGAGGGAGTCGGCCACAACGGGATGAGGGCATGATTGTGGCACCTCTTCATCCCAAAAGCTTTGTTTTTCATAGAATTTTAGAAGATCAAAGTCTAGAAATTATTCTAATACCTAAATATACAATCATTCTAGTAACATAACCCCTAAATAGTGAATCTGAGTTTTACACCAATAGAACGTTTTAACAACTCTCCCCCTTTTTGGAATAATTTCCATCATACTTTTAAGAAATCCGCACTCCCAGAACATTGTGGATAAGTTGGGGACGTAAGGGAAGTTTTCATGCTACATTTTTCTATCGATATCAAGCAACACTTTTCATTTTCTAAAAGATACCCAAGACCCTTATAATCAATTGTTTAATGACATGTGTTCTTTGTTAAGTAAATATTGAAGTATTTAACGTAAGGAACAAGAGAATTTTCTAGAAGTTAACTTCGAATTAGAGCAATTAAAAGTGTTTTTGAATTTAGGGGAAGCTTAGGAGAAATGGAGGAAACCTTTATTTTTCACCGTACTTACTAGTTGCGACTTCTTGCTATAAGGGAAATAATATCGTCCACAATAACCCCGTTGAAGGGGGATTCCTGCCACAATGGTGAGGCACACTTCGTAGTGGGACACGTTTCTTTCCTATGTCTGTTGCCTCATTTCCCTTATCTATCCTGTGATTATAAAACCTTTTGCGCCTAAATTTGAAGAGACACCACCCTTTGATGTTTTATGTCATACCAAATCCTTATTTTAGAAACACTCCGATAACCGCAAATATTTATCCTTTTTCTAGTCATTCGAGGATTAACGATGGTTAACTTGGTATCTATTGTAATTACCCGAACTTTCATTAATTAGGAAAAAAAAAGTGTTGGGGAAACTGTGTCTTCCATCCCGCTAGAGTGGGCTTGATGCTGCTAGGTCTGCGGGGCTTTAGCGGGATAAGTAGCTGCCAAAGCATGATGGACCAGACCGAATTTAAATAACACGAAGTCTAATTTCCTTCGTTTTCCAAAAGCACTAAAAATTGGCAGGGATCACTATAGAAACCTTAAAAGGATTCTCTAGGCTTGGGAAGAAACGATAAAGCACTTTCTATCATAACGATATCTATAGCTTGTGGATTTCCAATCAAGTTCTCGGTTCATTATCAAAACAACAAAATTGGTGAGATAATCCCATGGAGATGCTTGGCACATAAGTAGGTTAGGTTTATTAATTGAGAAATGTAAATTTGTGACTCATTGCGTAGTATATTGGTAAATGACGGTCGTATTCATGCGTAGGGTCTTATGCACCAAAATAGAAATAATTAAACGTATATTTTTAAGTTTTACATCAAACATATATTGTATGAGGAAGACCGGTCCCATGAATTAGGGTTATGTGATGATTGGTTCTCCATTTGTTAAATGAACTTGTTAATGTTTTAGTGAAATGCATACCTGTATGGAATTAGGGATAATATAAATTTTACCTAACGAAAAAATTAAGTATGAACAATTCTATGCCATGAATCAACACTTTATTATTTGATTATGAGAATCTACATTTTAATTATGATTATGGTTTGTTGAATAGATTGAGTTTTACATTCCAACATAGTAAATGGGATCAGATGTCACATATTCACATACATATTGGATCAGGTGTCACGTTCTAAGACACTAACTTGGTTTAGGTGTCACAATCAAGGACACTAATAGTTTCGGCTTGGGACTCACGATAGAACCATTGAATTATCATATATGCCAATTGTTTATAATGTTGAATTGGACATGTTTCCAAAAAACATAATTGGAATGTACATTGTATTTTTATATGTGAGTTAAAGTTATTCTAAAGTAATTGGGTATATCTCATAATGTGATCTGTGAATGGACGAGTCCATATTCGTAAGTGAGTGGGGACCAAGGGCCCAACGTTTCCTTTGTTATATAGAAAGGTGGTCATGAGTTTCGTCATTGAAGATTGTGGTTGTAATGACCCGAGTCTATACACTGGATGTCACATGACATACTTGACCCCAAAGAGTCTCGTACAAGCCTTGTAGTGTTCATAACATTCTCTATTTAGAAATATTGTGTAATTTAAAATTAATTTAAATCCAAACAATCAAAAATTTACTTACAAACACTCGAAACACCGTAGAAATATTTTGTCTCACATGGCCATCTATACAATGTCTTGAAAACTAAAAACGGGTCATGACTTTTACAATTAAAAAGTCTATTGTTAGACTTTTTACATGAAATGAAGAAATATCTAAAAGTACTTGCCGTCGATCTATGAGGACATACCACTTAGACTTGTAGGAATCTCAATCCAAGCCCTTAATATAGAGAGAATCAACATATTTGGTGTAACCTACAGTTGTACTAAAATAGGAGAAACATGGGTTAATACACAAAAAATACCAAGTATGATAATCATTTAAAAAAATGCTTTAAAAGGGAAATTTTGGTTGGAAACTATGCATTATTACACTTTTTAAAAATATCATGTACAATAGTTTAAGCGACATAAATGATGAATGATCTAGTTTTTTGGGATCACAATGGTCTTTCACAGGGTTTTAATGAGGTTAGTGGGAACGAGTATGATAAACTTTTTGATATAGAGACTCTACCTTGTTGAACCATTACCTAGACCCTTATTACTTCACTCTTTCCTTCTTTTTATTACTTTTCGTTAGAATGGACCATTTCAATCATCTATAAACCCACCAAAACATACTTTTTTAAATTTAGATATGGTAGATTTTAATATTATTCTATGCATAGACTGGTTGTATTCATGCTATGCATTAATTGACTATAAGGATTGCGTAATAAAATTTCAATTTTCAGATAAGCTATTATGATTATGGAAAGGTAGTCCAGTAGTAACTAAAGGTCGTTGCATTTCATATCTTAAGGCCCAACAGATTGTCTTCAAAGGGTGTATTGAGTTGTTAATGAATTCTTAGAAACCTTTCCTAATAATCTTCCCAAAGTACCTCTCAATAGGGAAATCGACTTTGGAATATACATTCCACATGAGAGTCAACCCATCTTTGTTCCTCTATATACAATGACTTCAACTAAGTAAAGAGAGTTAAAAGAGAAGTTAAAAGATATCCTTAATAAGGGTTCATTGGAACAAGGTTATCCCCTTGGGGTGCTGTAGTTATTTTTCGTTCAAAGGAAAGATTGTCATGACCTAGATTGTCGTGATTGACACCCACACAAACACTCCGGTTTAATAACCATTACTACAATCCGACTAAGTAACTTAACAAAAAAACTAAGCATTTAAAGATACATCAGCAAGTTTAAATGATAGAATAACATGGAGTTACCATAAACTCCGAAAGCTTAAATAAACAACTAAGCATAAAGTCTGAGTTCGAAGTCTAAGAAAATGGGTTGCAGCCCCGAAATTGACATAGAAATAAGTCTAACTATAAGTTCTGAGTTCGAAAGTAATGAACTAAACAATAGAGGACCCATGGTAACGTGTAAGAACTGGCTCAACCTTGAATTCAGTCTCGATCATTGATCTCCCATCTATGGTATGGGAGTAGCCTCTTTAAGATACCGAGTATTCAACAAACAATGAGCAAGTGAAGTATCATCACACAACTACAATTTACTAGTAGGATCATGCATCTACTCTAGTAAGAAAAATGTAAACATGAAATTACAACACAGTCAACACAAATATCAGGAACGCATAGTTTAGTAATCATTTCAAAGCAACAAACAATCTCCCAATATCAATGAGAAGTATACATTAAAAGTTAATAATTAGAAGTGGTTTTCTCATGTAACCCATACCCAAACTATTAGTTTGGAGGAATGTGATACCTGATCCAATGTATATGTCAAAACGTGACACCTAGTCTAATATGTGTCGGAACATGACACCAATCCAATGCTATGTCAAAATGTGACACCCATCAAATTAGATCAACCATACTCAGAACCACACCATAATGAATAGTACATATAGTCACGTGGTCAAGTATTAGTTTCATTGTATGTAGTTGCTCACACTTACATATTTCATTAGGTTCGATTTACATTATACCATTCATATATATATGCATGCATTAATGAAGCAATCATCCGGCATATATCAAACAAACAGAAAATAGAACCATCACCTACCTTGAAACGAAGCTTGAATCCTCCAAAGGCACTTGAGCCTACCCTTTTGATGATTCTTTCCGCTTGTTCTTTGTCTAAGCACAAGTAATTAAACGCAAGGATCAATAAACAAGGACTACTTTACCCGGCTTATAATCATACTATCAGTCCAAGGACAAAACCAAGATCTTAATACTCAACTAGAGTTTGTCCCACAATCAAGTTCAGGTCAAAACCCTCCCCCATTTATGATTACCCAAGATTCTAAGTACTAAGAATCTAAATACGGATTAGGGGAGTAATTATCTTACCTTTAGCGCTAGAAATTGTGGAAACTGCTAAGAAATTCCAGGGTCGTATCTTAGCTCTCAAGAACAAAAAATTTAAAGTAATGATTTTGGGGTTTTGCCAACTGGACTGCCACGAAGGATCCCAACCCTCCACCGCAACATGATTTTGGGGTCTTGTCGACTAGCCCGCTACGACAGATCCCAGCCTGCAACAGCAACCCTGCCATGGAAGGATTAATCCTAGCCCAATGGCCTGCATGGATATTTATTACATAGTAGTTGTTTCAATTTATTACATATACAAAATGTGAGAGCATTGGATGGGCTTCAATTTTATGATTTTCATAGTTTACACCTAGAACAAGAAGCTCGTATGCCCTCAGATAGTCATTTGGTTTTATCTTCATTTGGCGGATCTAGCTATAACCATGTTCTGTGCAATTTAAATGATGGAGAAAAAATCTTCATGATGATTGCATAAATCTAGGCATGGAATCAAAGATGTCATTGGCAGTCAATACTTGCCCTATCTTACAGAAGGACTCAGGCTTTTCCCTGTCAAAATCGGAAAATCTGGATCTGCACGTTCAAATGTTTTTTACTCAGCCCTATTAGAAGGGCCTATATCTGAAGGAAGATCAACTCTTCCTTTTTGCAGTGTCGGGTTCAATCTCTATATTCTTCAAGCTCTTTTTAGAGGACAAATGTCGCACCTCAAACTCCTTTGTAGTAGAGGGATATCCAAAATCCTTAAATCTCTTAGAAAAGTCATTTCTTCATCCCTTAGATAATTGACAAGTTGTATACGACACTGATTCAGTAGTTTCTCTCAATGTCTGAATTAGTAGGACCAACGAGGATAAGTAATTTTTCTCAATTCATCAAAAATTCAATTTGATTTTAATTTGATAAGTAGGAGTCATAATGATAAATTTTAAACTTTATTTCATTCTATTTGATGATTAGATGTCAGAATTATAAACTTGTCAATTTAAATTCTTGTGATATTTTGTGAAGTATTTAATCTGATGAGGTAATAGAGAAAAATTTTAAAACTAGATGAAGCAGGAAGATGGAATTCAAACTGGCGCAGTTTAGCACTGATTCTTAGGGCTCTTCATTGTGCATTCTGCATTGAGAGTGCTTCCCGCTGACTCGCCGCCACCAAACTACTCAAAGAAAAATATCAAAAATATTTACCCTTCTACTAGTGAAGCACAAACACCGAATCCACTTACATTTGGGATCTTCTTACCTCTAAATGTTTTTTACGATTGTAGAGAATATTTATGATATTACTGTGGAATATGAAGTTCATTTTGAGAATGCAAATGGGAAGGAGACTCCGAAGAGGCGACTGCATTTTTCTAATGTTGAAATGTCTAAATAACCTACTCAAATGGGAGATTTTGATAAAAGCAACCACAACAATGGTAAGACCTTGAATTCCATTCCTCCTATGCTTAAGGAGGGCATTATTACTGTGAAAATTGAGAAGGAGGACATTAGCCTACAAATCAAGGATTGGGAAACAACATTAGTTGGTATATAATTGGATATAACCGTATGAATTGCCAATGCTAGAGTATGTCAAGAAGGCATGGGGTTTTCTTGAACTGCCCCAACAGAAAGTGATTCAGATTTTAACCTAGCTATGATTTTGAGGAATCGGGATGAATTGGATGCTAATATGTTTAGCCAAATTCCAATTTAGGTAAAATTCTCCTATTTACCTATTGGATACTGTTCTATCACGACATTAAGAAAGGTTGCATGAGGAATGGGGATTCCATTGCTTCCAGATGGATTAAGTGCTTAAGTTGAGAAAATATCTTATACGAGGGTCCTTATTCAGATGAATATTTCCAATGTCCTTCCAGATACTATTGTTTTTGAAACCCGTTCTAGGACTTGGAACCAATCAATTGATTATGAATGGATACCCAAATTCCATAATAAATGTATTATACTGGACCACACGAAAGAAGAATGTTGGTTTGAACATGTCCAGATTGGAAAAAAAAAGACTAAATCATAAGGATTGGACATGAACCATGGGAAGGGTATGAGAACAAGGGGTAAAAGAAGAAGGCTGGTTACTAAATAGATGCCTATTTAGACTAAAAAGAATAGATACAACCATTAGTGATGAAGCAACTGAAACCCCAATGGTGGCACAATATTTTAATGAGCCTAATCCTTTAAAAAGTAGTGGAGGAAACATGTGGAGGACAACATTAGTACGGAGTGTATAATAGCAACTATTGAAACTGATCCTGGACCAAGGAGTGGGAAGTAACATGGTTGAGAGCATATGTTTAAAATATATATTAGCAGCTATTGTAATTGATCCTCGACAAAGGAGTGGAATAAAACATGAGAAGGAATGTTTAGACAGTACACTGGAGGATCAATTGCAATATAGAAGGAAGAGTGCTGGCAACGACATGTCATTCCTTCACACATGATCATCTCTACTTTGACTGTTAGGGGCCTTAACCAAGGTCATAAAAAAGGAGATCAAATTCTTTTTAAATAAATATAAAGTGTTACAACTGTGATATTTATATCATGAGACAAATCTACATTATATTTATTCCGAAAGAGTTTGATATCTTTTTGATTATGACATTGGTTAAGTCCTCTAATGTAGTTTCCACCACTCTTCCTTCCATTTTTCAATTGATTCTCCAATAATTCTAAACTTTCCTCCACCTGTTTCTTCCCACTCCTTTGACCAGGATCAATTTAATTAGGTTCTACTGTATTTTCTAAACATATATTATCCACGACTTGTTGATTCCCACTACTTCTTCCAAGATCAGTTTCAAGAGTTGTTGTTATACCCTCTGCACTAATGATGTCCTCCATAGGTTGTCTGCCACTCCTTTATCAAAGATCAGGCTCATTAGAAAGTTGTGCGACCATGGAGTTTTAGTTGCTTCATAACAAATTAGGGTTTAGGATTTAGGGTTTCTATTAATTTTCTGAGGCTTAATAGGTATCCATTTAGTAACGACCCTTTTATTACCCCTTGTTTTCTAGCCTTCCCTTTGTCATTTCCAATCCTTCTTATTCAGTCTTATCTCTTTTCCCATATAGGGAATGTTTAAACCAAAATTTATCTTCCATGTGTCCCAGTTTAATACAATGATTACAAAATTTGGGTCTCCATTCATCTTCAATAGTTTGGTTCCGATGCCTCGAAGGGGTTTCAACAACGATAGTTTCTAGCATGACTTTTAATATATACACCTCTCATAAGATATTTTCTCAACCTTAGGATTAAATCCATTTGTAACCAACGGAATCCCAATAGCATTGACAGCCAAGATCAATGCAATAACTAACAAATATCCAATAGATAATCTGGGGAACTTTACCCAAATTGGAATTCGTCTAATTATATCAGCATCCAATTCAAAATCCACATCTAGTTCCACAAAATCATGGGCCTGTTTACACAGAAATAGGGTCCATTCTGCAACACTTTCTCCTTTTAAGCTATATCACGAAATATAAAAACATAGTATACATCATCGTGATATAGTACATGGGGAATTTCAACAAAAGCCCATACCTTCTTAAAATACTCAAGCATTTACAATTCATACAGGTTATCTGCAATTTTATATCCAATTAATGATGTTTCCCATTACTTGATTTTGTAGCAAAATATCTTTTTCCACCTAATCACTGTAAGAATACCCTCCTTAAGCATATGAGGAACAAAATTCAAGGTCTTATCATTAGTGCGGTTGCCTTTATTAGAATCTCCCGATGGAGTAGGATGTTTAGACGTTTCAGCATCAGAAAAAATATAGTCTCCTCTTCTGAGTCTCTTTCCCATCTGCATTATCCAAGTGAATTTCATCTCACACTACTAGCATCAGACTTCTCTTAAATCGTACAAAATATTTTTTGAGATAAGAAGATCCTAAAAGTAAGTGGATTTAGTTGTTGTGTAACGACCTGTTTAGTCGTTTTGAGCAACAGAGTGCATTTCTGGAAAAACTGCCAGAGACGACGTGTGTCCCGACGGACCGTCGTGGTCACGACGGCCCGTCGAGGGAGTGTCGTCCCATGGCACTTGGAATTTTGAAATTGGGTACTGAAAATCGACTCTCTGTAAATTGTGACGGACCTGCAGGACGTGCCGTCACATCCACGACGAACCGTCGTGAGTCCCGTTGCAAAACACTTCAACTTTTGAGAATTTGGTGCAAGAAAACGAGTTTCTGACCGTCATGACGGAGGAACAGGACGGACCGTCACGGCTGTGACGGGCCGTCACAGGCCACTTGAGCTCGAGGGAGCTGTGACGACCACTGTGACGGACCGTCGCAGGCACGACGGCCCGTCACAGGTCACGCAATCCCAGGCAGTTTAGGATTTCTCCACACGTTTTAAGGGTCGTTTTTGACTATTCTTTCCTTAATTATAAAGATTGAGGGGTAACATTAATAAGTCTAATTACTTAGGGGTAAAAAGGGGTAACCTTAAGTGAATTAGTGGGGTTTTATTGTCCTTTTTCACACTTAATTATATGATTAATTAGGGTAAAGGAAAGAGGGTTTGAATAAAACAAAGGAGAAAGAACAGATTGAGAGAGAGAGTCGAACGAAGGATAGAGAGAAACGAAGAAGATAGCTTGTTGATTCAATTCTTCGGTGGAGGTAGGTTATGGTTTATATTACGATACTCGTAGTGAACTCTTAATAGTGAATAATATGTGTTGATGATATTGTAAACCTGTCTATATGCTTAATTGTATGCTTGCATGAACATGATTATGTGATTTTGATAAAACAAGCATGATGAAAACCATTGAATCCCAAATCTTGAAAGAAACTTTAATCTATGATATTAATGATAATGCCTTGGTATAAAAGAAGGCTTGATGAATTAAAGTGATTGGGATTGATGATGCCTTGGTATAGAGAAGGCTTGATGAACGGATATAATGAGATTAGTGGATCGGAGTGTCACGTTCCGACACATAGAATTAGTGGATCGGAGTGTCACGTTCCGACACATAGTATTAGTGGGACGGGTGTCACGAACCGACACGTAGATGTAGGGGATCGGAGTGTCACGTACCGACACATATAGGGGATCGGAGTGTCACGTTCCGACACATATAGGGGATCGGAGTGTCACGTTCCGACACATATAGGGGATCGGAGTGTCACGTACCGACACATAGTAGTAGGGGATCGGAGTGTCACGTACCGACACAAGAGGAAGAAAGATAATGAATCTCGAAAGATGTTAATATACTCAACATAATGAACTTAATCCCCAAATGAGTATGGTATTGAGGCTTGAGTCCTCATGGATGAACTTGATGGTATTTATTGACGATTATACTACTTGTTGCTACATGTTGAGTTTATAGTTGATTTATAATATTACTTGATATGTATTATCGCCTATTTTGAGTTAACCGATGATATCTACTCAGTACGTGTGGTTGTACTGACCCCCCTACTTTTATGTTTTCCTCTTGTTATTTGTGTTATGCAGCAAACGTTCCGTCAACTTCGACTCAGCAGTAGATCAAGCCAGTCTTCACTCCATCGGAAATTCAGGGTGAGCTAATGCGTCTAGCTTGGACTGGATCTTCTTCTTCAAGTCTTGATGCCTTGAACTTCCGGCATGGACTAGTTTTTACTTGTTTTTAGCTTTTTAGACATTCTTAGATTAGTAAATTGAGATAGATGTTCTTGTGATGATGACTTCCAGATTTTGGGAATATTAATAATAGTTTTGAATTGCTACATTAATGAGTTTAAGTCTTCCGCATTACTTTCTGTTGATATTGTATTAAAATGTTAAGGGTTATATGGGTTGGTTCGCTCACATAGGAGGGTAAATGTGGATGCCAGTCGCGTCCCGGATTTGGGTCGTGACAGACTTGGTATCAGAGCATTAGGTTCATTGGTCTCATCACACAAGAACAGGTCTAGTAGAGTCTTAAGGAACGGTAGGGGGACGCCTTTACTTTTCCTTGAGAGGCTATAAGACTTTAGGAAAATTCCATTCTTTCATTCTTTCTTTCGTGCTACTACTTGAGTCCAATTGGTATCTAGGTGATACAAATTGGTATCTGACCATCTTCATTCTATTTCGCAGATGGTTAGAACTAGAGCAACGACCGCACCAGCAGCGACAACGGAAAGACATGAAACTACTGAGCCAGCCACTGGGGCTGTGGCTCGAGGAGGAACAGCGGCAAGAGGCCGTGGAAGAGGTCGTGGGAGGACGTCCTCTAGAGGAAGAGGACGAGCCCCTAGCCCATCTGATACTAGGGCGGTGACTCCTCCACCGACTGAGGATGCAGTAAGAGAGGGTGAGGAAGGGGAAACCGAACAAGGGCAGAATGAGGAAATGCCACCCCAACCTACTCCAGAGATGATCAACCAAGTACTTGCTTATCTTAGCGGGTTGTCTGATCAGGGTCAAGCACCTCCAGTGGTTTCTGCACCAACACCTCCGGTTTCAGAGATACGACATGCGGCTACTATGGCTCCCCGCATGGATGCACCATTGGGAATAGGCACATTTCCACGTCTGACCACTGGGCCTATTATGACAAACGATCAACATGAACTTTTTAGTAAGTTCTTGAAACTGAAACCTCCAGTCTTCAAGGGTGCAGAATCTGAAGATGCTTATGATTTTCTGGTTGATTGTCATGAGCTACTACACAAGATGGGGATAGTAGAGAGGTTTGGTGTCGAGTTCGTGAGTTATCAGTTCCAAGGTAACGCCAAAATGTGGTGGCGTTCACATGTTGAGTGTCAACCAACCGAGGCACCACCTATGACTTGGGAATCATTCTCTAGTTTGTTCATGGAGAAGTATATCCCAAGGACTTTGAGAGATAGGAAGAGGGATGAGTTCTTGAGTCTTGAACAGGGAAGGATGACAGTAAACACGTATGAGGCTAAATTTCGCGCACTATCCAGATATGCCACCCAACTTTGTTTCAGTCCACAAGAACGGATTCGCCGTTTTGTGAAGGGGTTGAGGTCAGAATTGCGGATTTCAGCCTTACAGATAGCGGCGACAGCAACATCCTTCCAAGAGGTGGTAGACTTTGTGATAGAGGTGGAAGGAGTGAAACCGGATGACTTCACCTCAACGTCTACATCAAAGAGGTTTCGTAGGGGAGGTGAGTATAATGGTTCTTATTCTAGAGGACAGAACTCCGGAGGTCACTCAAATCGACCAATACAGTCTTCACTACAGACTGTAGTTGGGGGTCCACCTCAGAACAGTCAACACTACTCCGAGAGACCCATGCCTGACTCCAGAGAGTGCTATGGATGTGGGGAGATTGGACATATTAGGAGGAATTGTCCAAAACAGAGTTACAGAGCCCCAATGGCTAGAGGAAGAGGTGGTCATGGTAGAGGCCGTTTTTCTGTGGGACGTGGTGGTCGAGGTAATGGCGGTCACCAAAACGGCAGAGGTGATGGGCAAAACGGAGCCACTACTACACAACATGGTAGGGGCAACGGACAGGCGAATGATAGGGCCCATTGTTATGCTTTCCCTGGGAGGTCTGAAGCGGAGGCGTCTGATGCTGTTATCACAGGTAATCTCTTGGTTTGTGATTGCATGGCATCTGTATTATTTGACCCTGGCTCCACGTTTTCATATGTATCTTCCTCATTTGCTAATGGTCTAAATTTACATTGTGAATTACTTGACATGCCTATTCGTGTTTCTACTCCGGTGGGTGAGTCTGTGATAGTCGAAAAAGTGTATAGGTCTTGTTTGGTGAATTTTGTGGGGAGCAACACTTATGTAGACTTGGTTATTTTAGAAATGGGTGACTTTGACGTAATTCTGGGTATGACTTGGCTTTCTCCAAACTTTGCGATTTTGGATTGTAATGCTAAAACGGTAACGTTAGCCAAACCTGGGGCAGATCCGTTAGTGTGGGAGGGTGACTACACTCCCAATCCGGTGCGTATCATCTCCTTTATTCGTGCTCAGAAGATGGTTAGTAAGGGTTGTCTAGCTTTCTTGGCACATCTCAAGGATGACACTACCCAAGTACCTTCGATCGAGTCGGTTTCAGTGGTCTGTGAGTTTTTGGACGTGTTCCCTGCAGATCTTCCGGTATGCCACCAGATAGGGATATAGACTTCTGCATTGATTTGGAACCCGGTACTCGCCCCATTTCTATACCCCCGTATAGAATGGCTCCCGCCGAATTAAGAGAGTTAAAGGCACAACTTCAAGAGTTGTTGAGCAAAGGCTTCATTAGACCAAGTGCATCTCCTTGGGGTGCTCCGGTGCTATTTGTGAAGAAGAAGGATGGGAGTTTCCGAATGTGCATAGATTACCGACAGTTGAACAAAGTAACTATTAAGAACAAGTACCCCATTCCTCGCATTGATGACTTGTTCGATCAGTTACAAGGTGCTTGTGTCTTCTCAAAGATTGACTTGAGGTCCGGTTATCACCAATTGAAAATACGAGCAACGGATGTTCCAAAGACTGCTTTTCGAACTAGGTATGGGCATTATGAATTTGTGGTAATGTCATTTGGTCTTACGAATGCCCCTGCTGCCTTCATGAGCTTGATGAACGGGATTTTCAAGCCATACTTGGACCTCTTTGTGATCGTGTTTATTGATGATATACTGATATACTCCAAGAGTAAGAAGGAACATGAGGAGCATTTGAGAATGGTGTTAGAGTTTCTAAGGAAGAAAAAGCTTTATGCAAAATTCTCCAAGTGTGAGTTTTGGCTAGATTCAGTGTCCTTCTTGGGGCACGTGGTTTCTAAGGATGGAGTGATGGTGGATCCATCTAAGATTGAGACAGTGAAGAATTGGGTAAGACCTACAAACGTGTCAGAAATAAGGAGTTTTGTGGGGTTAGCTAGCTACTACCGCCGATTCGTCAAGGGATTCTCTTCCATTGCTTCCCAATTGACGAACTTGACTAAGCAAAACGTCCCATTTGTATGGTCGGATGAGTGTGAGGAAAGCTTTCAGAAGCTTAAGACTTTGTTGACTACCGCACCAATTCTTACCTTGCCAATAGAGGGTAAAGACTTCATTGTTTACTGTGATGCATCCTATTTTGGGTTGGGTGCAGTGCTAATGCAAGAGAAGAATGTGATTGCTTATGCTTCAAGACAATTAAAAGTGCATGAACGTAACTATCCAACTCATGACTTGGAATTGGCCGCGGTAGTGTTTGCACTAAAGCAATGGAGACATTACTTATATGGGGTTAAGTGTGAGGTCTATACGGACCATCGTAGTCTACAGTATGTATTCACTCAGAAAGACTTAAACTTGAGACAGAGGAGATGGATGGAACTACTGAAGGACTACGACATCACTATCTTGTACCATCCGGGGAAGGCTAATGTTGTAGCGGATGCTCTAAGTAGAAAGGCCGGAAGCATGGGAAGTCTAGCTCATTTGCAAGTTTCTAGACGCCCATTGGCTAGAGAGGTGCAGATTCTGGCTAATGACCTTATGAGGTTGGAAATAAATGAGAAGGGAGGATTGTTAGCTTGTGTAGAGGCAAGATCTTCTTTTCTTGACCAGATTAAGGGGAAACAGTTTGATGATGAGAAACTAAGGCGAATTCGAGATAAGGTGTTGCAAGGAGAGGCTAAAGAAGCAACAATCGATGAGGAAGGTGTTTTGAGGATAAAGGGAAGGGTATGTGTACCCCGCATCGATGAATTGATCGCCACTATTCTGACAGAAGCTCATAGTTCCGGATATTCTATACATCCTGGTGCAACCAAGATGTATCGCGACCTAAAGCAACACTTCTGGTGGAGTAGAATGAAGCGAGATATTGTTGAGTTTGTTGCCAAGTGTCCAAATTGTCAACAAGTAAAGTATGAACACCAAAGGCCCGGAGGAACACTTCAGAGAATGCCCATTCCTGAATGGAAGTGGGAGAGAATCGCGATGGACTTCGTGGTTGGTCTTCCCAAGACATTGGGTAAGTATGACTCTATTTGGGTGATTGTTGATAGGTTAACTAAGTCTTCTCACTTCATTCCTGTCAAGGTGACTTACAATGCAGAGAAGTTAGCAAAAATCTACATCTCAGAGATCGTTCGATTGCATGGGGTTCCACTCTCAATCATATCTGATAGAGGTACGCAGTTTACTTCTAAGTTTTGGAGAACCTTACATGCTGAATTAGGTACTAGGTTGGACCTTAGTACTGTGTTTCATCCTCAGACCGATGGTCAGTCTGAGCGAACGATTCAAGTGTTGGAGGATATGCTTCGCGCGTGTGTGATAGAGTTTGGTGGCCATTGGGATAGCTTCTTACCCTTGGCAGAATTTTCATACAATAATAGCTATCACTCCAGTATTGATATGGCTCCATTTGAAGCATTGTATGGGAGGAGGTGTAGATCTTTCATTGGTTGGTTTGACGCCTTTGAAGTTAGACCTTGGGGGACTGATCTGTTAAGGGATTCTATGGAGAAGGTGAAAGCTATTCAAGAAAAGCTTTTAGCGGCTCAAAGTAGACAAAAGGAGTATGCAGACCGAAAGGTTAGAGACTTGGAGTTCATGGAAGGTGAACAAGTCTTGTTGAAGGTTTCGCCCATGAAAGGGGTGATGCGGTTTGGAAAAAGAGGTAAGTTAAGTCCAAGGTACATTGGACCATTTGAGGTACTAAAGCGAATAGGGGAGGTGGCTTATGAATTAGCCTTACCCCCAGGGCTGTCCGGAGTGCATCCGGTGTTTCATGTATCCATGTTGAAGAGATATCACGGAGATGGAAACTACATTATCCGCTGGGATTCAGTTTTGTTGGATGAGAACTTGACTTATGAAGAGGAACCGGTTGCTATATTAGATAGAGAAGTTCGCAAACTGAGGTCGAGAGAGATTGCATCCATCAAAGTGCAATGGAAGAACCGACCGGTTGAAGAGGCTACTTGGGAGAAGGAGGCAGATATGCAAGAAAAATACCCACATCTGTTTACAGATTCAGGTACTCCTTTTCGCCATTGTTTTCCTTCTTTTGATCGTTCGGGGACGAACGATGGGTAAATTGGTATCTATTGTAACGACCTGTTTAGTCGTTTTGAGCAACAGAGTGCATTTCTGGAAAAACTGCCAGAGACGACGTGTGTCCCGACGGACCGTCGTGGTCACGACGGCCCGTCGAGGGAGTGTCGTCCCATGGCACATGGAATTTTGAAATTGGGTACTGAAAATCGACTCTCTGTAAATTGTGACGGACCTGCAGGACGTGCCGTCACATCCACGACGAACCGTCGTGAGTCCCGTTGCAAAACACTTCAACTTTTGAGAATTTGGTGCAAGAAAACGAGTTTCTGACCGTCATGACGGAGGAACAGGACGGACCGTCACGGCTGTGACGGGCCGTCACAGGCCACTTGAGCTCGAGGGAGCTGCGACGACCACTGTGACGGACCGTCGCAGGCACGACGGCCCGTCACAGGTCACGCAATCCCAGGCAGTTTAGGATTTCTCCACACGTTTTAAGGGTCGTTTTTGACTATTCTTTCCTTAATTATAAAGATTGAGGGGTAACATTAATAAGTCTAATTACTTAGGGGTAAAAAGGGGTAACCTTAAGTGAATTAGTGGGGTTTTATTGTCCTTTTTCACACTTAATTATATGATTAATTAGGGTAAAGGAAAGAGGGTTTGAATAAAACAAAGGAGAAAGAACAGATTGAGAGAGAGAGTCGAACGAAGGATAGAGAGAAACGAAGAAGATAGCTTGTTGATTCAATTCTTCGGTGGAGGTAGGTTATGGTTTATATTACGATACTCGTAGTGAACTCTTAATAGTGAATAATATGTGTTGATGATATTGTAAACCTGTCTATATGCTTAATTGTATGCTTGCATGAACATGATTATGTGATTTTGATAAAACAAGCATGATGAAAACCATTGAATCCCAAATCTTGAAAGAAACTTTAATCTATGATATTAATGATAATGCCTTGGTATAAAAGAAGGCTTGATGAATTAAAGTGATTGGGATTGATGATGCCTTGGTATAGAGAAGGCTTGATGAACGGATATAATGAGATTAGTGGATCGGAGTGTCACGTTCCAACACATAGAATTAGTGGATCGGAGTGTCACGTTCCGACACATAGTATTAGTGGGACGGGTGTCACGAACCGACACGTAGATGTAGGGGATCGGAGTGTCACGTACCGACACATATAGGGGATCGGAGTGTCACGTTCCGACACATATAGGGGATCGGAGTGTCACGTTCCGACACATATAGGGGATCGGAGTGTCACGTACCGACACATAGTAGTAGGGGATCGGAGTGTCACGTACCGACACAAGAGGAAGAAAGATAATGAATCTCGAAAGATGTTAATATACTCAACATAATGAACTTAATCCCCAAATGAGTATGGTATTGAGGCTTGAGTCCTCATGGATGAACTTGATGGTATTTATTGACGATTATACTACTTGTTGCTACATGTTGAGTTTATAGTTGATTTATAATATTACTTGATATGTATTATCGCCTATTTTGAGTTAACCGATGATATCTACTCAGTACGTGTGGTTGTACTGACCCCCCTACTTTTATGTTTTCCTCTTGTTATTTGTGTTATGCAGCAAACGTTCCGTCAACTTCGACTCAGCAGTAGATCAAGCCAGTCTTCACTCCATCGGAAATTCAGGGTGAGCTAATGCGTCTAGCTTGGACTGGATCTTCTTCTTCAAGTCTTGATGCCTTAAACTTCCGGCATGGACTAGTTTTTACTTGTTTTTAGCTTTTTAGACATTCTTAGATTAGTAAATTGAGATAGATGTTCTTGTGATGATGACTTCCAGATTTTGGGAATATTAATAATAGTTTTGAATTGCTACATTAATGAGTTTAAGTCTTCCGCATTACTTTCTGTTGATATTGTATTAAAATGTTAAGGGTTATATGGGTTGGTTCGCTCACATAGGAGGGTAAATATGGGTGCCAGTCGCGTCCCGGATTTGGGTCGTGACATGTTGCGTTTCACCAGCAGCAGCAGGGGTAGCTATTTTTGTGTTTGTGTATGCGTTGCTTGTTGGGTGTGAGTCTTTGGGAAGTACTCTCAATGCACAATTGCTGTCTTGCTATTGTGCTCTAAGAGCCCTTAAAATCAGTGCTAAAATGTGCATATTTGTATTCCATTTTCCTTCTTCATTCTAATTAAATGGGAGTTTATTAAAATTTAATTTGACGAGTATGAGTCAAGTGAGTAGATATTGAATTTTTACTTCCCTGCTTTATTCAAATAGGATGAAACATCGTAATAACTCAAAATAATATATAGTTCATTAAATTAAATAAATTTTAAAAGAATTTTTTGAATAAAAAAGTTTAAAACAGGCCCAACCTAATTTTAGGAAATGACTAGGTTATGTGTCTCAGCCAAATTCTTTTTATTTTTCAAATTGAGGAAGAGATAATAAATGAATGTATTAATGATTTAAAACTAAAACCCAACTTATTAACATGTGATTCTTTGAAAATCAACTGTAATTTCTTCATCCACCAATTTTAAATTGTAATATAGAAAAAATATAAATGCACACATGTTGAAATACTAAAAAATCCATGGTGAAAACCATATCTAAAAGACAAAATGATACTTTATATGTTAAATATTAAATAAAATAAAATACAAGAAATGTGACAATATATAAACAATGATATCCTGAGTTCATAATAAAAATCAAAATACCAACAACAAAAGAAATTTTATAAAAGAAATAGAGGAATAATTTTCCAATAATTATTTAATCAGTGAAATTAATAATAATAATAATAATAATAATAATTTTAATGTGTAGTAAATTAGTAGCGAAAACTTAATAACTAATAACAAATAAATGAAAAAAAAGATCAATGCAAACCCCAAAATATTAATAAGTTGAAATATACTTAGGTAGAATCAATAACAACAAAGAAGTAGAAAAATAAACCCAGACACAAAACAAAATACAAAATTAAAATGGTTACCCAAGTGTTGTTTTTTCGAGCGGATCTGAAAGTGAAAGGCTTGCTGGAGTTGCTAGTTTATTCATTTAGATCTGGTGGCCTGCTCCAATACTAAGAGTTGTATTTGCGGTAGAAAAAATAAACCCAGATAGAAATTAAAATACAAAATTTAAATGGTTACCAAAGTGTTGTTTTTTCGAGCGGATCTGAATGTGATAGACTTGCTGGACTTGCTAGTTTATTCATTTAGATCTGGCGGCCTGCTCTAATAGTAAGAGTTGTATTTGCCCTTAATGCTTCGTTGTGCAAGCACGAAGCTCACTGCTTGCCGAAGTTCAAGTCTCATTGTGAGTTGTTTGGTGAAAGAAAATTTAAGCAAGTTTGGGATTGTTTGGGTGGTTGGAGCAGTGGGTTGAGCGGAGGTTGTTTCGAGATGGAGAAGATGGATTGTCAGGTTGTTTCAATGGCATGAGGCAGGTGGTTTGAGGGGTGTTGATAAAGGCTTTGGGTGGCGGCTATTCTTTTATAATAGGAGAATTTTTTTAGGGTTTTTCCCTTCTTGAAAATTTTCCACCACCCTCTGTATTTTTTGACTTAATAGAAACATAAAGAGGGAATAGTTATACAATGGGCTGAAATCGTGGGCTCGAAATAGTGGCCCAAAATTGTTGATTAAGAAAATATTTGTGTATATTTTTCTTATCTTTATTTAAAGATATTTCAAAATTGTACTAAAAAGACAAAAATGATTGTTAATAAAACTAGCAAATAAAATGAATATTAACTAGTGTAACGAATGAAATGAATGACATATATGAAATGTAATATATGATCTATATTTAAAGATATTTCAACCTACCGTGACAAAAATTGTAATCAAAATTAGTTGATAAAAATCCTAAAATTTTGATAAATTAAGATAAGTATCGATATTTAAATTATATGTAAAAAAATAATTTGGAACTATTAAATGAATAAAACATAAAAGTTATGAATTTTTAAAATGTTAGGCAAAAATGACAACAACTGTCCTTTTCTTTTGATAGGATTGATGAAAGAAAAGCATAGACAAAGAAAATTGACAAACTCATTTTTTGTTGAACACATGACCTTCGTATAAAAGTGTTTTTTTGAATGTAATGGAAGTATCTCCTAAATTGTTTGTCAAAAGGTTTAACGGCGTGTTGCTTCCATATTAGTGCAGTCCACACCTGTGGCTAAATTAAAATGCATCCTTTTGGATGTTCTTAAAAAAAACCAAGATAAAATTCAATAGTATATCGTTTTTTGCATGTTTTTGTGAATACGCTATGACCTTGGTTATTCGAAGTCACTGTTGCTTCAAAATCCATGTATCTTAAAAACCTTGTCTTATTGTTGAAGTGTGATGTGAGTTTATTATAAATACAAACATATCTGTTGGCATAATATATGTATGGTGATAAAATGATTGTCAATCCATTGGATAAGACAAAGGTGAATCCATAGATAGAATATTTGGCAAAATAAAAGCATTTATGTTGGTAGGATACTCTACGATCCATCATTAGGATATTTTTCATTATAATTGTGTGTCCATTGGAAGGATAAATGAGAACGATCAATCGGTAGGATATTTTTCGAAAAAATAAATACATGTTCATCAGTGGGCGACATTTGAGAATCCATTGATAGAATGTTTTTGATCCATTAGTAGGATATCAATACTTTCCATTGGTAGGAGGAATGAAAATTATTCATCGATAGGATATGCATGTATGTCCATCGGTAGTATGAATGAAAATGGTCCATCAGTAGGATATAAGTACATGTCAATCTGTAGGACGTGTCAACATAATCCGTTGGATATAAATTTATGTCCATCGGCTGGACTAATGAAGATGACTAATCAGTAGGATTGTTGGGAAAAACAAATGCATGTCTATCGATTAGACATATGATGATTCATCAATAGGATAGATGTGATGATTGGCATTTCTATGAATGTAACATGAATCTCCATCAATGTTAGGGTCCTTTGATTTGAATATGAATTAGATAAGGTGCACATCGCTCACCTCCGAATAAATGTAGCTTGCACATCCTTCACCTCTTAATAGTTACGACTTCAAATTATCTTTGAACGTCAGCTTCCTCTGACTTACATATGGAATAGATAGGTTCACATCCTTGACCTTCGAATATGTGCGACTTAAAAATATCTTTCAATATGAGCTTCCTCAAAGTTCAATGTTGAATAGATAGGGTGCACATACTTTACAACTGTATAGATGCGGCTTAAAAAATATATCTCAACGTCAGCCTACCTCGACTTTTCTACGGCATATATAGGGTGCAAATACTTCACCTCCAAATAGAGGTGACTTAAAAATCTCTTCCAATGTCAACCTCCTCTGACTTCAACGTGGAGTATATAGGGTGCATATCATTCACTAGTGAATAGATTTGACTTATAAATATATAGAAACGCTAGCCTTCTCAGACTTTAACGTGGAATAGAAAGGATTCACATCCTTCACCTTCGAATAGATGTGACATTAGGAATAGCATTCAACGTCAAAAAATAAAATTTCAATTTGATTAATCTAAATTTACAGCATGTAAGATTAAAAAAGACTTTTCATAGTTTTTTTTCTTCATTTCCAAGCGTTTTCATCTTGCTTGTTCGGATAACTACTTGACAAATATACTTTCACAATGTATCATATTGTATTCTTTCAATAAATATTGTTTGGGTAGACTTTTTCCATGTTATGTCACATATCAACAATCGAATATTATGAACCTACAATATTATAAAGAAATATAGAAATCATGGTAAAGTTCTTATATAAAAAGGGTATCGACTTTGATAAAATAGGATTATAAAGTAATAAGAAAATAAAAATATAGTAAAGACACACACCACATAAAATTATTCATTATAGAACATGAAGCTTTCATCTATTTATAATGATGTATTTATTGATATAATATAATAAATTTAAGTAACATTCAGTATAAATATTGTGATTAAAATAATTTATTTTACAATAGAATATAATAGATAGAAAGCACTAAAAATTATGGTGAATATAAAAAAAAAATACAAGGAGATCATTTATTTTTACCTACTTGAGCTATCATAGAACATTGGTATAAAGTGAAGAGTTACAGGAAGAAAAATAGTTTAATTGAATTGTAAAGTATTACAATAGCTAAAAGAGTAACACAAACAATTGGATTTGTAGTGAATAATTTTATTGAGCTTTCTCTTGCCTTAATACTTCAGAAAACAGAAAAATACAAGGCCCACAATAATGCTATGTAGTTAGATAAAGATAAAATCAGAAACATGTAACAATCCTAAAAATAGGACTTCATGCAACTGTCCTTGACTAAATCAAAGACAATAATCCTTAACCAACTCAAAGTTTCAAACATTTCCTCACTTGAACTTATTCGTGTTATGAAGAATCAGCTCAAATCTGAAATAGTGCTCATGCCAAACTCTTTACGCAGTTTCTGAAATGCTTCCACTTGATAGGCTTTGTCAGCAGGTCTGCAAGTTGATCTTGAGTGCCGCAAAACAGCAAATTAATGACTCCTTCTATAGCAAGATCCCTTAGGAAATGAAATCTTATCCTTATGTGCTTAGAACAACCATGTAAGACTGGATTCTTGGACAACTTAGTAGTTGAGGAATTAACACACATTAGTTTTGTACCAGCTGCTTGGACATGACCAATTTCTTTTAGAATCCTCCTCATCCAAATAGCTTGACAAGCACATGCAGTGGCTGCAAAAAAACTCAACCTCTCTAGTTGACAAGGTGATGATAGGTTGCTTTCGGAATGACCAAGATATTGCTCCTCCACTCATCGTAAATACATTACCTGAAGTACTCTTGTTATCTCCTATGTCACCAGTATAGTCACTAGCACTGAATCTGACCAGCTCACTAGCTGCTCCCCTTTATAAAGCCTATCATAGTTCATATTACCTTTTAAGTAACTTAGTACACTTTTTGCTTCTGCAAAATATAGTTGCGTTGGGCATGCCATGAAATGACTAATAAGACTTACAACAAACATGAGATTAGGACGAGTGGATGTGAGATACATCAGACTTCCCACTATCTGTTTGTATTGAGTTGCACCCACTTTTATGTCATCTTCATCTAATCCAATCTTTTGTCCTGGAACAATAGGATTACTAACTGGATTGTAATTTTGTGTTCCAAATTGGTTCAAAACTTCTGTTGCATACTTCCTTTGGCATATGAAAACACCATCAGATCATTGAATTGCCTTAGCTCGGAGAAAGAACAACATTTGATCTAAGTCTATCATATCAAATTCCTTTTTTCATGGAACATTTAAATTCACTGAACAACTCTTCGTCATCACCACTAAACAAAAGATCATCAACATAAATACTAACAATTAGAATTTTACCTTCTTTTCTTTTAACAAAGAGTGTTTGTTTAGTGTTACTACTTTCAAAACCTTCCTTGATTAAATAAGACTCAATTCGACTATGCTCACTTCCCTTTTTTCTCGTAACCTTTTGGTTATTCTACAAAAACATATTCCGTAAAATCCCCATATAGGAAAGTTTATTTGACATCTATTTCATACAACTTCTAACCCCTTTGAGCCTCAAAAGCTATGACCATTCTTACTGTATCCATTCTAGCCACAGTTGAAAAAAAAACAATATAATCAATCCCATGTTCCTGACCATAGCCTTTAACCAAGCTCGTTTTTCTTGGTTTTATAAACCCATTTTACTCTTTTTTTTTTGCATCAGCAGGTAGTTATGTCAAGCGCCAAGTTTGATTTCTTTCAATTGATTTTGATCTCTTCATCCATGGCCTGTTTCAATTGTAGAGTTTTGACAGCTTCCTCAAAGCTTGTAGGATCTGATATCATCAATAGGGCCATGTTTGCATCATCTTCTTCAGAAAAACCTTCATCGAAAGTATAATCTGCTGACCATACAGGTGGACGTCAATTTCTGCTTCCCATACTTCCATGTTTTGTGCAACAACTGTTGAATTATTTCCAGTTGGTGAATTAATGTCGAATTTTGTGACTTCTCCTTCTTGAGTTGTGTCATCTTCTACAATGTTGTCTCCCCAATCTAATAAAGTTAGTTGTTCTTCTTCTGAAATTCCATTCCAATCCTAGATACAATTTTCTTCGAAAATAAGATCAGGACTAACTATAATTCTTTTGGCTTGATCGAACATTGTGTACCCTTAAGATTCAACATTAACCCCAAATAGAACACAACTCACACGTTTTTCTTCAAGTTTGGTTCTCCTAACATCTGGAATGTGAACATATTCCATATATCTAAACACTCTAAAATAATCAACTCATGGCTTCTTTGCTCTCCATGCCTCTTCAAGGGCCATATCTTTTACAGCTAGAGTAGGTGATCGATTCAAGACGCGAATCATCCACCTAACTGCCTGAGGTCAAAAAATCGTAGGCACTTTCTTTTCTTTCAACATATCTCTCACCAAGATGTGAAATTTTTCATCCTGACAGAGACTATCAAGTTTAATTATGTATTTCAAGATTTTTTGTGCTTGAGTAAGTCTTCCACTAAATATATACATAGACCAATGGTTCTCTTGGGGATAATAAATGGTTCTCGACTTTCGCCACGTCCACGGTGTAGGCTCGGGGCGTGACAAATAACCTCTCCTTTGTTGCAAACCATCAATTGTCTAGAATTTAAAAATATCAATCATTCACCATAAAGATCAAAACATTTTACAGAAATCAAACCCCAAACAATCAGATAAATGAACTCCACAAACAAATAAAAACATAAAAGATCACTCTTTGATTGATGGAAATAAGCAAACTTGACTTTTATTTTTTTACAAAAAAAAAAACTAAGTAGATGAAGAAACTTAGTTCATAACTTGTTTGTTTGAAAATGTAAACGGAAGAGAAATGGAAGAAAAAGGAGAGTGATGAAATTTATACATAGGAAAAATCTCAAGATTATGGTAATACATTATGTCTTCATGAGTATGATCCGTGTGGATTAGTGATTTCTCTTAATTCCTTACAACATTCTCTTTGATTTAATATGATGAGTAGGAGTCAGAATAAATTTTAAATTTTATTTGATTTAATTTGATGAGTAGGAGTTAGAAGAACAAATTTAAATTTTAGTTCTTTTTATATTTTCTTAAGCATTTATTTTTATTAGCTAAGAGAGTAAAAATTAAAATTAATTTAATTTGATATAACAAGTAGGAGCCAAAGGGTAGATTTTAAATATTAGTTTTAGTGATAGGTTCTCAACAAACAGAGCATGGTATTGCACTTCCATATAAAATTCTTAGAAGTACATTGGAGGAAATGCACTTCCAAAGATTTGATATGGACATACAATACCATATTCTGTTTGTTGCTTCGACACATCTTAAACATCCTTTAATTTTGCCACTACAGTTTCGCTCCATTGTTCAAGCTCAACAATATTCTTCAACATTTTAATAGAAGTTTTCAACATCCACTCTATGCTAGTCATCTTGAAAATTTTTTTTGCATGACAAAACTTCTACTTTGGAAAAATTAAGAAAATATGATGTAGAATATTGATACCACGAGTATATTTATAGTGATTAATTATCATATTGTTTGGTAATAATGAACTTATGTAAAATATGTAATTTACCATAAATGGCAGTAGAATATTTTGAATCCCTTCTTCTTCTTTTTTGACTAATTAAATTTCAGAATCATAGTCTAATTTAATATACAATAATTTGTTACATTTTCATTGTAGATCCTTTGTATAGGTTACTTATCTTTTAAATTTGGACCTTCATATGTTTTTTTTTTTTGTCAAATTTCTTGAATACTTGATAAAAAAGTATTTATAAGAGAAAAATATTTTTACGTCATTTTGACTTTATGTTGTGACATAGAATATTTGTTTTCAACTCCTGAAATACCAATAAATTATTATACTAATTCTTTTAATATTTTACTACGCACCTTCAATTTTTAATTAAATGAAATACTCATTTGTGATATTTTACATGTGAAGATTTCACAAATTATAAAATTATTAATTATTAAATCTTTTAATTTTTTTGTACTATGTTAAATTTGTAATACTAATCCATACTTAAGAATAATGTAATTTCTAAAAATAGTCAAGAAGCAACATACTTTTAATATTAAATGATCAAGTACATATCACAATAATTATAATTTTAAATTTACCTTGTTCCTACTCATTAATTAAATTCATAAAATTTTAAAATTACCTCTTGAATCCTACTAATAAAATTAAATTCTTAAGATACTATCACAATGATTATATGTCAAAATTTAACCTTTTTTCTCTAACTTATAAAATCATTTAAATCAAATTCAGAACTTATCCTCATAGGTCTTGACTTCTACTCATCAAATTAAATACTTGAGAAACTTCCTTTAATTTTGCGTCCACACTATCGCTCCGTTGTTCAAGTTCAATAATATTCTTCAACTTTTTAATGGAAGTTTTCAGTATCCGCTCTATGCTAGTCATCTTGATAATTTTTTTTTTTGCATGAAAAAACTTCTACATTGGGAAATTAAGAAATTATGATGTTGAATATTGATATCACAAGTATATTTA
Organism: Solanum peruvianum; assembly: GCA_027705065.1. Lineage (NCBI taxonomy): Eukaryota > Viridiplantae > Streptophyta > Magnoliopsida > Solanales > Solanaceae > Solanum > Solanum peruvianum. Next base: position 59,008,660 of record JAKWJD010001766.1, on the reverse strand, counting down.
TAGTGATTAATTATCATATTGTTTGGTAAGAATAAACTCATGTACAGTAAGTAATTACCATAAATGACAGTAGAATATTTTGAATCCCTTCATATTTATTTTTACTAATTAAACTTCAGAATCATAGTCTAATTTAATATACAATAATTTTTATATTTTCAATGCAGATCCTTTGTATATGTGATTTAACTTTCAAATTTGGACCTTCATATTTTTTTGTCAAACTTCTTAAATACATGATAAAAATAAGTATTTATAAGATTAAATTTTTTTTACATCATCTTGACATTATGTTGTGACATAGAATATTTGTTTTTACTTCCTGAAATACCAATAAATTGTGATATTAATTCTTATAATATTTTATTAAGTACCTTTAGTTTTTAATTATATGAAATACTCATTTGTGATATTTTGAAAGTGATGATTTCACAAATTATTAATTATTAAATTATTTAATTTTTTATGTAATATGTTAAATTTGTAATGCTAATCTATACTTAAGAATAATGTAATTTCTAAAAATAGTCGAGAAGTAACATACTTTTAATATTAAATGATTAAGTAAACATCACAATAATTAAAATTTTAAATTTAACTTGTTCCTACTCATCAAATTAAATTCATAAAATTCTAAAATTACCTCTTGAATCCTACTAATAAAATTAAATGCTTAAGATATTATCACAATGATCATAAAAGTCAAAATTTACCCTTTTTGCTCTAACTCATCAAATCAAATTAAACGAAATCCAAAATTTACCCTCTTAGGTCTTGACTCCTACTCATCAAATTAAATAATTGAGCAAATATCACTAAAAAAAATTTTAAAATTTACCCTCTTGATTCCTACTCGATAAATTAAATTAAATTAAATTACAAATTTCTACCTTAAATCATTCAATTATATGCTTAAGAAAATATGACAAGAACTGAAATTTGAAATTTATCCTTTTGACTCCTACTCATCAAGTTAACTCAAATAAAATCTAAAATTTATCCTCATACTCCTACTCATAAAATTACATGAAATAGAATTATTTAAAGAATGAGAGAAACTACTATTCCTCCATAGATCCTACTCAAGACATAATCTATTGTGATGATCTTGAGAAATTTCCTATATATACAAATTTGTTTACTCTCACTTTGCTTCCAATCTTCTTTCCTTTGCGTTATCAAACAAACAATATATACAGTGGTTAGTTTGAGATTTTCATGAAAACGTTGGCGCAGAATGGGAAAACATTAGACTTTTTGCTTTGTGTCATGGCGAGTTTCCATCATTAATAATATTGACAAATTTAATGTATTTATTATCACCGTAAGTTGCAAGCTCTCATAATAATGTTAAATTTTATAGATATTCCAAAAATATATAGGTTAAGTACCATCTTTACAATAATAAATCTGTAAAGAATCTTCCCAATTTTACTCAAACCATCTTTTAAAGCCTAAGCAATACTTTTTATGGCTTATCCATATCTTTAAGAATGTTAGAAGTTTTATACTTATTTGACCTGTGTTTAAATACTATTGATACAATTATTATCAAAAATAATTTTAATTGTATTGAGCCCTTTCGAAAAGATTTAATTGATATGTACCAGACTAGTTTCATGAAAGCTCGTCATACTTGTGACAATATTCTTCTTGTTTACTAAGTTTATAAGATCAATGTTTCCATGCTTATGACAATATTCTTCTTGTTCAATAAGTTTATAAGATCAATGTTACCAAAAGGAAGAAAAGGAGGATGATGGTTAAATTGGATTGAGAAAAACAATGTTTTATCGAATTGAATTGCCCTTTACTTATTTACAGCTGGTGAGATTATTGTGGTTAATACCATCATGATTGCATACTTAGTGCAAGGCAAGCATGAGTAAACTAAGAGTTGAATTAAGATGATAAGAAAAATAATTTATAAGCCAAAAAGAAAGATTGTCGTGTGAAATTTACAACACATACTGAATTCATTATCAAAACTTTCTCCTATCTCAACCTTGTTGTAACTACCACCAAACGACCAGAAACAGCCACCCAAACCACCTCCATTCACCATTTTCTCCGACCTCAAGAACCAACAACTAAACAGACCTTAAACCACCTCAAAAAAACTAGACCAAACACCAAACACCACCACCCTTAAACCCAGAAACTAGCTGACAAACAAACCCAGGCTCCGATGTGGTACTTCAAGCTCCGATGAACCGAAGCCAAACAAAGATAGTTGTCAGTTCCCTTCTCTCCTTCCCTCTATTGAGTTTGTATTTATTTTTACAGGTTATTATTCAGCTCAAAGCTCCCTCAGGTAACCTCCATTCATTTTTTTAAAAAATCTGGGGTGAGAAAACTTTCCTTCTTTACGTTTATACATATTTAGGTATGTAATTTGTTTGTTATATTATTTTATTCATTGTTACTTTAGTTTTTGATTATTTCATTTTTGCTTCTTTAGTTTTTGATTCAATATGGTTGGATTATTCTTGTTTGTTATTGTATTTTTATCAATCAATTTATGTTCGTATTATTAAGTTGATTATTTGAAGCTGATTATTTTGTGATTTATTTGTATTTTCATGAATCTTTGTTTTTATATTTCTTTAAGTAAAGTTCATTTTTGGTACTTTTCAATTGAGATCCATTTGCTTTATTTCATTTTTATAATGTATTTTATTTGTTTGCTTATTGTTGCTTTATGGTGTATATTTGACTGCTCCTAATTTATTGAAATGATTTTATGGATTTTAATGATTTTTAGCAAGCCGTGTTTTTATATTATTTTATTATTATTTTAATAAGTTGTTGTACCTTATTTTATTTTATCCTTGATTTTATTTGATATTAATGTTGTGTTCAGAAAAAAAGCATATCAAATTGGCCAATGAAAAATTTTCTCCGTCGGTTTTAGAGGCCGCCTCCCCATTTTAAATGACGGAAACTTAGTTTAATTTTTATATATTTCGTATGTTAAAAAAGTAAGATTAAGAAATAATCGGTTATTTCTAAGACATCCCATGTTAATAAGATAAGTTTTTATTTTTAAGTTATTACTTTATTCATTTATTTCTTTTCATAGTCATTTATTACTAACAAGCTTACTAAGTGTCTTTATAGGTACCGGGAGTGGTTTCCCGTTGAAGCTATTCGAACGAAGTGAGAATTATATTCATCATTCATTATTTTGTATGTATGGATGTTAGACAAATTTTGGTTGTGTCTTATATTATTGTTTTATTTTATTACTTGTGTGTATTGAATGTTTATTATACGTGCATATTGTTTTTATATCTTCCTCAATTTTAAAATATGAATTCATTTGCGACCAACATTTTAGGATTTCGATGTATGCCTATGTAACACACTGAAAATTTTTTGAACTAAGACTCGAGTCTTGTTTTGTGTAAGTAGTATTTTACTAGAATTTAAAATTTTCTTAAGTATTAAGGTCGGATCACTAGATTTAGCACCTTGAGTTACCAAGAGAAATTTAAAAGAATTCATTCAAGTCATTCAGTAGTTATTTTTAGTTTTGGTCAACTTTAAACAACCATAACATTCAGGATAGGACGAGTTAGAAGACCCATACGATATCAAATAAAACATTTCTGAGTCCTCTTTTTAACCCACCGAGTTTGCTAATTTTCCAGCTCATATGAGGGAGACATGCCTTTTGAATTCATACTGTCCATTTAGGAAATTTACCCAAAAATATAAGGGGGTATTTTTGTCATTTCCTTAACAAATCAGATTAAAACAAAATATAGTAATATTTAGGGGTCTAAGCTGATTTGGTTTAGTTTTCACAAATCCTTCTTACGCTTATGTTATTGGAAAAAGTTCAAAAAGATAAAAGAGAAGAGAGGAGGAAAAGGTTTATGGCTTTGGTCGAGATTTCTTATAAACATTGAGGGAGTTTTGCCAGGAATTCAATCCTTGGAGCTATGTAAGTTTTCATAGTGTTGGGTTCGTTCACCCACGAGCCAATCATGAGTCCTTCTGCAAATATATCAATAAATATTGAGAAATTTAAGTTCTTGAAGTATTGGTTTGATGAGTTCTTGAGAGAAAAGTTAAGAGTTTTAGTTGATTTTCTTGTACTTATATTTTGTATTTGAATCAAAGTAAGTTTGGAATAAAATTGATTCTAAGTAAATCAAAGTCAATCATCGAAGAAAACAAGTCATCAGATGTTTTTTGGGGGAGGGCTAGGGTGGTGTGCCCTAGCTGCGCCAAAAGAGGTAGGGTGGAGCCCCAACAGTGCACCAGGTTGCTGCCTCGGAAGTTTAAGTATTGGTTTTTCGGGCCGCTAGTGTGCCATGGTTCCCTGACCCGCCTTTTTTCCGTCATTTTACTCATCTAAATTCTTTTAAAGTGTTCATGTACTCTCAATTGATTCTATATAGTCCAAACTACTTCTAAACATCAAGAAATCATTCATAGCACTAATCATAACCTTTAATTAATAATTCAAATTCAAGAAATACTTATGAGTAAACTTTGAGAAAGCCCCTTTAAGTCTTTTTGAGGTGTCTAATACAAAAACATTTAAAAAATTTCAAGACTCGAGTACGGGAGTATAAGAACAAGGAAACTGTATTCATGAATCTACATATTGAGATCAATGAGTCAAGTATGCCCATGAATTCCACATGAAATCAATAATTTGAGTGTCTTTGAGAGAAGTAGTATCTGTAAGTTCTATGTTTTTGAGTATTGAGTTCCTAATCTTTTTTTAAAACTTAACTTCATAATTTTGATTAATTTATGTCATACAAGGAGATCCTTGAGTTGAGTGGGTCATGCCCATAGTTCCCCATGAACCCTATGAGTTGAGCATTCATGAGATAAGTTGTATCATTGAGTCCATAAATGTTTGAGTCATTGAGTTTTGAGTATTGAGTATTGAGTTTGAGTTCTATATATGGTTATTAAAAACTTTGAATTAAATCATTCTCGTCGATAATTATGAATAAATCCTAATTTGAGTTGTCTTTTACAATTATTCATAATTATTTTGAAGGCTTGAGTAACCGAGTATGAGGAAACATAGAGTAAAGTTTAATTTTTGTTAAATATTATATGGGAACTAAGTATTTCCATGAATAAGTGTTTTTATTTTTAAAAGAGGAGGAAATTGAGATTTCAAAAAGAGTTTTGAGTAGTTTGAGTAAAATCTCTTTTAAGAGAAAGTTTTTTGAGTAATAATCTCAAAACACAGATAAAGTTATGTTTTCTTTAAAATATATGAGCTAGGTATATTTTTTGGAGTAACATTAAGTACGAATATGGGGGAGAGTCCTAACAACTCACAGCCCCATAAAACATGTAGCCAACATGCGTAGAAAGGGTCATACTATTTAGATGATTCCTAATTGTATTTTAGCATGGTTTAGTGGATAAACTTAGTTAGTAGGTTCTATACCCCGACAAAGTATATGAGAGTTCTGACAGCATGGGATTTACGTTATAGTATCACATAGCACGTAGTGATGGTTATCAGTTAGAGAATCTCCCAAAGAGATTTATTTATTATCTTTATATACCAATAAGAGTTATTATTGTATTTCATACTATATTGAGTTATTATTCTGTTTTGCATAAAACTAAGTATTATCAATTGTTTTAGAAGCTTTCCAGAGCTTGCATATTTTATTGTTGTTTTATTCTTGAGTATCAAAAGTTAAACTACCATTCACAGAGTTGAGTTGGACTATGTTTCACTGAATTGAGCATCTTTGTTCATTTGAGCCATATTTCTCTTCGTTGAGTTGAGCTATGTTTCACTGAATTGAGTATCCTATTATTGTATTCAGTCCTATTGTCTCTTAGTTGAGTTGAACTATATTTCATTGAGTTGAGTTGAGTGTAGTGAACTAAGATGAGGTAAGTATGTTTCTTATAAATAAGTTAAAGCTTACGTTTATGCTTTCGAATTTATTTTACATGCTCGTACATTCCATGTACAGAGTCATTTGGCGTGCATTTTTTTCATGATCCAGATACATGTATTCAAGATCATCATCAGGCATTTCATTGAGGTCATGCGATATTCCAATCACCTTTGGTGAGCATTCTTATTTTCCGAAGGACATCACCTTTATCTTACAGTTAATAGTTTGGAGATGTCAGGCGTATTGTCCTTATATCCTTTTGTAATACTAGAGACTTCATAGATAGACAAAGTTGAAGAGTTTCTCTATATAATTTGATTTAGAGTATACAGACTTTTGAAAAGGTTGAGCATTTGAGTTCAATGAAACTTTAGTTAGTTTTAAGATTTTGTATGCTTGAGTTAGTCATCCGCTCGTAGCAAGACTAGATAATCATTCGCTTGGGGATCGACCATATTTAATGAGTGCTGGCCATGACCACGGTGTAGGATAGTGTCATAACAAACTTTGTATCAGCGCACAATGTTAAACTATCCTAAGGTGTCTTGGAAGCCATTTTAAGTAAGATCCTTTTTGTGGTTTCGGGGGCCCCAATACTATAAATAAGTGACTACAGCCATTTCAAATAATCTTCCCTTATTTTATTGTCCAAATCATGTGATGGAGCTATGTCATAGATACTTATTCTAACTCGTGTGTTCGCATATACATTAGACTACCTCCATACTAGAGATGTTAAAAAGCACATTCTGTCCTTTACCAATGAGTTGCTCTTTAAACAAATCTTAAGGAAATCATGAGACTCCATAGGAGCTAGAGATAAGCCTAGGCGATAGTTAAGTAATGAATTTCAAGGAGTGATCTCATTTTTATACGAATCGTGTGTTCAACCTTAAGGAGAGTTGTAATCGCTTCTCTAAGCCCTATTTGTAATAAGATCCTTATTAGGAAGTATATTTATAGCTTGGTAGTATTTTCATCCAAAAAAGATTGCATGAGTTACAAAATTATGAGCAGTAGTAGTGAAAGTACCCAGAGTTACAAGAAACTAAGAAGGGGTTTAGAAATCTATGAAAGAGAGATAGTGATGGGGAAGATTATGTTAATGTAATCATGCACCCTTTCAATTATAATTGATGTGTTCTGATATGAGTGAAGTAAAGAATAATAATGTGGTAGATATTTCTTGATTGAAGGAAGAGGAATAGTTACACTCATGGTCTATGTCGATTAATGCCTATTCCCATCATGTGACGTGTTCATTATCGTTTTTGAACATATATATGAAGTGTAGGTGGTATTATGGGATTCCATCCATACATTGCATGATTAGGATTTGAGAGGGTCATAGTGAGTTCTGTATGTCTTAATGACTAGTGTATGAAAGTTACTTGGATTGTATTATGAGTTACTTGTCATGATTTATTGAGAATGAATGTGCTTTCTCTATTTTTGATTTAAAGGAGTACATAGTATGAGTAGTAGTATGGGATGCTACTCATAAATTGAATAAGTATGACTTATTGTTGCACTTCATGATTATCCTTATGTGATGATATGACTTATGAAATGTTTTTGTCTCATCCGTATTCATATTGTGTAAATATGGAAAATATGAATGGTAAGTTAACTTTTGTTGAAATTAATATGGGACTACCTATATATTGCACAAGGTATAGCAAAGGGTTACTTCAGTTGAAGTCCTTATATGAAGGTAATGGTTTACATGTTTATTTCAAATCTGACATTCTGACTTGTATAATGATTATACTTGTATTTGATGTCTCTTAAACTGTTGTACATGTTATTTCTAAAAAGTGACATAATGCATGGTTTCCAATTAAAATATTCCTTTTAAACCATGTTTTGCATGTTCATTATACTTAGTACATTTTTTTATGCTAACCCATATTTCTCATATTTTAGTACAATTGTAGGTCTTGTCAAGTGAGCTGATTCTCTCTAGATCAAGGGCTTTGATTTAGATTGCACCAACAGTAAGTTGTATGTCCTCATTGATCGAGGACAAGTACTTTTACATGTTTTGTTCTTTCATATAAAAATACAATTGTTAGTCTTTTCGATTGTAAAGGTTCGTGACCCTACTTTAATTTCAAGATTTTGTTTAGATAGCGATGTATGACAATAGACTTCTATTTTGTTTCAAGTGTTTTAAAGTAAAGTTTTGATGATTGTAGTTAAATTAGTTTTAAATTTTGTACTATTTTTTTTATATTGAATGTTATGAGCGCTAAGAGTCTTGTATGTTACCCTTGGGTTCAAGTATGTTGTGTGACATCAGGGGTTTAGGCTTTGGTTATTACAAACTTGGTATGAGAGAACAAGATTTCAGAAATGGTTTTTAGGATTGATTTCTTAGAAGCCACGTCTTGTAGATTCTTGTTTATAAGTGTGAATCGTTAATGTCTATGAGTGAGAGGCAATGGAATGTTAGGAAGTTACACTTCTTTCATAATTATTGAAGTCGTACCTTAGAGTTTATCTCTAAAAGTTTCTTTTCCTGATCCTTCTCTTGTGTTTATAGGATACGAATAGAAAAAGGACGCCCACAAAGAGAGTGGAAGAGGAGGTGGTGAATGAAAGAGTTCCTCCCTAAGATCTTCAAGGTCCTCAAGGTGACGAAGCTCCTCAAGACAACCAAGTTTCAGTTGATGCTCTTGCCATGACTAATAATTAAATTATGTTGACTTTTCTAACCTTAGATTAGGTTATGACAGCCCAAGTTACTAGAGATGTGGGGTCTATAATGAATACTTTTGAGAGTGGAATGGCTTTTAGGTTTAGGGACTTTTTGATGATGAACCCTTCGGTTTTCTAGGTTCCATGGTGGGAGATAATCCACAATAATTTTTGGATGAGGTGTATAAGATAGTCAATGATATGGGAGTGACTTCTACTGAAAAAGTAGAACTTGCTGCTTACCAATTGAAAGATGTTACCTAAATTTTATTTACACCATGGAAGAGTGACCGTTAAGTAGGACCGAGGTCTATAGATTGGGAATTTCTTAATGAAGAATTCGTTGGTTGGTTGTTTCCCCGTGAGAAGAGGTATGTTAAGATGGAGGAGCTTATCAACCTCCGGCAAGGTAACATGAATGCCCTAGAGTACTTCTTGAAATTTACCCAATTGTTTAAGTATGCTCCATCATTGGTGTCTAAACCTAGAAATAAGATGAGTATGTTTGTTGTCGATATATCTGACTATGTAAAGGAAGAGTATCGTATGATGATGATGCATGATGATATGAACATTTCTAGACTTATGGTTTATGCTCAATCTATTGAGGAGTCCAAACTCAATAGGATGCATAGAGAGTTGAAAAGGTGTAGGCTCGATAAGAAAGGTTAGCTTAGGCTCAAGAAGAGAGCTCCAAACGAAGATTTTCAAGTACTTCTAAGGTTAACCAAGAGAAAGGTGGTGGATCTCAATTTTCTAAACCTACTAGCACCATGTGTGGAAAGAAACATTTTGGGAAGCGTCTAGCTCGTACAAGATGATGCTATGGGGGTGGAGAAAGTGATCATCAAGTGAAAATTGCTCTACTTTTACAGCCAAAGGAAGGGAAACCAAACAATCTTTTTTTAATTCTTGATGCCGAAAGAGCGTTTCTATGCTCTTCATGCTTACAAAGACAACGGAGATAATTCCGATTAAGGCATCGATATGTTATAATTTCTTTTGGTTGTGAATGTCTCGTTGAGGTTCCTATGTTTTCTTCCATGATAACCTTAGTTTAGTTTTAAACTAAGTGGTGGATTGTATATTGAATAGTAAAGTTTTTAGGAGTCCCAATATCCTTTGTTCTTTCCTTCTATTGTTATTCAATATTGATTACAAGAGTTCTTTATAACTTGTTTCATGTTTTTGAGTCATGTGTGATTATGTGTTTCCATGATCTCTTTATGTAATAAATGTTTTGAAGAACTTATTTTTAGATGAGAAAATGAGTTTTCATGAATTGAGTTGCTCAATCAGATTGTAGTTCCTACTTGCATGTATCGAATTGAGCTTATTGATATGGAGTTGATGTTTCCTCTTATAATTGTTCATTTTTTTTTGATGTATCATGCATGATGGACTGCTAGTTTTGAGTCATTATCCCTTTAAGTGTTTTTAAACTGTCATTCAAGGACGACCGTTCTTATGAAGGGGGGATAATGTAACGACTCAAAAAAATGATAGGTTAAACTAAAGCCTAAACACGGGGTTTAACGTCATTAGATAAGGGCAAGGTCTAAGGTTTTGGGTGTAGCTCACGGTTTTGGAACCTAGGCTACCTAAAACTACTCCTAGATATTGCCTACCAAGACCACGAGGGTCTTCACAACTCGTGGTGGCCACCATGACTCGTGGTTCCACCCGTGGTGGGCTTTACAAGGGCCACCCATGATTTGTTAGAGAGTGATACCTAGATTTGTTCAAAGCCATATAATCCCTTCACGAGCTACCTCATGGATCTTCGTTATTACCACGGGACATGGAAAGGCTCACAGGGTTGCCTTAGCTAAACAGGAGTTGGTGGATGATGATGGATTTACTGGTCAAGGGATCCGGGGGCGCCACTACGAGTTGTGATGCCCTTAACGAACCAAGGATGGTGATCATTAAGATCACTTAGGCTCTTATAGGCAAGGCTTAGGAAGCCTTTTAACTACCCCAAAGACCAGGGGCATCACCACGAGTCGTAGTGCACTTGACGGTACATATAGGTGGTCGTGAAGACGACACTGGTGCATCAAAGGGCAAGGTAAATTGATGAGGCTAGTGACTAAGGGTATAGGGTGGTGGATTGAAAACAAGTTCTTCCTTTGCAAAATTCTCTCTGTAGAAGTTCCTAAAGAAAAGGAAGAATTTGGATCTAGGGTTGTTGATTCAACGTGTTATTCTTCAAATTTCCTTGGGAATCACAAGAAAGGTATGGTGATCCTTCATCTAGGAGTATCTTTCACCCCTAAAGTCAATTCAAAAGTAATTTTCAAAGTTTTCATGTTTATGAAAAACTAGTGTTTACTTAATTTAAATGATTCCTTCAGCAAACGTTTTCAAACGGCTATTAATGAAAAATTATTTGTATTAGTTTTTTATTGATAATCTATGATGAAAATACTCTACGAACCGATGATGTATATCAAATCCTAAATTGAGCCTTTATGAAGCGGGTTTGCTGATTATGAAAGCTTATGAATGGAATATGTCTAAATTGATTTAGGTTATTGAATTGTATCATATTCTGCATGCCTTAATTATAGTAAATTGTTTGTATGTTGTTGATTTGAGATTTATGGCCTTTGAAGCCATAGTATGAGAAATTGAAGTATTATCATGATTTCTTGTATATGAAAGTGAATTCAATGAAGTTACTGAGATAATGTCTAGAATGTTGTGCTATTCTCAATTTTACACTTGCGAATGTTGATGATTGAATGTGAAGGGTTTCTATGTTTAGATTTTTTAACTTTAATTGGTAGGCTTATCCATCGAATTTTTGTATATATTAAAGTAATGTGGATTGATGTATCTTGAATTGGTAGGATAAGACATCCTTTTTATGCATTGATGAATGTGTATTAACTTGATGAACATGAATAGATAAGCTTATGTTATTCCTTTCATAGATGAATTATGAAGTATCCTAGGCCATGTTTTGAAACGACAAACCTAGTGTTTGAAGCCCTTCATGATGAGTCTATAAACTAATGTGATGATAAAACTTGAATCAGTAGACCTAGTGTTGGTCGCCCTTTAATGTGTGAAATGATGAGCTTTGTATCGATAGACCCAATGTTGGTGGCCCTTCTTTAGGATTCAATGATCTACCTATGTAATTACAATGAATCAATAGGCTTATGGCATTCCTTCCATGTATTATGATGTAACTCGGATCGATAGTACAATAGTATTCTTCTCAAGTATATTAATGTTATGTGAATGAAATACTCTAGGGAATGGAGGCTAAGTACCGTGTGGGTATGGTAAAATGGAAATTCTACAAACGTTAGGTTAGGGTTCTAATGAACTTATTCATATCCAATAACTATGTGACCACATATGATATTAACTAGTGCATTCCATAAAAGCGAAAATTTTACGGGTCATAGGCAAGTAGACCACCTTTTTATTGTTTTTGGTCATATGACAATGTATTCCATGGTTAGATCTCATGATTTATGTCGGTTAATGCATATTCCCATCATATGAGATGTGCATTTTTTTTAATTGAGAATATGTATGAATTGTGGGTGGTAGTATGGGATGTCATCGATGCATTGCATGAGTAGGATTTGAAAGGGTAATATTTGTTTCTCCATGTCTTAATGACTAATGCATGAAAGTGTCCTTAATGAAGTAAATTTAGAATGTGGACTTGTATGCTTAGATGAAATGATGCATGCAATACTTGGATTATATTATGAGTTACTTCCTTGTCATGATTCATTAGTTATGAATGTGCTTCGTCTATGGTGGTTTCAAAGGAGTACTTATTTCGAGTAATTGTATGGGATTCTAGTCATAGATTGCTCAAATATGACTTAGAGTTTCCCTCGATGACGGTATGCTACTCATATATTGCTCAAATATGACTTAGAGTTTCCCTCGATTATGGTCCTTAGGTGATCATATGACGTATGAAATGTTTATGTCTCTTATGTATGGGTATTGTGTAAAGATAGAAAGTATGAATGGTTATTTCATTTTTGGTAACCTAATGTGGTACCTTAGTGTGGATGGTTTTATGGAACGTTAATCATACATTGAAAAAAGTAATCTCATGAGGGTTACTTGACGTAAAGTCCTAATGTGCAGGTAATGATTTACATGTTGATTATGTTTAAATGTGATATTATGACTTGTATGATTATTTTACTTGTATTTGATGTCGCTTAAACTATTGTACATGATATTTTTTTAAAGTGTAATAATGCATAGTTTCCAACCAAAATTTCCCTTTTAAAGCATGTTTTTAAATGATTATCATACTTGGTAATTTTTGTGTATTAACCCATGTTTCTCCTATTTTAGTACAAGTGTAGGTTACACCAAATATGCTGCTTCTCTCTAGATTAAGGGCTTGGATTGAGTTTCCTCCAAGGCTAAGTGGTATGTCCTCATAGATCGACGACAAGTACTTTTAGATATTTCATCAGGTCATGTAAAAAGTCTAACAATAAACTTTTTAATTGTAAAAGTCATGATCCGATTTTAGTTTTGAAGTCATTGTTTAGATGGCCATGTGAGACAAAGTATGTCTACGGTGTTTCGATTGTTTGTAAGTAAATATTTGATTGTTTGGATTTCAATGAATTTTAAATTCCACAATATTTCTAAATAGAGAGTGTTATGAACACTACAAGGCTTGTACGAGACTCTTCGGGGTCAAGTTTGTCGTGTGATATCCAGTGTATAGAATCGGGTCATTACAACTACCATCTTCAATGACGAAACTTATGACCACCTTTCTAAATAACAATGGAAACGTCGGGCCCTTGATCCCTACTCGCTTACCAATATGGACTCGTCCATTCACAGGTCATTCATTATGATATATACCCAATTACTTTAGAACACCTTTTACTCACATATAAATATACAATGTACATTCCAATTATGTTTTCTGGAAACATGTCCAATTCAACCTTATTAAGAATTGGCATATATGATAATTCAATGGTTCTATCGTGAGTCCCAAGCCGAAACTATTAGTGTCCCTGATTGTGAAACCCTAAACCAAGTTAGTGTCTGAGAACGTGACACCTGATCCAATATGTATGTCAATATGTGACATCTGATCCCATTTACTATGTAGGAACGTAAAACTCAATCTATTCAACAAACCATAATCATAATTAAAATGTAGATTCTCATAATCAAACAATAAAGTGTTGATTCATGGCATAGAATTGTTCATATTTAATCTTTTCGTTAGGTAAAATTTATACTATCCCTAATTCCATACATGTATGCATTTAACCAAAACATTAAGAAGTTCATTTCACAAATGGAGAACCAAACATCACATAACCCTAAATCATGGGACCGGTCTTCCTCATACAATGTATGTTTGATGTAACACTTAAAAATATACATTTAATTATTTCTATTTTGGTGCACAAGACCCTACGCATAAATACAACCGTCAATTGCCAATATACTACGCAATGAGTCACAAATTTACATTGCTAAATTAACAAACCTAACCTACCTATGTGCCATGCATCTGCATGGGATTATCTCTCCTATTTTGGTGTTTTGATAATGAACCGAGAACTTGATTGGAAATCCACAAGCTATAGATATCCTTATGATAGAAAATGCTTTATCCTTCCTTCCAAAGCCTAGAGAAGCCTTTTAAGGTTTCTATAGTGATCCTTGCCAATTTTTGGTGCTTTTTGAAAAAGAAGGAAATTAGACTTCGTGTTACTTAAATTCGGTCTGGTCCATCATGCTTTGGCAGCTACTTATCCCGCTAGAGCCCCGCAGACCTAGCAGCATCAAGCCCGCTCTAGCGGGATGGAAGACACAGTTTCCCCAACACTTTTTTGTTCCTAATTAATGAAAGTTCGGGACATTACAATAGATACCAATTTAACCATCATTCATCCTTGAACGACTAGCAAAAGGATAAATATTTTCCGTTATCAGAGTATTTCTAAACTAAGGAATTGGTATGACACAAAACCTCAAAGGGTGGTGGCTCTTCAAATTTAGGCGCAAAGGGTTTTATAATCAGAGGATAGATAAGGGAAATGAGGCAACAGACAGAGGAAAGAAACGTGTCCCACTACAAAGTGTGCCTCACCATAGCGGTAGGAATCCCCCTTCAACGGGGTTATTGTGGACGATATTATTTCTACTATAGCAATGAGTCGCAACTAGTAAGTACGGTGAAGAACAAAGGTTTCCTCCATTTCTCATAAGCTTCGCCTAAATTCAATAACACTTTTAATTGCTCTACTTCGAAGTTAAATTCTACGAAATTCTCTTGTTCCTTACGTTAAATACTTCATTATTTACTTAACAAAGAACACATGTCATTAAACAATTGATAATAAGGGTCTTGGGTATCTTTTAGGAAATGAAAAGCGTTGCTTGATATCGATAGAAAAATGTAGCATGAAAACTTCCCTTACGTCCCCAACTTCTCCACAATGTTCTGGGAGTGAGGATTTCATAAAAGTGTGATTGAAATTATTCCAAAAAGGGGGAGAGTTGTTAAAATGTTCTATTGGTGTAAAACTCAGATTCATTATTTAGGGGTTATGTTACTAGAATGATTGTATATTTAGGTATTAGGTGTAAAACTCAGATTCACTATTTAGGGGTTATGTTACTAGAATGATTGTATATTTAGGTATTAGAATACTTTCTAGACTTTTATCTTCTAAAATTCTGTGAAAATCAAAGGTTTTGGGATGAAGAGGTGCCACAATCATGCCCTCATCCCGTTGTGGCCGACTCCCGCATCATGCTCTTGCGGGATTTGCACTGTTGTGGTGGGACCTAGTGTGGTAGTACCTCTTTACACTTAAATAAGGAAACTTTTACTTTTCTTATTCAAATATTTTAAACACCCCCCTGAATTATTAAAGATACTCTTAGTAAAAATTGCAGGTTGATCTACTATGGTTGCCTTTTATAAAGAAAATCAAACTTTTGTTCGATTTTCTGATGCTGCAAGTCTTGAAAGGTACCACAACCACCGGAACACCAATTTTCACTTCAAGAGGGGTTTCCATTTATCGAACTTATAGGAGAAGGTGGTTGAATTTTATGCTCGGATGATAGAGTTTTGTTGGTCTGCGATGATGGAGGTTCCCCATGCTGCACGCTTCACATGGGTGATGGAGTTCTATGCCATCCTACGTATTGTTAAGTGGGATGATCCCCAAGCTACCATTTCAATTGAATACCTCATTCATTAATGATGTACTCAAGGTGCCCGAGGTTCCCAACACGTAGTACATGTCAAAGTTGAGAGATATGGACTTGGGCTGGTTGAGGGATACACTTATAGATCCTACGCACTGGGATAGGATTTACTGGGCAAATACAGAGGGCATCACTTGCACTAATTAGTCATCAAAGGCTAAGTAGTGTCTGCACTGTGTTAACATGAGGTTCTGCCTGTCGCGCAACCGCATTTCCATGACCTTTCTATGAGCTTTAGTTGTGGCTTGCGTTATATAGGGATGAGACTAAATGTGGGCGTTATATAAAATTAAAGTGGAATTTTTTCCACATGGATAAGAAGAAAATGTTTTTCGTTTCAGGTCTTGTCACCACAATGTGCAGGAGGGGAGGGGTGCCATTTTTTGACAATGACAAGGCACTTCCTATGGATCCCCGCCTTCACCCTCTTTTAGTTAGGTAGAATTCTAGGTACATGATAAAGAGGAGGATGGATAGGGCTAGAAATACTCGGTTGTTCATAGAGGCGGATGATGAGGAGCGGACGACGGTGCAGGAGATGAGACTCTTCCCACCTGGTCCCACCCCCCGCCGTTTATTGCACGCATGGAGAACTTGTAGGACATATGGAGGTAGTTGGGATGTTTCTTTGCTAGCACCACTTTGTTTCAACCCAGCGTTACCGTGGAGGTTGAGATGCTCCATTTCAAACTATGCTAGCATACAAAGAAGGTTCTTGAGAGGGATCGCCTCATGTTCCAGATATGGAAGGTAGTGAGGATCTTCTTCTTTTTAATTTCCCATGGAGAGGAGGTGTCCCTAGTCGAGAGAGAAGACTTCCATAATTTTACTTTTATGGATGAGGCCGTGAATGATGTGGTACCCTCAGAAGACTTAGACTCTGTTGATGATATATCCCAGTCCCAGGGATCCTTATTTGTTTTTGCCCCTCTTTGAAGAATAAGTTCATTATCTCTTTAGCATTTCTTTATGTTTTTCAAGAACATGGATATTGGTTTTCTCTGTTTATGAAAACTAACAGTCAATGCTAAGGTTTATAACTTAGTGTTCTGTTGTACACTACTGGTAGAGTCACGAACATTGACCCACGTATGATTCGGGATCAATAGGTGTGACTAACGAAGAATATGGGAGAGAAGGTTAAGGTTATGCCTTAACCTGTCGTGCTCGGGAAGGAGAAATTATGCCATGGCAGGATTAATTCCCCCAAGCGGCTCTAAGGGATATAGAACCAAAGTCACATTTTTTTTGGGGCTCTACTCGTTCATATAAAATTCCACTGATCCCCAAGCCATAACTAAGCCTTTAGGATAACTCCCTTCACTAGGATGGTCAATGTGTATGCCAAGTGATTCTCACAATTAACTCTCCAGAACCTACTCTCATTAATTCTACACCACCACAAATTGCATTCAATGAAAATGCCCAGAACGTCATACAATTATAATTGGTCCGAACACCACGTAAAGATTTTGTTCACAGATTACATCGTAGTTTGCCTAGCCCCTTACACCTAACTCAGGCAATCATGACTCGCACCATTTTGAGCATGAAGGCTAGAATATTTCACATATAAAAATTTAGATAGGAAATATTTTATACATTGTTATGTCATCGCTTCCAAGCAAACATACCTTTAACATAAATAGTTAATTTAGACAAAAAAAGCACATATTCACTATTTTTAGTTACAGCTCCCAAATAAGTCAAAATTATTTTATTTACTTCGCTCCATGGATGACCATTACTGACCATCCATTCATTTACATAACCCTTAGGCCTTTATACATATTAGAACCTTCTTAGTTCCAATCCTTGCTTGTGTCCCTTCAGCCGTGACTATGGCGTCCAACTAACTTTTTTGATATAGCAATTAGATTTGGGAGATACCAATTAGAGTCAACTCATAGCACAAGTGAAAATTCACACGGAAGGAGAGAAAAACTGAATTGACTTCCTAGAAGGCTTCACAGTTTCTTAAAGATTAAATGTGGACATTACACACCAAACCTAGAAGTCTATTATACATTTTACTCTTGTATAGGAGACGGGTAAATTGGGCTCTGATACAAATTCTTCACAACCCAACGCACGAAGACATGCAGGCACCTGCTCAAACACCTAAGTAGAAGAATCCTTTGTTCCCAATCATTTAAAACACGTGGAAGATTAAGAAAACTAAGATAGCGACAATTTCATTGAGATTTCTATAAAATAAGAACTTAAATTTTTTAAAATATAAGACTTGTAAAGTAATTATAATAGTAGGGATGTATTCTAAATAGGTACAAGAGCTACTAAGAGTCCAATGTATAAAAAAGTTATATATGACACAACATCCATCATGCGGAAAGAAATGTAGAAGTTGTAGGAGATTATCTTCTTTTTCACCTAGGAAACATCACTGATCGTGCATCAATGCTTAGAAAAAAGGCATAGCAAGATATGTATCAGCACAACCACATGTAGTGGAAGACATCATCAATCGACCTGATACCCACCACATAATATAAGAAATTCACTTGCAAGAAACATGGAATAAGATTGTTCATTCCTCCACCTTTATAATTGACAAATGCCTTAGATGCTCTAATCCTTGCTTGCTCCATTCTTGGATAACTACTACCAACCTTGTTATAAATGACAACACACCTATTACTCAACACCATTAAACTTTTAAACTTAGGATACTTCCATCAAGTCATGTTAACTGTTTCAATGCTACCTCCTTTCGGGGGAAAACCCAACTAGTAACACTATCACATGATACTACCTCCATCCTCAGCGACAACAAACACGACAATGTTTCTAAATAATATTGAAATGTCGAGACAATAGGTCCTCGCTCGTATATAGATCTTGACTCAACCATTCATATCTCATTCATTATTAGACATACTAAATACCTTAAAACACTGTGAACTCACATATAATAACATAATATACAATCCAATTATCTTTTCTCAGGATATATCCGATTTGACATTATTAACAATATACGTATATGAAAAGTCAATGTTCCTCTGAAGGAATCCACACTTACTGTGTCGGATCATAACACCCGACCCAAGTTAGTGTGTTGGAATGTGACACCCGATACAATATTTATATCTATAAGTAAGATCCGATCCTTGTTAGTGTTGGAACGTAACACCTAATCTATTAAACAAGACATTATCACAATCACAATGTACATTCTCTTAATAATATGATCAAGTGTTCATTCATGACATACATTTATTGATATTCAATCTTTTAATTAGGTACATTTCATATCATCCCTAATACTATTACATGTATGAATTCCACGAAAACATTAACTAATTTATTTCACATATGAAGAACCAACCATACCATAGCCCTAGTTCACAAGATTGTTCTTCCTCCTACATTATACATTTGATGTAACACTAAAGAATATAAGTATAATCATCTATTTTTCCATGCACAAAAGCCTACATGTGAATTCTAACGCCAATTACCAATATACTGCATAGTCAATTACTTATTTTTACTAGTCAATTAATAAGCCTAGCCTGCTTGGGCGTGAATTAGCTACACAGTATTATCGCCTAAATTTTTTGGTCTTTGGATGATGGAACGGTGGAGTGGACTAGAAATCTATAAGTTACCGACATCCTTACGCTAGAAAATTCTTTTTCCTTCTTTACAAGGCCTAGAGTAGCATTTTGAGGGTTTATACGGGTGATCCTCACCTCTTTTTGGTGATTTTGAAAAAAAATAGAAAATCAGACTTTGCATAATTTACATTTTGTTTCACATATCCCGGTGTAACGGCCACTTATGGCGCCAGAGTACTCCCGCCCTAACGGCATCAAGCCCGCTATGTTGGGCTAAGAGACCCGATTTCCCTGATATTTTTCCTTTCCTAATTAACGACGGTTTAGGTCGTTACACTTTGTTCACATTAGAACCGTCCTTGATTAAGGTGCTATAGAAGGTCCATATTATTGGTGCGATTTACTGAAGTCTATGTTAGTATGCAAGTTCATCAGCTAGATTAGATAGTGAGAGTAGCCCCATTCCATAATTAGTACAATAGTCATTCTAGGACGGATAATCGTAAGGGTTATATAATGCAACACCCTAAATTTTTTTTAACTAAGACTCAAACCCTATTTTTTTGATGTGTAGGATTTTACTCAAAAATAAAATTTTTCTTAAGAATTAAGGTTAGGTGAATAGATATAACACCTTAAGTTCTAGAAAGAATTAAAGAGAATTCATTCAAGTCATTTCATATTTAAAAAAAGGATGAGTTAGGACACCCGTAAGATATCAAATGAATGATTTTTGAGTCCTCGTTCAAATTCCACCAATTTAACTAATTTTTTCGCTCGAAGGAGGGAGATATGCCATTTGGAAGTCAGGATTTCTATTTGAGGAAAGTTATCCAAAAATATGTGGGCTATTTTTTGTCTTTTCCTTACCCAATCATGCTAAAACAAAACATGGGAATATTTTGGGGTCGAAACTGACTTAGGGTTTTAATAAGAAAGTTCAAGAAGAGAAAAGAGGCGGAATGAGGAAACTGTTTAAGGCTTTCATCGAGATTTCTTGCAATCTTCTTGGGGGTTTTGCACTAAATTTTATCCTAACATAGATGTAAGTTTCCTTAATTATAGATTCATTAACCCACAAACCAATAATGATTTTCTTTTCCGAATATATTAATAAATATTGAGAAACTTATGTTCTTGAAGTATTGTTTTCGTTGTTGAATTAGGATGGGTTGATGAGTTCATGAGAGAAAAATTAGTAGTTTTAGAGATTTTATTGAGTATACTTTTGTGTGATTATATTTGGTATTCAAATTAAGTAATTTGTGAAGAAACTATTGATTGTAAGCAAATTAAAGACAAGGATAGAAGGAGAATGTTCTACGGATTTCTGAGGAAGGGCTGCGGTGGCGTGCCATAGATGCACCAGATATGGCTGGACCGGCGCCCCAACATTGTATAGGTTGCCTTCTCCCATCCTTTTTCCATCGTTTTATTTGTGTAAGTTCTTACAAAGTGTACAATTAGTGTGTATTGATTCAAAACACTCTAAACTACTCCTAAATATCGAGAGAACATTCATAACAAGCATCATATCCTTGAATTCATTAAATCAAGGAGGACTTAAGATTAATGTCTGAGAAAGTCCCTTTGAGTATTTTTGAGGAGACTCTACAATAACTTTTAAATTGTTTCAACAATTGACTAAGTGTGTTATAACCCTGAAATTGAATTAGGGTAAACTAGTGCCTCACATAGATTTTATGAGTTAACAACTTGTTAAAATGCTGAAGAATATATTTAGAGGTCATTTTTGACAAGTTTTAAAGTCAAACATCAAAGGATGACCAAGACGTCCGGAAACTAGTCTTGTGTGTGCTAGTGTGTCCTAGTATGTTGTCCATATTTTTATGTGTTGTTTGGAGTATAAAGTTAGTGAGGATGACCCTAACACCTGTGGGGAAATATTTAGGATCAAAACATCCAGTTATGACTCTCCAAGGACTAACCTAAGGGACCTTGAGGAGGACCCAACCACTGGATAACAAGTTGCTCAAGGCAGCAAGCCATTGTGCATGGAAAAAAAAAGTCTGTGTCGCGGACTAAGATCACCATAGGCCAAAGTGTTAGTCATCATCTCGTATGTGTCACATACTCTACTGTAACAATATTTAATTCAATAAATGTTGTGGGAAGAGCTCCACGACATAGACTAATTCTCCGATGAATAATTCTGAAAATTAAGTTAAGTTTGACTTTTTTTAAAAAGGTCAAATTGATGATGTAGGGGTGTTTTGGGTATTTATGTGGTGTATTATGTATTGATTTTAGGTCATTATACACCCATTACCCCAATCAAAAAACCCAACTCTCAATTAGAATAAAAAAAATATTTGCTCACCCTTTTCTCTAAATTTTGTCTCTAGTCAAGATCCTACATTGAAGAACCTTCAAGTTCCAAAGAAGAATGTAAGATTCTCCATGTTTTAAATATAAATTTAGTGTGATTACATCCTTTATTCTTCTGTCGTTTAAGGAGCCGATTTCAAAGACATTTGAAAAGATCTCAAAAACCCTAAATTCTATTTCGAATTTTTAGCATGGGTTCTTACATGAAAAGGTTTTTATTGATTATTTATGAAGTATTCATTGTTAATTGATGGTTTTATGATAAAAAAACTCCATGAACCTATGGATTCCTTGAATTCTTAATTTTGCCCATAAAGTGGGTATATTGATTATGATATACGAATTATGTTGAATTCATGTTTAGATTTTTATGGGCTATTGAATTATATGTTGATCATTGTTGCAATTGTTCATAGTTTGGCTTTATACTATTCATATCTATTTCGGATTTTGTTGAATCATTGATATGGATAAATTGGTGGTCTTAGCCTATTGGGCATTGTAATTGGTAAGTTTCCTTGTTGTGTGAAGTGTTTGGAGATGTCGAGCTATGGTGATTGTGGATATTGGAAGGTGGTAAGTTTACCTAATTACTTTATTTAATATATAATTGGTATTGAATTGTTATATATTGGTATGATCCTCTTATGGTGGCAGTGTTATATTGTTATAAATGTTATGATCAAGGCCTTGTCGGCATTTTTATGGGTATTGTTGTATAATCATGTATTGGTATATGTAAATGTATAAGAGGAAGGTGATCATGTGACATATATATGATCTTGTATGGGTTCTGTAATGATATGATTGAAATTACTTCTTCTGTAATTCTTGATATAAGATGATGAAGGACTAAGAAGAGTCTTTATAGAATGATGTTGTTCTTCGGTTGGTAGAGTTAGTTGTACCTACTTGGTAATTGAATTGTATTTAATGAATGTATGAAACTAAATCTAATATCGGTAGACTTAAAGTAGGTACCATTGTAGGAAAGACTAATGTGAACCTTTAATATGAAAAGAAGGTTAAGAATGTGAAACCTTGAATATAAAAAGAAGGTTATTAAAGAAGTCTTGCAGTGGTAGACCGAAATGGTAGTCCCTTCTTGAGTGGAATGATGGACTTACAGGTAGGTTGTATGGAACAATATGAAAACATCTCTGAGAAAGTCATAAGATCTATCCAAACAAACCTTGATTGGCACCCCTAGTTGATCCTTTCTTGGAAATGGTATTATGAGTTGGTAGGGCTTAGTTATGGTACCTTCTCTAATACTCTTATATGAATCAACTTACTCTATGAGAACAAGGAAAAACACCAAGTCTATATTCTTAAGGGAGTAGACAAAAATCACTTGTATTCCCGCTCTACCTTTGGAATGTTGAACACCTTCCACAGTATGGGGTTTTGATGACACCAAATTTCATGCCTAGGTAGTTTTGGTCTATGTCAATTAATGCCTATTCTCCTCATGTGGGATTTACACTTTAGCTATCAGACAGGTTCTACAATGTGTAAGTGTTGGAATGGGACACTATCTACATATAACACGATTAGGATTTGAAGATGCCAGAGTGAGTTCCTCAAGTCTTCCAAGACCATTATGTGAATTCCCCTATTTATTTTGTTATCTCCTAAATGGCTTAAATGAATAATGTTCAGTTTGTAAAGATTTAATGACTTAGAAAGATTCTTACCTGGGATAGCTTGAGCAACACTTAGGTATGTATTAAACAGGTTGGATGAGCGGTCTCTTCATGTCTTACCTAGGTTGGTCATAGGATAATGTTAGGTAGAGGGTCTAAATGGATAAATGGGTTACTGAATGATTGTGGTCTTACCTTATATGTGAATATTGACTTGAGGAGGTTTATTATACTTGTTTTATGAGATTTGTATTGAAATATCATGAAAAGCATGTTTCAAACAAAGTGTCCCTTTTGAATGATTTTCTTGCGTGATCACCATTCTTAGTGCATCAATTGTGCTAATTACATATGTTTCTCTATGTCTACAATTGTAGTTGGTGGAGAGTGAGGATTCCTAAAGTTGAAGTTTGGGCGGTAGAATTCTCTCAAGATTGGTATGTCCTCATATATTCCAGGACTTGGATTTTATGTCTAATTTTATTTCATTAAAAAAATTGTATTAGACTATAAGTTTCTTTTCAATGTAAGGTTGTGACCCTATGATAATGCTATGTGTCTAAGATGATTTATGATGAGACTTAGTTTCATTCTTATGTTAAGAGTTTCCTTTCCGACTTTATTTATGAAAAGTATTAAATCCTTCACTACTTTTAACACTTATGTAATGAAAGAATAATAAGAGACTTGTATAAGACCTCCGGGAGCTCGAGTACGCCGTGTCGCGACTTGGGGGGATCCCGGGTCGTAACAAAGGGAGTATGATAATGAGTAAAATTTATTATTGAGTCTACATTATCATTGATATCCTTGAGTAAAGTTGTTCATGCTAATAAATTCCACATGAACTCCATAATTTGAGTATCTTTGAGAGGAGTAACATCTTCAAGTTCTATGTTCTTTAGTATTGAGTTCCTAATTCTTCTTGAATCTATAATTCATAAATTTTTATTAATATATATTATACAAGGAAATCCTTGAGTTGAGTGGGTCATGCCCATAATCCAGCATGGACCTTATGAGTCGAGCATTAATTAGATGAGTAGTATCATTGAGTCCTTGAATTCTGGAGTCATAGAGTTTTGAGTAGTGAGTTCTATATATGGTTATTAAAAACCTTCAATTGAGTAGTTCACATCCGTAATTCGGCATGATCCCTTTTTTGAGAAGTCTTTTACAATCATCCATAGTTTGTTTAAAGACTTGATGTACAGAGTATGAGGAAGAGAAGAGCCAAGTTTCATTTTAATTAAAATGATATATAATCACTATGTATTCCCAAGAGTAAATATCTCACATTTAAAAGAGTAGGAAACTGTGATTTCTAAAAGATTTTTGAGCAGTTTTAGTACCATTACTTTAAAGAGAGATTCATGAGTAATAATCTAAGAACATAGAAAGGGTTACTTTTTTCTTTAAAACATATGAGCTAAGTATATCTTTGGGAGTAGTATTGAGCATCGATATGGGGGGGGGAGTCCTAAAAATTCACAACTCCCATAAACCATGTAGACAATGTGGGTAGAAAGGGTAATATATTTTAGATTATTCCTTATTTATTTTTAGCATAGACTAGTGAGTTCACTTTGTTAGTGGGTTCTATTACCTACAAATTATAGGGTTTGTTTTGGCAGAGTGGGCTAGATGCTGTATAATTACAAAGCTCATAATGATAATTGTTTGTTACAGAATCTCCCAAATAGAGGTATTTTGTATATTTTCATACAAATAAGAGTTATTTATGCATTTTCATACAATTGAGTTATTATTGTACTTTTTCATACAACTGAGTAATTATCCATTTTTTAAAAAGCATTCAACATATTGCATCTTTTTGTTTCTTTGTCCTTGATTTTCCAAACTTGAACTATGTTTCACAGTGTAGAGTTGAACTAATAACTGAGTTAAGTTAAGCTATGTTTCTCTGAGTTGAGTTAAACTATATTTCACAGAGTTTAGTATCTTACTTTAGAGTTGTGCCCTATTTTCTCTGGGCTGAGTTGAACTATGTTTCATTGAGTTGAGTTTAGTTAGTTAAGAAGAGGTAAGTATATTTATTTTCCATCAGTTCAAGCTTATTTTTATGGTTTACAACTCCCCTTATATTCTTGTACATTCCATTATTGTGCCATTTGGCATGCGTTATTTTATGATGCAGAAACATGTTTAGGATAATCGACAGGCATTTCGTTAAGGTCATGAGATATTCTAGTTAGATTAAATGAGTCATCTTATATTTCGGAGGACTTCACATTTATCTTACATTAAGTAGTTTTTAGAAGTTGAGGGTCTTGTGCCGATATTCTTCAATAATAGTAAAGGCTTCATTGATAGACATAGTTGAGGATCTTCTGTATTTACTTTAAATTTGAGTATTGTACGGACTTTAAAAAAGGTTTATTATTAGAGTTGACTAAAATTTAGTTCAGTTTTAAGTTTTTGTATGCTTGAGTTAGTCTTCAACTTGTAGCCAACCAGGATTAGGGAGTTATTCTTCCACTTGTAGCCAACCAGGATTAGGGTTCTCTTTGATACCTACAATGGTTCTCTAGTACCTATCACGTCCAGGGTGTAGGCTAAGTTCATGACAGCCTAACATCTATCCTTCACAATAAATTAAATCCATTAACTAGAATATATTGGTTTCATAGATATTTTTCAATTAGTTTCCTAGTTTTTTCATAAAACTAGGTGTAGACTCTTTAAAAACACTTTTGTTCTAAAAATTCATCAAAAGTTAACTTAATTGATTATTTTTTGAGTCACCATTACTTTTCGCCCTATTTTATTGAAGTAAGGATGTAAACACAAATGTGACATGAAAATGTTTGTCCTACGTGATGCCCTACTCATATTATGTCATGTATAAATCATGTGTACCTACTTTTTAAACTTTATACAAGTTTAAGGGTGTACCTTCTCACATCAATAGTTGTAAGAAATAAATATGAGATAATCAGATGGTTAAAAAATATATTGGTGTATTATGTCGTAGAGTAATGAGGACAAAGAACACTAAAAACTTGATTTATGATTCCCAATCACATAAGATACATATAATTTGAGTATAAGTATAATGATGCATTGAT
This sequence comes from Solanum peruvianum, assembly GCA_027705065.1. NCBI lineage: Eukaryota > Viridiplantae > Streptophyta > Magnoliopsida > Solanales > Solanaceae > Solanum > Solanum peruvianum. The sequence continues at coordinate 58,982,147 of JAKWJD010001766.1, read as the reverse complement.
AGTAGTTAATTGAAGGTCCCAATTTGTTGATGTCGTTATATAGCTTGTTATTCTCAATAAGTATTTCTGAATCATCAAATATGATGTCTCTTTTTGGGGCCTTTTGCTCAGGATCAGATTTTATGATATTAGCTTTTAGTTGGGACACGTCACTTCGAATCATTAAGATATAATGATTGTAATTTAAAAGTGGACGTTAGAGATAGAAATGTTTTAACACGGTCAAATTGAATAGATTAATTGGTTAGATAGGGCTATCTCACAAAAAACATTTAAAGTTACTACATTTGATCTAGTGATATTAGTGGCTATAAAATATTTATGATTGATTGATATTTGTTCAGACAAATTATAGTGAACCTAATGAGAGCGAACTCAACCATTTGAAAAACCATATCTCTTGACCTCCTTCATCTTGTTTCCAAGTTCATCCTCTTTTTATTATTAAGTTTATTGCTTTAGAATTTTCTAAGTAAGTAGTGTTAAGGGAAAAGGGTCAAAATTACTCCTCAACTTTGTTTTATTGGTTGACCCCTGCCGTTAAAAGGAAGTTAGTTTTACCCCTACCGTCAATAAACATAACAAATATACTCCTCCTTGGATGGAAAATCCCAAATTAATTAAAGTTTTTTAATTTTACCTAAATTACCCAATTTAAACCTAACCGGACCCACTTAATAATATAACCTATTTGTTTTTACAAAATTCAACTTTGTTTTTCTCACCATCACCAAAATCACCACCACCTCTCCCACCATGGTACATTTTCTCTTTGTTTTTGATCCCTTGGTAACTTCACCAAATCTCCGTCTAAGTGATGCAATGTATTTAACTTTGAGCTTCACCTAGTTCCATGACTTGAACACACCTCAAGCAAGCCTTTAGTATCACTAATACTCTGAAAGTATATGGAATGATTAAAAAAATAGCTTAATTAGACCTTTCATTATTTTTAACTAACATGAACTCGCTATGTTCTGTATCACCAATCAACTAACGTTTTTAGAAAAAACATGGATGTGGTTTGCTACTTTAAAAATCAGAAACTATTGCTCCTACAGTAGGCTTATAATCACCAGTAGGTAGTTAAAAAGAAGCAAAAAAGGAATCATATTGGAAAATTGAAAAGGAAAAAAAGGAGGAGGAGGTGTACCATGGTGGGAGAGGTGGGGGTTTCGGAGGTGATGGTGGTGGTGAAACAGATCACGGAGAGGTTGATGATTTTTGTGGTGGTAGTGGAGAAAACAAAGTTGCTTTGGATAAAAGAAATGTGTTATATTATTATGTGGGTTGGATCGGGTTGAAATTAGATAATTTAAGTAAAATTGTGTACATTAAATTGATTGGGGTTTTCCATCCAAAGGAGGGGTATATTTGTTAAGTTTATTGATGGCAGAGATAAAAATAATTTCTTTTTAACGGTAGGGGTAAATTCAACCAATAAAACAAAGTTGAGGGGTAATTTTAACCCTTTTTCACTAGTTTTAACTAAAAATCATAATATTAATAATTCAAAATTTGTTCTTACTTATTTTCTAAAAAATTTCATTCCGAAACTCCTAAAATAAATTTAAATTACTCTTCAAGAACAAATTAAAATGTTTTCAATTACTTCAAATCAAAATAAAAAATATATATATGTTTTATAGCTTCTGAAATGTAAGCAACTTATGACAATAATCCTTATGATATTCTATTTAGCACCTTCAATTATTAATTATTTGAAATATTCTTTTTTTAATCTTTTGTACGTGAAAATTTCAGAAATTTTTATAGATTATTAAATTATTTAAATATTCATTTATTATGTTTAATATATATTTGTAATTCATATTTCAGAGTAATGTTATCTCTAAAACAAAGTAGATGTAACATACTTTCTACATTAAATGATTGAGAAAATATCATAAATAGTAAATGTCAAACTTACGTGATTTCTACTCATTAAATTAAATTAAATTATGTATTAAATTCACTTTTATGGTTCTACTCATCAAATTAAATTCAAAATTTTACCTTCTTGACTCGTACACATTAAATTAATTGTTTAAGAATACAGAAGAAGAACTAATTATATTCAAAATCTACCCTCCCTACTCCCTAAAAACTACCCTCTTTGCTTCTTCTTATTAAATTAAATAAATTAGATTTGAAATTTACCCTTCTAGATCCTGATTTCTATTCATCAAACTAAAATTTTGAGAATATATCACTAAAACTAAACTAAAAAAAATTACCCTCTTGACTCTACATAATATTAATTTATGTTAAATCCCAAATTTTCTCTCCTAGATCCTACTTATTAAGTTAAATGCCTAAGAATATACAAGATTTAAAAGTTAAAATTACTATCCAAACACAAACTCAAAGTAAATTAAACAGAATTCTAATTTCACTCTCCTAGCTCCAATTCATCAAATTAATTACATACGGAAATATCAGAAAAACTAAAACTTGAAATTTCTCCTTTTGACTTCTACTCATTAAATAAAATATTTTAAGAAATGAGAGAAATTAGTAATTTCATAAATTACCATAATCTTCATAATTTTCCTAGATATACAAGTTTCTTCACTATCCATTTGCCGCCAATCCTTTTTCATTTGTATCCTAAAACAATACAAGTTGTCAACTTCTGTAAGTTTCTTTAGCAAGTCTTTATTTTTTTGTAAAGAAGTATAAGTCAAATTAGTGTTTGTTTGAATCAATGAAATAGTGATCTTTTATTTTTTTGGGTTTGTGGGGTTCTTTTATCTGATGGTTTGATCTTTATTGTGAATGATACATCATTTTATATTCTACACAAGTCATGGACTGCAACAAAGAAGATGTCATAATTATTGAAAAGATGATGCGAAATTAAAAAAAGACATCAATAAAATCTAGTGAAAATTGTGAGGCAAGTGCATATCTGCTTGGGTAGAATTTTTCAGTGTTTCAATGAGGAAAAGCGGCTGCCTACACAACGTTTCATTTATCTAAGTGATGAAGAAGAGGATGTTTCTAAGAGATTCAAGGGGTTTTTATATCCCTCTCCTACTAGGGAGTTTAAGGTGTTTTTCCTGAATAGATTTTGTAGTACAAGAGCATGAAGTTGAGACTGCAATTGAAATACGAGGATTGGTACGATTTACAACTTTTGTTTGAAGCATCATGAATAAATATTTTTGATACTTAACTATGTTGAGGTACGAATTTGAAACTATACGTATTACTTTGAATTCAATCTTAATTAGAAAGAGAGAAAAAAGGGATAGAGAATTATATGCCATCCTGACTTTTGATACCAACTACAGTCAATATTTGACTATCTTTTCACATTCTTTATACATAAATAAAAAAAGTGATAAAGCGCCCACCTCTTAATATTTTTCAAAATATTTTGTTAGATTATTTCTATTAAAAATAACAATTTGCTTTTCCTTTATTGGTTGTCCATTGTAAAATATGGCATTAGGCTAATCTTGTTAGTGTGAGAAACCTACTTTACTTTATTGTGACGTTTCTACAAAAATTGTATATCTATCTTTTAGACTTTGAAATTGTAAGAATTTAATTTTTCTATTTCATCATATTCATATTGTACGTTTTCGACTGATGATTTTGTCTCATATTCTTAGCATTATTAATCATATAATAGATTGAAACTACATTTGGCATGATTCCTAAAATATCTAGGTCACCATGACGACTCGGTCATGTACCTAGTGTGATTTTCTTTCATCCTGTTATTGATGATAAAAATGAAAAACTATTCTAAAGATTTAATTAAATAATACCATGTATGACTCAATATTTTAGTTTTTTTACATTCGCATTTTGTACACCTACTAAATAGCTAAAGACCTACATATCTTTTAATTTTTTTAATAAATTCTCCTTACAAATGTTTTTTGCTATGCTTTTGAAGATTCCCTAATATGAGGACCGAGACATTCTCTATCTTTCATGACTTGTTGTTTCAAACTTAATAAGTGATGTATGGACTACATCCTATTTTTTTCCTTATGATATATTATATGTCTTTGAGACTTGTGTTACACTTCTGCTTTATCAAATTTTGGATATATCATATATGCTAAGTTTCCTGTGTAGGGATTATCAGGGTCTTATACACCATGTTACACATAAAGTGTACCTTGGGGTGGTGAATAATTTTGTATTCAGAGCATACGATTCAAAAAGGTCCTTGGATGTCTCATAAGACACATTGAGTGGAGTCTTTTTCACACCTCGAGGATACCCTTTAAATAACACGATACCAAGGATCATGAGTGACCCGAAGCTAGCCATCTGTATGGCATATATATCAAGCATGCTAAAAATAACTAAATAACACATGTACTATGAGGAAGCTATAATAATGGATAACGATTAGTGATATATGAATGATAAACTTAATAACTCAAGCTGATTCTACTACTATGTCTGACAATCCTAACACTGATTTCAATTGTTCGGACTCTCCCCCCAGCTAACTCAAACAAAATTAAAACTCAAAGTTGAAAGTAAAGAATCAAAGTATGTATATTGTCCTCGGAATATGAGGACTCACAACTAAAATTGCTGATTGCAAAATTCAGAATCGATTTTAGTGTGATCTAGATCCTGAGTACCTGATCCTACATAATGAAAGGATGTAGCGTAAAGTCCGCGTCAATACATGGATTATAATGAGCATGCAGGATATGGATCCTAATTATAACAAACATACATAAGCTGAACAAAACATAACTGAGTGTTGATGTAGAGAATATTGTGATACTGAAATTTAACTTTAAATCTGAATCGAATGAAATGAGGAAAGTAATAATAAGGAAAATAACATATTCAATTTATACTAATATAAGTGTTGAAAATCTAGTCAAATGCACTAAGAGTCTGACTGGATCTACTAATAACCAACATAAACCATATGAGTTAGATATGGAGTCCGATTTATATGCCCCATCGAGATGACCCAATATACCTTTCTAGGGGTATAAAGGCATGTCTGACATGATCACTAAATCTAATGTCGAATATTAGGAATATATAATCATATGGTGGCACGTAAATTTTGGACTATGACGGTACGAAGAACCTTAGTCTAACTCTTTGCTACGTCTACTCCCAACTAAACATGCATGAGACAAATTTAATTGGAGTACTGAACAGTTCAAAATACTAACATGGAATATAGAACGCAACATTTATGTACTGATAATGTGACATTCAAAATTTGGAGCATTGATTATCTGTTTAACTAGGCTAACAAGTATAATGCATGAAGTAAGAGAATTTTTAGGAACTAGGGTTCTATGTTTCATACAAATACTTCAAAAAAACTTTCATAATAACATTGGAAGTTTGACGTCCAAACTCCACGAAACTCGACACACTGCCTATACATGCTATAAAAACTTATTTAAGGACCTTAAAGCCTCATGAATCACATTTTTATACATATAACCTAATATGAGGCACCTAGGTGACTTAGTCGTCAAAGTATTGGTCGTCCCTTGATGTTTGACTTCCAATGCACCTAATACTTTAGGTACTGACTCAATACCATATATTAGACCTATTTAGAAACTTAGAACTTCAATATCAAAATATTAGGCTCTAGTTCACCTATGTCATTTTTGGGGTCTTACAATCTCCCCCACTTGGACAATATTCGTCTTCGAATGACACTTGTCACTCTCCGAAACTTCCAAGAATAGAGATCTAACTAGCAGATAATAACCATCCATAGAATATAAATTCATGAAGAAAATATCAATTTCACATATTCAAGATATTCACAACACAACAATAAACTAGAAAACAATTTTATAACTCATGATGGTACAAAATTCACATACTTCATTACAAATAAAGAAAAGTCATTTTATAATCAATATTATACTTACATACATATGTTCAAACAACATTACAATAATTTTAGACCAAAGAATCAATTAGTCAATTTTCCTAAAATTTTACAGTAAACTATTTTAATGCGACAGTGATTTTGACCAATTTTTAAAAAATGCATATATTAGGCAATTCATGATATAAACATGATAATATGCAAAGTAACATCATATAAACACATCTTACAATATAATCATAACTTCATAAAACACACAATGCAAGAAGTTAATGAAATTCAATTTCAACAAAACTCCTAAACACCATGCACATGCAACATGCTTCTATACCATTCTATCCCATTTCATAACTATACTCCCCACTTAGAAGGAACTGATATTACTACAAGAGAAAGAGAACTTACCAACATCATCATCACTCTCATCCATTACTCTACCAGATGGTTTAGTTGGTTATGTGTTTTATTGTGACACATTCAAGGTCCGCCTAGGTTAAGTGTTAATGCAATGAGATAAGGTTATCACTTACGCTTCTATAAAACTTAAGGTGTATGAAATGAGCTACCTGACTCACGACCTCGATCATACAACCATAGTATTTTCCCTAAATATTTGGAGACATTACTTGTATGGTGTTAATGTTGATGTGTTCCCAAACCATAAGATCCTCCAATATGTGCTCACCCAGAAAGATTTGAATCTTCGTCAGAGGAGATAGCTTGAATTCCTCAAGGATTTTGAGTTTAATATGTTTTATCATTTTTGTAAGTCAAATATAGTGGCTAGTGGCTGATACTCTCAGTAGGTTGTCTATGGGATGTGTAGCACACGTTGAGGAAGAAAGAAAAGACTGACCAAAGATGTTCACTAACTTTCTCTCTTAGGAGTTTTCCTTAAAGAAAAATCAAATAGTAGGGTGACAGTTAAGAATGGATAAAAATCTTTATTGGTAGTTGAGGTTAAGGAAAAACAATATAGTTATCAAATATTACTTTAGTTTAAAGGTGCAGTTCATCAATAGAAAGTTGATGTTTCTCCCAAACGGGAGATGGTGTGCTTTGTTACCAGGGTCATTTATGTATTTCTAATGTGATATTGTTTAGGGAGAAGATCCTTAATGAAGCTCACAACTCCAAGTATTCCATTTATACAGGTTCCACTAAAATGTACCCTGATTTTCTGGAAGTGTTTTGGTACAATGAAATGAAGAGAGTCGTAGTGAATTTTGTGGCCAAGTGTCCTAATTGTCAACAGGTGAAGGTAGATCATGAGAAACCACGAGATGTGAATCAAGATATGAATATTACTACATGGAAGTGGGAAGTGATAAACATGGACTTCATTATGAATTTACCTCATACTCGCAGACAACATGAAACCATTTGAGTTATAGTAGACAAAGTCACTAAGTACTCCCACTTCTTGGTTGTAAGGACTACAGATTCAATTAAGGACTTCACCAAACTCAACATCAACGAGTTAGTTTGGTTGGATGGGGTTCCCTTGTCTATCATATATGATAGAGGTCCTTAGTTTACCTCTAATTACTCAAAGATATTTCAAAAACGTATTTGTACCTAACTAAATCTCACTACACATTAAAGAGGAAAATATTAAGGCAAGGTCTAGGGATGTTAAGAGGGTAACAAGTAGTGAATGTGACTTTTCACATTCAGCGTCTGATGGACATGGTCATTTTATGTTTTGACACAAATTCATTAAAAGTTTCCTACAATGTTGTGGTTCCTAATTTGAAAAACACATATGTCGAACCCGAAGACTCATGATGTAAATGGTTGTGGAAATGGATCTTCGTTACCCACATTCCAAAAGTGTGGTAAGAGTCATTCAAGAAAATGTTTAACTGCCACAAATAATTTCTTTAGTTGTACTAAAAATGGTTACTACTTGAGTTATTTTCCATCTATAAATGACTAAGGAAAAGATGGTAGTCAAGCTCCATGTAGTTTTTCTTGTTCAAGTGATCTATAGAAAAAATTATTCTATGAATTCTAGACTTGGCATGATCAAGAAGGTTCTCCGGATGTTTTTACAGATATGTTGAAAGTATTAATCTTAATCGTATTCTTTGATTTATATAGGTTCTACCTTATAATTTGTGAATTCCGGTTTGGCTATTACATTTGATGGTTTTTTGAATGTGTTGTTAGAATTTTCTTTTCTTTATACTCATATTGGGAAATCGAGTCTAAGAGAGTCTACTGAAATGGTTTGGTATCCTTATCCCATAGAGTCACTCATTTTGATCTTGTAGAGATTGATATAATAGAAATTGATGTTATTCTTTGTATGGATTGAATCCATCATGTTAAGCTTTTATTGAGTGTAGAACTTGAGTGGTTGAATTCGAGTTAACAAATGAGTCCATCCTAGAGTAGAAATATATATATATATATATTCTTCGCCTAAGGCCAATTTGTTTCTTTTCTTAAAACTAGAAAAATGTTCTCTAAGGTTGCATATATTTTCCTATTTGGGTTATGAATATTGATTTTGAAAACCCTACTCTTCTTTTTTCATTGATGTAAATGATTTTCTTGAATTATCTCCCAATGATCTACGTGGTCGTCTTGCCAAAAGGAAGATAGATTTCAGTTTTGACCTTCTCCCAAACACGCGACCTATCTCTATTCTTCAATATGGCACGGCCCCGACAGAATTTAAGGAATTGAAAGAGTAATTGAAAGATTTTTGGATTAGGGTTTCATCCGACCAAGTATCTCTCCATGGGGTGCTCCCGTCCTATTTGCTTTTAAGAAGGATGATTTGTGTCATATCTGGGGAGCATCCCCATGAAGTAACCGATGTCGTTGTCCTCGAAGATGAGTAAGACTAACCTCTTAGCATTTGTAATTACACTTTACAGGTTAAATTGCAGAATTTTTTTTAATTTTTTAATTACTTCTACATTAAGGTTTACATAGACCACTAGAATACACATAATATATACGTGGGGAGTTTACATAGACTCCTCGCATAGGAAGCACTACACAGGCTTCTACTTTCATTTCGAATACATAATATAGAAATATAGATTTGTAAGAAGTCTAGGATATGGCTCACATTAAACCATCTAAACGAGAATGAAGGCCACATATAGGTATATAAAAAATTTGTCTTCAAATGAAAGAGAATGAACAAAGCGTCCTTAAGACTAAACAACATCCAATAGCAAGATATTGGCATCGTCCTCTAAAAGTGAGGACATATCAAACTTGGAGAATGAGATTCCATGTAACGACCTGTTTAGTCGTTTTGAGCAACAGATTTTAATTCTGGAAAAACTGGCGGGGACAACGGATGGAACGACGGACCGTCGTAGTCACGACGGCCCGTCGAGGGAGTGTCGTCCCATGGCACTTAGAATTTTGAAATTGGGTACTGAAAATCGACTCTCTGTAAATTGTGACGGACCTGCAGGACGTGCCGTCACATCCACGACGAACCGTCGTGAGTCCCGTTGCAAAACACTTCAACTTTTGAGAATTTGGTGCAAGAAAACGAGTTTCTGACCGTCATGACGGAGGAACAGGACGGACCGTCACGGCTGTGACGGGCCGTCACAGGCCACTTGAGCTCGAGGGAGCTGCGACGACCACTGTGACGGACCGTCGCAGGCACGACGGCCCGTCACAGGTTGCGCAGTCCCAGGCAAAATAGGATTTCTCCACACGTTTTAAGGGTCGTTTTTGACTATTCTTTCCTTAATTATAAAGATTGAGGGGTAACATTAATAAGTCTAATTACTTAGGGGTTAAAAGGGGTAACCTTAAGTAAATTAGAGGGGTTTATTGTCCTCTTTCACACATAATTATATGATTAATTAGGGTAGAAGAAAGAGGGTTTGAACATAAGAAACAAAAGAGAAAGGACAGAAAGAGAGGAGAAACAAACGAGTAGAGAGAGAGAAACGAAGAGGATAGCAAGGATTTTGGAGAAGATAGCTTGTTGATTCAATTCTTCGGTGGAGGTAGGTTATGGTTTTTATATTACGATATTCGTAGTGAACTCTTGATAGTGAATAATATGTGTTGATGATATTGTAAACCTGTCTATATGCTTATTGTATACTTGTATGAATATGATTATGTGATGTTGATAAAACAAGCATGATGAAAACCATTGAATCCCAAATCTTGAAAGAAACTTTAATCTATGATATTAATGATAATGCCTTGGTATAAAAGAAGGCTTGATGAATTAAAGTGATTGGGATTGATGATGCCTTGGTTTAGAGAAGGCTTGATGAACGGATATAATGAGATTAGTGGATCGGAGTGTCACGTTCCGACACATAGAATTAGTGGATCGGAGTGTCACGTTCCGACACATAGTATTAGTGGGACGGGTGTCACGAACCGACACGTAGATATAGGGGATCGGAGTGTCACGTACCGACACATATAGGGGATCGGAGTGTCACGTACCGACACATATAGGGGATCGGAGTGTCACGTTCCGACACATATAGGGGATCGGAGTGTCACGTTCCGACACATATAGGGGATCGGAGTGTCACGTTCCGACACATAGTAGTAGGGAATCGGAGTGTCACGTACCGACACAAGAGGAAGAAAGATAATGAATCTCGAAAGATGTTAATATACTCAACATAATGAACTTAATCCCCAAATGAGTATGGTATTGAGGATTGAGTCCTCATGGATGAACTTGATGGTATTTATTGACGATTATACTACTTGTTGCTACATGTTGAGTTTATAGTTGAGTTACATTATTATTGATATATATTGTTCCCTATTTTTGAGTTAGCCGATGATATCTACTCAGTACGTGTGGTTGTACTGACCCCCTACTTTTATGTTTTTCTTCTTGTTATTTGTGCAATGCAGCAAACGTTCCGTCAACTTCGACTCAACAGTAGATCTAGCCAGTCTTCACTTCATCGGAAATTCAGGGTGAGCTAATGCGTCTAGCTTGGACTGGGTCTTCTTCTTCAAGTCTTGATGCCTTGAACTTCCGGCATGGACTAGTTTTTATGTATTTTTTAGTTCGTAGACATTCTTAGTCTAGCAATTTGAGATAGATGTTCTTGTGATGATGACTTCCAGATTTTGGGGATATTAATAATAGTTTTTGATTTGTTTTTATTAATGAGTTAAGTCTTCCGCATTTCTTTTGTTGATATTGTATTAAAATGTTAAGGGTTAAATTGGTTGGTTCGCTCACATAGGAGGGTAAATGTGGGTGCCAGTCGCGTCCCCGATTTGGGTCGTGACATTCCAAGAATCTTCAAATGGCCCTTCTAGAATCTCAACGGCCGGAACCTACTTAACTATAAAATATAGAAATATTGGTTAGTAAACACTTGTACTAAGTATGGGAATATGCACAAAAACATTGGAAATCACACTTTATGGGACATTTGTTAAAAACCATTCTTAGTTACTTTAAAAAGCCTTATGCACAACCAAGAACACACCCATAAGCCAATAATCATATATTTTTAAGACAAAACTATATACAACACAAGACCTACATCGTTAAATATAAGCGACTCAACACGTGTAATATCATAATTGAATACACAGACAACATATCTCCAACATCATGTTATATCAACAAAGCATGTACATAAGAGTTCATAACATTAGAATATATGTAAGACCCTTACTCTTAACCCACCATCAAGTCTACAAGTACAATAACCAAGTAAAGTATAACACCTCAAAAAATGACTTAGGTTAAACGAGGTCCTAATGTGTGTGTATTAAATTCTTGAATTTCTATGATGGTTTAAAAGGATGTTTGAGGAAGTGTCTAAAGATTTGTGTTAAGTTTGAAGTCAAATGTCAAGGGACGACCAAGACGTTTGACGACTAGTCACCTCTGTGGCTTATGTGTTTTCATGTGCTTATATGTGTGTAATGAGTTTAAAAAATCCTCAAGTCCTCGGTTGTAAGTAGTTTTGGACTTTCCTCAACCTCTTTAGGCATGTCATTTTCAAATGATTGGTCAAATTTTTTTAAACCAACGTCATATCCGTCTTTACTAGTTTTTGCCTCAACATTCACTTTAACATTATCAACTAGTTATTTCCCACTTCGAGTCAAGACCGCAAAGCATATAGAATTATTAGCCTTTCCATTCATCATTGTATGATCAACATACTTCTCTTGCAACTTGGATTCTAAATGGGGTGAAATTTGACTCATATGATATTCATGTTGGTTGATAGAATAGTTGTGAAAGTTTTCTTTACTTTTCATGAATTAAGAAGTCAACCTTCATTACTTTCTGCGTTTCGTCGGACCCTTCCACGTTTCTAGAATTGTCCCTAGATTTTTTACTAGCACCCAAAATCTAGTCTTGATACCTTTTTCACCTATTTGATTTCATGAGTACCCCCATAACCTGTTTTGTTAAAAATTTCATGCGGGACATCATCTTTTCCTCGTTTTTATGTCGATTTGGATTCTTCTCCAGTTGATCATTTGTCATCCAAAAGTTTAATAGAGTCACTTGATCTTTTCTAGTGAAAATAGGTTTTTGTTATCTCATCAAGAAGAGTAGATGCTATATCAAACTGTTGTTGCATGATTCCTCCTCGAACAAGATGGCCAACTCTACCATATCTCATTAATTTATTGATTATCCACTCGCTTAAAGTTCACAATATCATCCCTCAACTTAACCATCTACGAGGGAGTGAAAAACTAAAATAAAAAGCATATGTGTCTCCTCCCAACAAGTAAATAGGTCCCTTCGGAAGTCGTCTAACCACTTTGTTTCCTCACCCCTTAGAGAGAAATGAAACAAATAGAGTTGGACCGACTCGTGATTGATGTTCTTGAACGAAATTTCCCACACACGTCAACAAATATTTTGATGTGTTCATGAAGAACCGTAGTAGCTAGACCTCTGATACACTCTAATTACACCTCACGAAAGAAGTATAAGAGGTCGTGCAAAAATAAGGAACACATCATGTAGGTTGTGGTCGATCCCACGAGGAATATGGTTAAGACTTAAACATAAATCAAAATTATATTTTTTAATCAAACAATTTCTGAGAAAATTAAACAGAGGGGTGTTATAAATAAAAAAAACAATTTTTTAATTTAATGATTAAATAACAAGTAAAGAAGATTCAAAATTTGAGATATCAATCTAAGATGAAAAATAGGGAATATGTGTTCCCACAAGCTCTTAAAACAGTATTCCTAATAATAGTAATGTTATCCTAGTGTTTGACATTCAAGGCATATAAGATGGGTATTCCTAATTCATTAGTAATACAAGTAAGAAATTCAACTCAAAACTTGGTAGTCTATAAGTGTGATCATCACTAAACCATACCCTTACCCTAGATTAGTCATTATGAAGATTGAGTTGGGTATAAACTCTCACACCAACTAATTGAAGTCAAAGTAATATCTACCAACAAATCCTTAACTAAATCTCTTTTGTTCAATCTTTTTCTCTTTCATTACCCATGTTGTATGGCAAATAGAACGAGGGCACTTCTAACGTTACACACCCGTAGGAAGACATTTATATGAAAAGATAAATAATACAATCATAAACACTATTACAGAAGTACTTAATTATTAGTCATACATTTATAATTGTACATTGTTCCCAAAACCCTAGTTGTGTATTTAGCTACACATGATTCAGATTTAGAATTCATATTAGGTTAGAAATCATCAACTTATAATTAGAACAGAGGAAAAATGAAATCTTGAATTAAAATTCAAAGTGGAAATTGCATAAAACAATCTTCCGGAATGTAATTGCTAAAAGTTTTCAATATAATTCCGAAAGACTCAAGAAAAAATATCCAATTTTTTCCAACCCCTAACGATGGAAAGTATACCTCATATTTATAGTGTTTAAAAACTAAACGAACAAGGGAAATAAAATAATAAAAATAATTTCCTGAAGCAGTTTTAACTGATGATAGGACCTACAAAGCGTAGATCGACCTAGGATCCATGGGTCACTTCCGCAGTTCAAGTACTATAGCTTAAACTTTCTGATTAGACCGATGTGTGTGCAGGACAATCATTAATTTGACCTGTGATCCGTCATTGATCTCCGTGATTCCTCTCTTTCTCAAACTTCCCTTAACTTCACCTACCCTGAATAACCTATTGACCGTCGTTAGATCTATTGTTTGTCGTTTCAATACAATGTTTAGTCAACAAACTTTTAACCAATTAACTGTAAAAGATTACTTAAAAATATTATATCCAATAATAAAATTTCCCAAGACACACACAAATTCCAAGTGAAATGGATAAAAAAACTGTAAATTCATGGTATATCAACACCCTTAACATAAACTTGTTGTTTATCCTTAAGTGAAACACTACGACTCTAAACGACACTTATATAGAAGCAAACATACAAAATCAAGAAATCACTAGGATTTCTCAATAAATCCAGTCATATAGTGGAAATATTCTCATTTAGAAGAAACAAGCTAACTCATGCGGATCAAACCATGACATTGACAAACCAATAGATATCACTACATACACTTTAACCATCACTAAGGTACCAACACTCAAAGAGTATAACTAGTGCCCTTACTTCAAAGAAATCTTTATTGACACACCAAATATGATTTAAGTTTAATGTTTGAATCAACACTCACACTTAAAGTTAATTCAAATTCAGTTAGTTCTCAATACCATAGGCTTTCTTATTTTCACATCATAGACTCTCCAAACTGGTCACTAGGATCAGGTAGGGTGCATTTGTGTACTTTAAGCAACTTTTCTTTCCTCCTTGACATTACATTTTCTATTTACCTCTTTTATCAACCAATTCTGACAAGAGTTTTTTATTTTCTACTCTTTTACTTTACTTTGTTTGGCGCAAATGTGACTTTGAATTTTTCACTTATCTTTTTAATTTTTTTTCTTTTTTATTTGTTTTTCAATATCATTATCATTATTTTTGTTTATTTTGTATCTAGTCAGACCCTTTTCTATCCTTCCCTTCTTCTTTATATGACTCTTTTTTACCCTTTTCTTTAATTCTCATTTTCCCTAGCCACCCTCTTCTTAAGTATTTTATATTAGTTGATATACACAATAACTGAACTCGTACTACGACAAAGATTAAGGTAACTTTTGAATTTTTCACCCTCTACTTAGTCTTTTGGCCTATGTTAAGGTACACATGTCCAAGGAGGACCAAGGCTAAAGAAACAGTATTCGTTAAGATCAAACATTCGGATCGAAGAGAGCATTTATGTCTTTTGGTTTGATCATTTTAGGCTTATATGAATTTATTTTAACAAGGTCCTATGATTATTTTGCCAATACCTTGACTACATTATTTTAACAGGACCAACCACTATTGAAAAAAGTATGAATTACATAGAGATTTTCCTTGGGATTTGTATGAAATTTCACATAAAAAACTTTGTTTCCTACAAATTTCATACTAATTTCCACGAAAATTCCCATGTAATTTACAGTTTTCATGTAGTGAATGAGGAAAGATATAGATTGACACATAATGAATAAACATGCAAAAGCTACTTACACACTTGACACCTTGTTTCATTATAGGATTATTGAAAGACCAGTTAAAGTTTTATCTTATGTCATGCTATCATACCGGTTCCTTATCATGAAACATGATCCAACATATTCAACACATTAAACCTATAGATCTAGGACATTTCAAAACACTTTTGATAGGTATCAATTTGATGCTCTTACGCCGTCATGCTTTCATTCTTTATATCTACTTATACATATACAATAATAGACAAGTAGGTTCAATATCAAAGTAAAACACTACGTAAGGAAACCCCAAAGGAGGGCTATGAATTGGGTTACCCACACTTTACCCATTCACGCACCTCCAATTTTCCCAACCAACCCCCCCAAAAAAAAATGGGTAAGTTTCTCTCAATGCCAAAAGAACAGAAACTAAAGAATATTACAAAAGATCCATAAAGATTAAGGTGGGTTAGGTAACCTGAATCCCAGTGGATCAACAATAGGAACGACATCAATGGATCCTCATCAACAACAAGAACACTATAAGTAGTTCTCCTCAAAAACATGCACGAGCAAACTGTTTCTCACAGACTCTCCTCAGACGCAACTCTTCTTCAATAAACACTATACTATGTAGCCTCAATCTCCTACCTTTCCCTCTTATTTGCTCGGAGGGTGTCCTTATCATTAATAGTCTACACAGAAGAAAACTGACACTTCCCAATTGCGTGGGATGGATTAGGTGGTGTCTCATTGTCTCTAAAGAGGGCATCAAACAACATATTATTAGCCTCATAAAAAAGAGTGGTCTCTGCTAGTATCTCAAGAGGGGTTAGAAGGGCTTCAACATATTAAAGGAGTATAGCCAACTTCTTTAAGAAAATAGTTACATCACTGGTGGGTCGAGGTCTTTCAAATACTATCAAGTGGAAAGAATATAGGTACGTGAGGACCATCTAAATTTTCCCATCCATCATCCACTTCATACGGGCCTCAAACTCTTATAGGATCGCTACATCCAGGGCCTTATGTGTCTTAGAACTGTACCCATTTTTGTCTCAAACATGAGGAATTGGGAAAGAGAACCTATAATGGACCCTAATGAGGGAGTGTCTTCGGATAAGCTTGCAACTTGACTAGTGGACGTGGAAGGGGGAGCCTGTGAATCTACTGAAGAGGGACGAAGTAGCAACAAGATCAACACCCAAAAAAAGCTAGGTCAACCTTTGGGTCCCTCCATGGTGCAAAAAATTGGGATCATCTCTATTAATGGTGATGCGCATTATTTTTGTCGTCTCTATCAACCTATCACACTGCAAAATAGGCGTCAACAATTTCCTTCACCGATGATATATCAAACAATCAAAGTGCAAATTAATGGTTGTCTTAAAGGATCTCTCATAAATCTTATCTATCAGAATCCAAGTGAAATCACGCTCTACTCCGGCTAAAAGTTCTGCCAAAATCACAACCTATCTAATATAACCACTATGTGCGCCTATGTAGGGGACAATCTAGTATGCACAATAGCCTAATGAACTTCTCAATGAAGCTTAGAGTTGCCTTTAAAATATGTAAAGTAGAATTTTGCACCCACTCGATCCTCTCACCATCCTCAGTAATATGATGGTACATCCTTCTTATTTGTGTCTCTTTGTGCTCGACATCACTCCAAAATTCCCTACTCTGAATGATCCCCATTTTTTAGTCATACTCGGTGTGTAAATAATCGAATATCGACTGGCCATAACTATAACAAAGAATAGTTGTCTCAGAGATGTCAACGGGGAAGTTCTACACAAATTTAACGTGTAGTGGGGGGCTGAACTAGTGAGTTAGCATTTTTGGGGAAAGCATTTTTATCATTGGCAAAGTAGGAGGCATAAAACTCGCGGGTAATCTATTCACTAATCATTCCTATACTCCGTTCCATAAACATAAACTTGTGCCACTTAAACAACTCCTTAATCATAGGCATAATATGAAGGCTCCCACTAAGTACAGTAATAGTCCATGCCTGTTTCGGCTGCTTGTTCCGATTTTGAAAATCATAGTATATCAAATATTAGGAACATAGGTTCATTAGCCTCTCCGAGGCTAGTGAAATGGGAGGTAGAGGGCGCTATAAAATTCGACCAAGAGCCGAAGTGTCACCCTGAGATGGAATGCCACTCCTAAGACTGTTGCGCCCCCCTCATAAGACTGGGGGAAATTTTAGGGATAGTAGAGAAGGGATGTTCCTCGTCTAAAACTACCACCTTCCTATTTCTGTGCCTTGTGGTCTCAGGGTAGTGTTGGAGTCTTTGGTTTACCGTAGTATGTACTCTTCTCGACTTGAATAGTAAATGAAGTACAAAGGTTCAAGTGACTTTGGATTTCTTTTCTTCGAATAAGTGTTTGCCTCTTTTTCTTTCATTGTACATATGGAAGAGTTTTTATTATTTGAAGAATCAAAAAACAAGAAGTAAATGATTTGAGAACCCCCTTAGGACCTAGAAAAAATATATAAATAAAATTATAGACACTAGCTGTTTCTGGGATCAATGGTGTGTAGCTACGGTCTACCGATAATGTTATGAGTTTTGGGTCCCATCTGTATGTTAGAGAGTCAAATATTAATTCTAAGTTGTTGTAACCACATATATGCAGAACCGTCTATCGATGGACAGACAATAGTCCACACCTTGATTTTAACACAGAAAATATTTTGTACATCTAGTTGACGAACCAGCACCTACGGTCTGTATGTAGACCTACCCTCTGTCTGTTGTGGCCTTTTACTAGATTTGTGCTACACATGACTTCAAAACATTCCAATTAAAAAAAGGCAACACACAATCTCTTAATTACATCCAGTATAAACTTGAATTCCAACACATTATGTGGAACTTCATCAGCCTTAAGGTTTCGATTATGCAAAAGGTTATCATCAACATAGAGAAACAAAAAAAAACCTACCTCGAAACATCCAATTATAAATATCATCCCACTTCCTTATAGTGCAATCCATAACACAATTTAGAGGATTATAATTATGTAGTCGGAGTTTAAGGGGTGAAATTGGTGAATTTTAATGGGTTAAAATGGTTTGGGGAAAGAGAGCAATGGTGGATGTGTTTCAAATAAAGAGTTATATATTAATTGATGGTCCAGCGCAGTTCGACTATAACACTAACTTGGACCCACAAGACCCTGTCGATAGTCTATGAGTCGACCTACGGTCCATCGGTGGGCACCATGGTTCACTCTATTACTTGGAAAAATTTGGGAACACTTAGATCTGATCGACAGATTATATTCACAAAGAATTGGTGAACTCACAGACTATCAATGGGACCCTCATACCCTTGAAGCCGCTAAATTTTTGCAAAATTTTCATTTCTTCCCTACACACGTAGTACACATTAGGACTCTCTTTATATGTTTTGTGGACACTTTTTATTTACGGACCCTATGATATATTATTCTAGAAAACAGTTAAACTAAAAATTAATATACTTGTACTTTTAAAAAAAACTATAAATTTAAGAGAAAACCCTATATCGAAATGAAACTACTATTGTGGGATTGTTATACATCATTTCTTTCCTCCCAAGTAGCAATTGATTTAAGTCATTGAACGACGCAGACATCTTCATCACTCAAACATCATCTAGACTCCTCTCCATTATCACCTCACTGACAATCTCTGATTAACCCATGTTTATCATTATTTTTTGAACATTAACCTTGATCTTTGTTCCATCCTTGTTCTCTAGTTGAACCACTCGATGTGGAAACACTTGGGTTATTATAGAAGGCCCTATCCAGTTTAACTTGAGTTTTCCAGGAAATAAGTGCAACTTGATTTTATTATTACAACCTTCTCAGCAGATCTAATTTCACACTATTTGACCTTCTAATCATTGTACCTCTTAATTTTCTCTTATTAAAAGGCTGAACATTCATATTCTTTTAGTTGAAACATATCAATATCATTCATTGCACTTATTGGAGTAACAAATATAGAGAAGATAACTCTTTCTTATGAAAGTTGTGACATTCTTTCCCTCAATGTTGAAAAGCACAATTGCTTTCACTCATTTGGATACATAGTTAATCGCAAAAAGAATGTACTTCATCCAATTTGGATTCATTGGTCGTTTTTGTTTTCTCGAGATTTCTCCCTCATACTCGTGACTATCACAAGACTGTGTGATATCATGAGTATATTGGTGGATGAATTGCCACTAGTACCCACACTGCAAAAATTTTATGGGTAGTTTGGATACAATATGGTGACAACCGACAGGCAATCAATGACACGTCTCTAGTATACTAATCATCTCCACCTAGGGCACACAACGATGAATAATCCCATCAAGACAAACACAAAACAAGTAAGGTTCATCCCAAAAGAATTTCTTCTCATAAAACATGAACTTTTTCTTTTGGTGTAATGAAAAATCTGACAGAACCAAATCAATTCTCAAGTAGTTAGAAAATTCTCCAAACTAAGGGATAAGATCATAAGAAGCGAACAATACCTTTTGATCAGTGAACAAATCAAATCATTATTCTCAATTCCAACCTCTAACCTTATTTTAGCTCCCTCATATAGTCTACAAAAATGATCAGCAACCTGATTTTTTGTTCCCTTTTGACCAACATTTAGAACTTTGCACCCATAGTAAATCAAATGCAAAATCTTCTCTCTCCTCTATCCTAATAAAGCACCAAGTGCCACCCCAGTTCCAACACACATTACTTCAAATTTTTGTCCCAATCTAGTGATATTATTATAGGTGTTGAATTTTAATTTTCTTTAAACTCTCCAAATGCTCTCAAAAGACTCATCTAAATAAAATTTGCACTCTTTTTGAGGTAGCTTGCACATGGGGTGTGGATTTACACAAATAGTATATTAACCTCAGGTAGAAACATGCATGCAAAAGAAAACTTCAAGAAAATTTAACAGATATGGTGATGGAGACATTTCTATTACCTCATCTTTAGCTCGAACAACCTCAGTACCTTTCAAAAAAATACGATGACCTAGAATTATGACATCTTTAACCACAAAGTAGCACGTTTCTTAGTTTAGCACAAGATTACACTCTTCACACCATTTTAGTACTTTAGCCAAATGTGTCAAACAAGAATTAAACGAGTCACCTATCACAAAGAATATCCATAAACACTTATATCGTTTCCTCCAACATATTTGAAAATATCAACATCATACAACGCTTGAAGGTTGTTGCTGCACCACATAACCCAAATAGAATTCATTTGAAGTAGAAATCTAACAACCCTCAAAATTAAATAAGACAAAATAGAGCTTCGCAAGTGTTTCATTAGATAATAATGTGTTAAAATGATGAAGAATAGCTTTAGAAGTCAATCTTGAAGAGTTTGTAAGTTTAATGTCAAAGAAAGACTAAGAAGTTCAAAAATTAGTTTTCTGTGTGCTAGTGTGCCTTGCATGTTTTATCTGTTATTTGGTGTTCAATTTGATAGAAAGAGACCCTAGATCCTATTTGGTCATGTTTAGGGTCTAAACGTTTGGGTATAACTCCCCAAGGACCACCTATGTGATAATTCTTTTATAGAAGTCTTTTAAACGAGTGCACGCGTTAGAACTTGTCTTGTTTCTACTTGCCTTACAAAGGAGGTTGGAATAAGAAAATACGTATCAACATAGATTTAGTATGATACTATATAATAGGCTAGTACCGATTGATGCGAAGCAATAACAAATTCATTGATCGTTTATGATGTCAAATATGAGGGAAAAGTAAGGGTAGGTATTTTATACACACGTAGTCAGACCAAGGTACAGGGTGAAATTTTCTAGATGTCGGACCAATGAATTAAAGATACATAACTTACCACTTTATATGTAAAACACTAGGAAAGAATTGCTATTGCTAGGAATAAAGTGTTATGAACTTGTGAGAAACACATATACCTTAGTTATTCTCACAACTTGATAAAAGATCTACATTTACTTTTGTTACTTGTTAACTTAGATTGTTTGAGAAACTTGTTTCAGAAAGCCCCCCTATTAATTATTTGTTTTTGAAAAGACATTGGCTAAATTGATGTAGTTGTGAATAAAATTGAAGTCTAGACCACTTCCTCGTGGGATCGATCCCAACCTACTAGTTGGGTTCTCTACTTGACTACAACCAATTATACTTCTTTAGGAATGTGTTATTTAAGCGTATCGAATTTCGACATCGCTGCACAGAAATCTAGTTTTGATATTTACTTTAGTTTACATTATTGAAAGGAAAACTACCCATTCTATTAATCTTGAAATTAATCAAAACCTAAGAAGAATGGAGAATCAAGAGGCGCCAGCCAACCCTAACAAAGGGAATCTGGGTGATGGAGCAATCCATAACCTCAATTACCGATTAAGGTACACAACCAAGTTTGTTTTGATCATCAGTTTGAGAATGCTTTGAGGATGCAATCTCCAGCTCCACGACATTAGGATTACTATAGGGGCAACGTGAACATTGTAGATTCCAATAGAACTCTTGTCACTACCCCGACTGCAAGCTGGACACCAATTCGTTGTGACCATTAGCTTGATGCAAGTGCTCACCGCAAGGGGTTTATTCTCTGGAGTGCCATCAGAGGACCCACATGCTCATATAGCTAAACTAAGGTCTATGTGAAAAATTTGTGTGGGTAGGATGGACTAGGATATGAACGCAATTAGATTGCGAGTGTTTCCTTTATCATTGAAAGGAGATGACGCTATATGGTTCACTGAGTTGCCCTATATCTCTATTATATATTGGATTAGTTGAGAGATGTGTTCTTGGCAATGTACTATCCAGTGTCCAAAAAGCTCAACCACAAAGACAAGGTCAATAACTTTATGGTACTATCAGGAGAGTCAATGAGTAGCTCTTGAGAACAAATACCGGATTCGTTAGAGGTATCCCAAACCACCGCGTTTATTATGAATCACTGATTGAGTACATCTGGAGAGGGAAAGAGGATAACAACAATGGAGTGCTTGATTTTCTTACGGGTGGATCCTATGGGTAATGCAACTATGCTAACATTGCAGAGAAGTTGTAGAAGATATGTCGCAACAACAAGGCTTGGAGCACTAGCAATTAAGACACAAGAAGAAACAACTTTGTGGTACAAGCTACAAATAACCCAACAGCAGATGAGATGTGTGAAGACTTGGCAAAGATGAGAACTGAGTTAGAGCTGGTCTTGAAATATGTGAGCATACGTGCAGATTACGTAAATGTGGTGAACTATTTGACTAAACAACCACTCGTATGTGATTACTATTATGATGAGGATGCCTATCCAGTGAATGACAGATGGGGGGTTTCCCACAAAATGCCCAAGGCTATAATAAGGAAAATTGGCCCAAAGATCAAGGAAACCAAGGTCAGAATTATGGTAACTAAAACTGAGATGATCAATATGTGCGAGATAGGATCTACCACTGTGGTAACTTGAATGATCAGAGTGGGCCACATATTCCCCCTAAAAATAGGAAATTTGCTCCTAGGGACTGTGGAGGTAGTATGGTGCGAGTTTAGATATATAAGATGATAAAGAGGTTGAACGCGAGTGATGAGAATGTCAAGGAGATGAAAGCTAATCTAGATAACAGCGGCAAAAGGTTGATGCACATGCGGTTTTGATATAGAATCTTAAGCTACATATGGAATTGTTTACTACTGGGAACCCACGCAAACCTAGCACTCTTCCAAGCAACACCATCCAAATCATAAAAATAATAGGTATTGCATGGCATTCACTACTCGAGGGGGTAAGAAGACCATTAATCTACACCCATGCTTGCCTGTAATATAAGGTTATGAGAAAGGACGATGATGTAGCCAAAAATAGTGGAGAGTTGGTGGACAAGATGGAAAAATAAGAAGAGGTACCTTAGAAAGTGGTACCCACCCGTAGACCTCTACAACCATTCCCTTTGATAGAAGCTTTGGAACAAACGCCCTGTTATTCTAAGTTAATCAGGGACATGGTGACAAAGAGGAGAACGATGAGTTCTGAAGATGAAGACAGAATGCACCATTGTAGTGCTATTGCTATAAGATCTCTTGTGCAGAAGAAAAAAGATCTGGGTGCCTTCACTATTCCATGTACTATAGGGTTGCTACACTTTGATAAGGAACTATGTGATCTTGGTGAAAGCATAAATCTCATGCCTCTGTCCATTTATAAGAAATTAGGCTTGGGTGACTCAAAGAATACTACGATGGGGTTAATGATGGCTGATCGAACTGTGAAAAGACCCATTAGTATACTCCATGATGTGCTTGTGAAAGTGGAGCCATTCATATTTCCAGTCGGTTTTGTGATTCTTGAATGTGAGGTTGACTTTAAGGTCCTACTTAATCTAGGAAGACCATTCCTTGCCAATGGGCGTGTGTTAGTCGACATGGAAAAGGGGAAAATGATATTTAGGTTGAACAATGAAGAAGCAAATTTAATATATTAGGTCTATGAAGCAGAGTGGTGAGATCTAAATGGTATCTGCTATATCCTACAGGGTTGAGAGTATATTTGAGGTGAAAATTGAAGAGTGACTAGGTGTGAGGTACTAGCAACACTTATCATGATTTTTGACAGTGATGCTATCGAAAATTATTGGTCTTTTGTGGCTGCACATGAATGAAATGAATATTGGTCAAATCCGAAGAAATTAGAGTTCGAAATAAAGCATTGCGAGTCTCGACTCGTAAAACCATCTATTGAGGAGGCCCAAAAATTAGAGCTTAAGGCTCTACAACCTCATATGAGGTATGTGTTCTTGGGTAGAGATGACACTTTACTGGTGATAATTGCAATAGATTAGAATGGACAACAAGTAGAGTGGTTAGTGGCAATATTGAAGAGGTTCAAACTAATCATTGGTTAGACTATTGTAGACATTATTAGGATCACTCCCGGTATTTGCTCCCACAATATCCAACTCATTCTCAATCACAAACCAAGTATTGAGCGCCAAAGTAGTTTGAATCCACCTATGCAGGAGGTTGTGAAAAATAAATCATCAAGTGATTAGGTGCTTAAGTCATATATCCTATTGCGGACAGCAGTAGGATGTGTCTTGTTCAATGCATGCCTCAAAAGGGTGGGATGAAAGTGATTCCTAATGAGAGGAATGAGCTTGTTCCAATACTACTACTGACCAGATGGAGAGTTTGCATGGATTACCAGAAGTTGAATGTGTAGGCAGAAAAGGACAATTTTCTCATTCCTTTCGTGGATCAATTATTAGAAACACTCGCAAGAAAAGGTTAGTATTACTTTATTGATGGCTATTTAGGCTAAAATCAAATCTCTATCACGCCAGAAGATAAAGAAAATACCAACTTCACTTGCCCCTTTGAGACCTTTGCACCGGAAAATATCCAGCATTGTATGATGTCGATATTCTCTTATATGGTGGAGGACACTAATGAGGTGTTCAAGAATGACTTTTATTTAGTTGGAGAATCCTTTGATTGGTGTTCGATTAATATGGATAAGGTTCTCAAGAGGTGTGAGGATTTTAATTTGGTGCTAAATTGGGAGAAATGTCACTTTATTGTGAAAGAAGGAATTGTGTTGGGCCATCGCATCTCTGAAAAAGGGGTAGAGGTTGATCGATCTAATGCGGAAGAAATAGAGAAGCTTCGTTCACCTATCTCTATCAGGGGTGTGAGAATTTTTCTTTGGCATGCTTATTTTTATAGAGAGTGATGTAGTTCCACCGAACTTGACCTTCTACCAAAGGAAAAAGTTCAGTCATGATGTTAAAAAGTTCTTCTGGGATGAGCCTTACTTATATCGGACTTGTGCCGATGAGATCATTCGTCGTTGTGTACATGTGGTTGAGATGTTGAGTGTTTTGGAGTCATGCCACTCCTCGCCTTTGGTTGGGAACCATAGTGGTATGTGGACTGCACATAAGATGTTGTAGTCTAGGCATTATTGGTCAACCATTCACAAAGAGGCTTACGATTTGGACAAATCATTTGATCAGTGCAACTGAGACTAAAGAATATCAAAGAGCCAAGAACTCCCCTTGAATCCTTTTTTGGTGATTGAGCTATTTGTTGTATGGGGCATTGACTTCAAGGTCCCATTTGTGAGTTCTCATGGGATGAAGTATATTCTTTTGGCGGTTGACTATGGGTTGAAATGGGTGGAAGCAATTGCGCTTCCTAACAATGAAGAAAAGTGTGTCATCGCATTCTTTAAAAATACAATCTTCTCCAGATTTCGCACACCTATGTCTATTATTAGTGATGGTAGCTCTGAATTTTGTGATGAATTGTTCAATGGATTATTGGAGAAATATGGTCTTCGCCATATGTTTCTACTCCTAACCATCAGACCAGTGGGAAAGTAGAGGTGTCCACTCGTGAGATCAATCAAATTCATGCGAAGACTTGAACCTACCGCACTGCATACAACACTCCCATAGGTATGTCTCCATACAAACTTTATATGGTAAGCCTTGCTACTTGCAATCGAGCTAGAGCACAATGCAATGCAATGAAGAAACTAAAGTTGGGTTAGACTGAATATCACGACTAGAGTCTAGACTCTAGAAGAGATCAGCGTCGTTAACCTCTTAGAGGTCGCATACAAGCCTATATACATCATTGATACTCCATCTAGTTTTTTCTTAAAAGGAATGTAAGTCATTCTACTTAAACTCATATACGTTCACCATCAACCATCTAACATTAAGATTATCAATTAGATTAAATGTATACTTGCCAAAATGTCACCAATACAATGTCTAGAAAAAAAATGGGAAAGAAACGCTAGTGAAACATACTCCATTAGCTCAATCCTATAACTAAGATAGATAGAATAAGCAAGCGTTGTTGAATACATGAGATCCTACCAAGTCCGAGTGAATGCTCCACGTCCATATGGCTTTAGCGTCGACCTGTAAGCTCTAACATCCACTTGTGCCTGCATCTAAAAATATAGAGTTGTATGGGATTAGTACACATTTGTACAAAGTATGGGTATATGCAAGCATACACCAAGGACATGCATGAGTAAGAATAGATCTTTTCTAACAACATGATTTATAGAAAGTCAAGTCAGTAGACTTCCAAAATTTTGATTAGGAAAGTTAGTGGACCAGGAAAGTCAGTGGACTTTCCAAATTTGATTAGGACAGTCATGCCAAGAGAGTAAAATGAATCATCATATGTATCATATTGCACAGCACATAACGTCTTACACATAGAACATAACATATTGCATATAGCACATAACATCTTTCATATAATTCGTTCATACGCCATGAGACTTTGGAATCATGGACTTGACATCAAGACTACCCAAAAATGAGGACTCAACATATGGGACCTCAACTAGGGAGCCTTCTTTAGCAAACACAAAGTATGCTTCATTCATTCATATGTACTTTAATTCATACATTCATAATCTAGTGTAAACACCATCAATACCTAGGATGTAGTATAAGAATTTCATCGGGTTCACTGTGCAATGATCAAGAATGACCTAGTGTCATTACTTAAGTCTTGATCACCTCTTGATTATCCTATCCTAACACCTTTGGTATCATTTATTTCATTATATGCATCATTTAAGGATGTCCTCATTCATTCATTGGTAACTTTAAATTTAACTGACATAGATCATGTGAGTATCATGAAATCTAGTGTCTGCCCACACCAAAAAGAGGTGGAATCACCGGCCAAAGTGACCCATAACATGATAGCGTATATAGGGGATCGAAACCTACTAGATCCCTATCTTGGCAGTATAGGATCAAAGATTGGGAGATATAAGGAGAACCATACCCGCCATGCCAGACAATCTCATCTCATTAGAGTTACGTAAACCTCGTCCCTTCACGAAGGAAGGCATTACGGCTCATAGCTAGCCTATCGGTGCTCTATATAAAGTTCTATTACATTAAACTCATACATCATGATAGTTGGCTTCTAGTATTAGGACATCATAGCTCATTATATCATTTCTCATCTCATCATTTGTATTAAGTATGCATTAACTTCCATACTTTCATTAGAGTGTTCATAGGACTGGTCTCTTTATTAACTTTACACTCTCATAGGTGAGTTAGTTTTGGTAAAATTTACCTAGGCTCATTTGAGATTGCTCTCATCCTTAACATTAGCCTCTTATCATATTGTAACCTCATTCATTAACTTTGGCACATTTGATTTTCATAATTACTCATCCCTTTACGTGAATATTCGTTTCATCCTATGACAATGCACTTGACCATTTAGTGTGTTTCACACTCTTACTTGACCTTTCTAGTGTTTTATCATTTCGTTGCATACATCTTAGGTTCACTTACCTTAAACGTAAGCTAGACTTATGGGTCTATACATACAAGCAATGAGGCTTCATTCATACTTCAAGTAATTCATATCTTCCTAAGATTAGGTTGTACAAGACTTATGCGTCTTATAAGTATGTCAAAATCTTGATTTCGATCTATGTAGGAAACTTTTTTTTGAACATTTATTCACGTATGACTTATGTATCAATACAGAATTTGGGCAAGGGAACCCGATTTCGAATCCCTTGGACAACACTTACATTTTTTTATTTGTATATGATCCACACGGTTTGGGGACCCAAGATCAAGCCCCAACAACTTCATTTCATTTTTTCCTTGATTTCTCTCTTTATTTTTTGTTCATTGGGACAGAGATTATGTCGTATTCCACCCCCACAACCTCATTTCTTTTTATTTTCTTTTCTTTTAATTCTCTCCTTCTTGGCCGATATAGTGTGGGTTCGAACCCCCACAACCCCACTTTAATATTCTCCTTAAATTCCCGTTTATTTTGCCTATAGTTTGTGGATTCGATTCCCACACGCCTCAACCCTTTATTTTTCTTTTATTTCCTTAAATTTGAGAGGTAGTGGGTTCGAACCCCACTGCTCTATTTTATTTATTTCTATTTATAACTTAGGGAAAATCAGCTAAGGGCACTCGGGTTCGAATCTCGTCTGCCTAACTCATTTTTTCTAATTTTTATTAATTATAATAAGCCTTGGTGAAATTCACAAACTTTTAAGTCAAGGGTATCCATGTTTAATCCCCCTTAACCCCATTTGTTTATTTTCGGTTTTTGAGCTTTTCACGTGTGAGGTTTTGGGTTCAAACCCTAGTGACCTCACCTATTTTTCATTCACTTAAAATCTAATGTTGTTATCCTTTCTTTGGCCTAAAATAAGTTAACACAATGCTCGAAATTTTGATCCCATTTTTGCAGCCTATTTCTCACCTCTTTCACGTGAAATGTGTATACGTTTGTAGTAGTTTTTAGTGAGTTCTTTAGGCGCATTTTAAAGATCACATTCGATAAAGAGTTTTCACTCAAATCAGCCTTTCTACATCAGTTATGAACATCACGATTTAAACAAGTTTGTGAACGTGAAATACCATAAAACGTGGCATTCTATGCTCCAATCCATGTCCAATAGCGACGGTAACACACACTTTGCATACATACTTATCACATAGTCTTGAAAAAATATACTATAATAATCACATAAATCCAAACACATATACATGAAAATGATCATCACGAAAACATATTACATCCCTAATTTTTACCAGCAAACATACCCAACCTACAAATCAATAGAAGCTAGTGACAGATACATGCAACGAGGAACAACCCTTGTTTTAGGAATAGATTCATCAAAATCCTAAGGGTCTCTTGGGAAAGGGACCAAGAGTAAGATAACCCATACCTTATTTTAACGTTCAAACCCTAAAATTGCTGCCCAAAGACCTCCTCAAACTCATATCCAAATCCGTGCTTCAACACCAAACTATGACGTGAAAACCCTCCCTTTGCCTAACGTTTTTGAATATGTTTTGATTATATTTTAACGTGAATGTTCTTCAAGTGTGAAGAACTTTCAGTTTCTAGTAAGTTTTTGTATTTTGGCAGAGAGAATTTGAAAAGAAATATAGGTTTTGACACGAGAGATAGATAGAGAGAGAGAGAGAGAGAGAGAGAGCGTGTTAAATGTGAAAGGTTATTTAGGCTTATGTAAAGACTTAGTCTAACTAGGACTCTTTTAAACCATTTTAAAAAATCTAATTTTTTCCTTTTTATTTAATAAGCTAATAATTACTATCTAGTTAGAGTAATTTATCATTTTATTACAACAATTTAAATCATTGATTCCACCTGGGTTCAAATCTAGGTGGAGCAAGACTTCACAAAATGGTCAATTTGTGGCTGTCTCTCCCCAAAATTCCCCTCCACCTTATTAAGTAAATAATTAATTATATATTAAGGGTAATTACGATACTATCCTTAACCTAGAAAAGGATCATTTTACCCCTAGACCCTCCAAACTTAAGATTTCCCCTTTTTAAATCTGGTAAACGCTCATTCGGGTAAATCTTCATATTCGGGCTGGACCAAACCTTTCCTAGCTCAAATACCTCCCTAAGTTAGTTGTCTTGGCTATAACAAGGGTTAGAGGTCTAGGTTTACACACATCAATCCATGTGAACTCGGTCTGTTCGTAGGCATTCTAGTCTAGACACATTAAGCATTACTCAGCATATCCATTTTTAGTGTTGTTACATTATCCCCCCATTAGGAACATTCATCCCTTAATGACACTACTAACTATCTAGCGTAATGCGAGTCAGATTATACCATCAATACTATTCATAAACAAGCAATATCAACAAAGAATGAAGAGATAAGGAAACGTAGACTTATGAGAAGGAAGTCTAACCACAAAAGCTAAAAAGATGAGGGTAGCGCTATCTCATATCGACCTCGGCCTCCCACATAGAACCCTCAACAAGATGATTCCTCCACAATATCTTCACTGTGGAAATCTCCTTGTTCCTTAGCCCATTGACCTGTCAGTCTAAAATCTCAATAGGTACTTCCTCATATGAGAAGTCTTCATCGACCCCCAAACCTTCAACACGTAGAATAAATGTTGGATCACCTAGGCACACTTTTAACATAAACAGAAGTTGAGAATACTTGCACCATACCTATGACCACATCAGAGGACTTCTCCTTATCCTCCCTGCCCTTCAGGGCGTAAAAATTGTTCCTCCTAGGAGGCTCGGCTACTTCTACACCCTGTGGATTAGGCCTACGCTACGCATTACCTCCAGCCTTACCCTTGTTCTGTGGGAAGTCCTTAATCATGTGTCCGCTCTTACCGCTACTGAAACAGACATAAGTGCCCTATCTCCACTATCCAGTGTGAGCACGGACACACTTAGCATAGCTCTTTTTAAACGCTGCATATCACCTCCATGGCCCTTCTGGGGATCGGGTATGCCTCCTCTAGTCAGGGCTGCTCACGGACGCCAAAATTGTTTCTGTTGCCTCCATTGCTAGGACTTGCCTAATCATGAGGCTTAGGTCTACTAGCATCACGAACGCCCCTCTTGTTCTTGCTGTAAGACACTTGATGGACTTGCACCATCAACCTTGAGAGGTCCATGTTATCATGGAGCATCGCAGCCGGACACTCCTCCTCCAGATCTCTGGTGATTCCAGTGAGCAACCTACTTATCTCATACATGATATTAGATACAACGGAAGTAGTATACCTGGATAGTTTAACAAACTTCAGGGAATACTCCCTGAATGTCATTGATCCCTGCTTAAGGTTGATAAATTCCTCAACCTTGGCCTCTCTAATATCCCTGTGGAAGAATCACTCCAGGAAGGTTGTCTTTAAACAGCTATTAAGTGATCGGAACTCCGCCCAACGCTAAGCTATCCTGCCACATCTTGCACAAAGTGTGTGCAACATCCTTAAGCTGATAGAAAGCCATCTTAGCTTTCTCTGTATCCGTGATCCCATGGCCACCAAAATCTTATGTACCTCGTCCAAAAACTCCTGGGGATTTTGTGAAGTCTTGGACCCTCTAAAAATAGGAGGATTCATCCTCGTTATGTCTCGTAGCCTGCCAGCCATGCTACGAACCGATGAGTTTTCCCTTTTTAACATTTTCCCGATTGACCTGGTTAGTCATGAACAGGGCCTACATAGTGATGGTCTGTGAGATATGGGACAGAGATGCTCACACCTCCGCATCAGTCAACCCAACAGGATTAGCCGACATAGCCTCTCCTTCAGCTGGAGCCAGGGGTGAAACCTAATTGACCCCAGCAGCTACTCGTCCTCTCCTCTGACCAATACTTATCCTAGTATTCATTCTATGAAAACAACAAGGATTGATGTTAGACACACACAGAACATACGGAAATCAGAGAATAGGAAAAGGCACAATAAGTTCAAAAGAAGGGAATTTTCCTAGGCATCATGTAGTCACTAATTCAAGATAGTGGTGCACTTCACTACCATGACTTAGAAACTACTTCATGTGGTTGATGTGACCTTTTTGTACTCGAAATTTAACTTCACTCTGAAACCAACTTTGTCACGACTATAGTTTAAACCCCAAATGAGACCGGCAATGTTGACCTCTAAGAAGTCGCAGAGAAGCCTACATACGTCATCGATAATTAATCTAGGTTAATTTTAACAGAAAATTTGAACTTTTTGTTTCTTAACATACATGTAAGTCATTCTACATAAACTAATATACGTTCCCATCAACCATCTAACATTAAGATCATCAAATTAAAAAAAAATAGTTCAATGTTGCATTAAATGTATACTTGCCATAATGGCACCAATACAATGTCTTAAATAAAAAAGGGAAAGAAATGCTAGTTAATCATACCCTACTAGCTCAATCCTATAACTAACTTAGAATAAAATAGGCAAGCATCCTCAAATGCATGAGGGCGTACTAAGTCTGGATGAATGTTTCACGTCCGGATGGCTTCAGCGTCGACCTGTAAGCTCTAACGTCCACCTTTGCCTGCACTTAAAAATATAGAGTTGTATGGGATTACTACACAATTTTACTAAGTATGGGTATATGCAAGCACACACCAAGGCCATGCATGAGTAAGAATAGCTTTTTTCTAACAACATGATTCATGAAAAGTCAAGTCAGTAGAATTCCCAAATTTGGATTACGAAAATTAGTGGACCTGCCAAATTTGGATTAGGAAAGTCAGTGGACCTGCCAAATTAGCTATATGTAAAATGTGTTATACAGAAGAATATACTTGTGCATTCAAAGAATATTATTACAAAGCTAAATACAATTTAGACGAAGCAAATGAAATAAGAAAACACTATTTCACAAAATTACCAGAACCATTTAGTACAAAAATAATAAAGGATTGGAATAATGAAGGAATGGTAGATACTTTAGGAGCTAGAATAAAATTTCTATCTCAATGGTTTACACAATTATGTGAGAACCAAAAAGAAAAATTAAAAATTGAAAAAGTACTAAATAAAAATTTAGCATGTTGCAAAAATAAAATGGCACCACAATTTGGATGTACAAATAAAAAACAAAAATCCAAAAGATATAAAAATTATAGGAAAAATAAAACTAAGTATAAATATAAACAACCAAGACGAATGTATTATGTAAGAAACTATAAAATGAAAAGACCATATAGACCAAAATGAAAGATATACCAATGTACTTGTTATAATTGCGGAAAAATAGGACACATAGCTAAAGACTGTAAATTACCTAAAAATCCAAAAAGAAAACAAATTGCAGAAATAGTTATAGATGATGACGAATATATGCAAATAGAATACATAGACTATGAATTAAGTGAAAACGATAGTATATATGAAGTATCAGATATAGAAACTGGAAATGAAGAAGAAAATATTAATCCAGATATTAATGAAACAGATGAAAAAATATAATGTCTGAAGATGAAATAAAAATAATATCCAAGGAAGATTATCAAAATGAAGAATTATCAGAACAAAAAAGTATATTTGATAATGCAATATTTGAACAAATAAAAGGAAAAGAATTAGATTTAAGTGTTTAAAAAGTACTTGAAATACCTACTTTAAGAAATTGGTTTAAAAGACAAAAAGAAGAATACTATGTATTTAGTCAGAAAGAAAATATCATAGATTGCAAATATACAAGAGGAAAAGCATATATACCTATACTAAATAAACGAACAATAAAGAAAGAAATACAAGATATAAAAGCTAAAACACCAATAAAATATGTACATTTAGGAGGAACAGAAATATTAATAAAAGCTTGTTTTAGAGAAGGAATAGATACACCTATTGAAATATATTTAGCAGATGATAGAATTATGCACCCTATAGAAAAAAGCGTAATTAGTGCAGTAAAAGGAAACTTAATATATCAAAAATTTAAATTTATAATAAGTGCTAATTATACAGTACCATTAACAGATAGAAATATAGATAAATCATTAGTTCTATATTGAAAAATGTCTGGAATAGAACTAGCACCAGGTAGCAAAGTATTTACAGCAAGATGTAAAAACCTATATATATTAACAACAAATCATAAAATAATAGCAAGAAATAAAATTGATAAAATAAAAATAGAAAATCCTTTTGAAAATATAATTACTGTAATAGACAATAATGACTATAGCTATAAAGAAATTGACATTGAAGAAGATTTAGAAATTGTAAAAGAAAGATTAAGCACTTCAAGCGTACCAAATACGTTAACAAGAGCTACCTCATCAAGAATGAGTACATCTAAAAGGAGCTATGAAATCCCACAAAACTTATTAGATAAGGAAGAAATAACACCATATCATTATTTCATAACAGGAATAATAGACCAAAGAAATATAAAATCTTAATAAATACAGGACAAGAAGAAAATTACATAACAAGAGAGTTAGTATTGGAAGAAGAAATTATAAAAACAGGACACACATGCCCTGGATTACCTAGTGAGATAGTAGGCACCAATGAAGAAACAACGGAAAAGGAAATAATTATAGGAGGAATACCCTTACTAATACCATTTAAAATATACCAAGGAAACCATAATATTACATTAGGAATAAAATGGTTAGAAAAAGTTAAACCGTACAACATAGAAAATGAACAACTAACAATAACCTGTCAAAATAAGAAAATAATTATAGAAAGAACAAAATGATTAATGAAAATATTTATACTTGCAAAAATTATTGTAGAAGGATATCACAACATATATTATACCCCTATGATAGATACTGGAGCAGAAGCGAATATATATAAATATAATTGCTTACCAGAAGATAAATGGGAAAAATTAAAAACACCTATGGTAGTAACAGGATTTAATAATGAATGATGTATGATTAAATATAAAGCAAAAAATATAAAAATACAAATATTGGATAAAATACTAACAATAGAAGAAATGTATAATTTTGAATTTACCACAAAAGATATGTTATTAGGAATGTCATTTTTAGATAGATTTTATCCACATATATAACAAAGACACATTGGTGATTTACCACACCATGCGGAAACAAAACAGGAGCAAAAAGAGTAAATAATAAACAACGAAAACCTATGGAATGGATAAAAGGAAGTTAAAAAATAAACCAAGAAATGGAAAATATAAATACTAAACAAATAACACAATTAGAAATTATTATATTTTCTATAGACAAAATTAAAATAATTAATGAACAACTAGAACAATTATATAGTGAAGATCCATTACAAGGATGGGATAAACATAAGACAAAAGTAAAGATTGAATTAATAGATGAAAATAGTATAATAACACAGAAACAATTAAAATATAACTTTGATGATTTAAAAGAATTTAATACATATAGATGAATTATTAGAAAATAATTACATACAAAAAAGCAATAGTAAACATACAAGTCCAGCATTTATAGTTATAAAACATAGTGAACAAAAAAGAGTTAAAAGTAGAATGGTCATAGATTATCGAAATCTAAATGATAAAACTAAAACATACAACTATCCAATACCAAACAAAATATTAAAAATAAGACAAATACAAGGATATAATTATTTTAGTAAATTTGACTGTAAATCAGGATTTTACCATATAAAATTAGAAGAAGAATCTAAACAACTAACAGCATTCACAGTACCGCAAGGTTTCTCTGAATGGAATGTTTTACCTTTTGAATATAAAAATGCACCAGGTAGATACCAACATTTTATGGATAACTGTTTTAACCAGTTAGAAAATTGTATTGTATATATAGATGATATATTACTATATTCTAAGACACAAGATGAACATATAAAATTATTGGAAAAATTCATACACATAATTAAACACTCAGGTATAAGCTTAAGTAAAAAGAAAGCAGAAATCATGAAATCACAGATAGAAATTCTAGGAATACAAATAGATAAAAATGGAATAAAAATGCAAACTCATATAGTACAGAAAATAATTACTATTGATGAAAATATAGATACAAAAAAAGAAATTACAATCCTTTCTAGGATAAGTAAATAAGGTAAGAGAATATATAACAAAATTAGCAGAACATCTAAAACCATTACATAAAAAACTTAAAAAAGATGTAGAATATTATTTCGACAATAAAGATAAAGAACATATAAGAAATATTAAGAATTTATGTAAAAAATTACCAAAACTATATTTTCCTGATGAAAATAAAACATTTACGTATATTGTTGAAACAGATTCAAGTGATCATAGTTATGGAGGAGTTTTAAAATACAAATATGAAAAAGAAAAAATAGAACACCATTGTAGATATTATTCAGGATCTTATACAGAAGCACAAATAAAATGGGAAATAAATAGAAAAGAATTATTCGCATTATATAAATGTTTATTAGCATTTGAACCATATATTGTTTACAATAAATTTATTGTAAGAACAGATAATACACAGCTAAAATGGTGGATAACAAAAAAATTAGAATATTCAGTTACAACAAAAGAAATAAGGAGATTAGTATTAAATATATTAATTTTTACATTTACAATTGAAGTAATTAAGACTGACAAGAATCTTGTTGCAGACTATCTATCAAGAAAAAGGAACCCAAATTGAACCAGAAAAAGATAAGATGGAAGAAATACTAAAATCCATTACTACACTTTCTGCGAAAGTGGGCAGTATGGATAAAGATCTACAAAAGATGAAAAATATAAGTCAGCAGCATGACTATAAACATGCGGAGCTACGTCGATCGGAAGACGCAAAAATTCCAGAAGTAGCAAAAATTCCAGAACTAGAAGAAGACGTTGGGAAACTCCAAAAAACCCATAACAAAGTTTGTTTAAATACAACTGCAGGTACGAGCAAAAAAGATAGTGAGAAACCAAAAAATACGAATTTAAACCAACTATTCATAAAACCATTTATCCAAAAACCACATATACAGATACCCGTAGAACCACAAACATCTACATATGCTGTTAGTCTACAGAATGACAAAAAGAGATACAACTATATTACGCAGTCCTAAATCGAAAACATATACAAAATCTAGACATAATTAAACTTGAACCCAAGATCTACACAAACAAAAAACCCCGAAGACGACTATATAACCCAGAAGTTACAGGGATATAACAGACTTATTGTCACGACCCAAATCGAGCCGCGAGTGGCACCAACACTTATCCTACTATGTGAGCGAACCAACCAATCTAAACCCCAACATTTTAGACATAATGAACAAAATACAATGCAGAAGACTTAAACTCATTAACGAAAATTGATTCAATAACTTCTAAAAACTCAACAACTATTATTAACTATTATCCCCAAAATCTGGAAGTCATCATCACAAGAACATCTATCCTCAAATTACTAATCTAAGAATATCTAAGAAGCTAAAATAAGTAAAAAGTTAGTCCATGCCGGAAGTTCAAGGCATCAAGACTTGAAGAAGAAGATCATGTCCAAGCTAGAAGCATTAGCTCACCCTGAAATCCGGTGTAATGAAGACTGGCTAGAGTTGCGGTTGAGTTGAAGACGACGGTACGTTTGCTGCACTCCACATATAACAAAGAAAGAAACATACAAGTAGGGGTCAGTACAAAACACAAGTACTGAGTAGGTATCATCGGCCAACTCAAAATAGAAAACAGTATATATCAGATAATACCATAAATACACTACAATACTCAACATGTAGCAACAACAAGTACTATAATCATAAATAAGTACCGCCAAGTTCACCCATGAGGACTCAAGCCTCAATACCATACTCATTTGGGAATTAGGTTCATTAGATTGAGTATATTAACATCTTTCAAGATTCATTATCTTTATTTCTCTCGTGTCGGTACGTTACACTCCGCTCCCCTACTACTATGTGTCGGAACGTGACACTCCGATCCCCTAATTCTACGTGTCAGTTCGTGACACTCGATCCCCTAATTCTACGTGTCGGTTCGTGACACCCGATCCCCTAATTCTATGTGTTTGTTCGTGACACCCAATCCCCTAATTCTACGTGTCTGTTCTTGACACCCGATCCCCTAATTCTACGTGTCGGTTCGTGACACCCGCTCCACTAATCTCATTCTATCAATTCATCAATCCTTATTTTATACCAAGGCATCATCAATCTCATTATGTTAGTTCATCAAGCCTTCTTTTATACCAAGGCATCATCGTTAACCAAGTGAATTTAGGATTAGAGATTCAATAGCCTCATCATGCTTATTCATCACAATTATATAATCACATCATGTAAGCACACAATCAAGCATATAGAATGTTTTATAATACTACTCGACACATATCATTCGCTATTAAGAGTCTACTACGAATAGCATAAAAACCATAACCTACCTCCACCAAAGATTCGTGATCAAGCAAGCAAATTCCCCAAACCTTTGCTATCCTCTTCGTTCCTCTCTCTCTTGATCGATTCTCCCTCTCTTGTTCTTTCTATTTTTCTTATTCAAACCCTTTTTCTTTTACCCCAATTAGCATATAATTAAGTATAAAAGATGATGAATTAACCAATTAATTAATTCAAGGTTATCTCTTTTAACCCCCAAGAAATTGAGTTATTAATATTAAACCACTAACTTTATAATTATAAGCAGGAATAGTCCAAAACGCCCCTTAAAATATTTACAGAAATCCGACCCATCCTGGGATTACGCAACCTGTGACGGTCCGTCATGGCTGTGACGGTCCGTCGCAAAGTTTAAAGAGTTAATTTCTGTGGAAAATGTGTGACGGTCCGTCGTGCCCACGACAGTCCGTCCTACCAATCCGTCACGAAGATCAGAGAGTCGATTTCAGTACCGAAATTTCAGAACTCTAAGTGTTTTGGAACGAGACCCCCTCGACGGTCCGTCGTGCCCATGACGGTCCGTCGTGGGTTCCGTCGACTCAAACAGTTTTTCCAGAAATAAAATCTGCTGCTCAAAACGACTAAACAGGTAGTTACAATAGATACCAATTTACCCATTGTTCGTCCTCGAACGATCACAAGAAGAAAAACAAGGGCAAAAAGGATTACCTGAATCTGTAAACAGGTGTGGGTATCTTTCTTGCATATCAGCCTCCTTCTCCCAAGTGGCCTCTTCAACTAGTCGATTCTTCCATTGAACTTTGATGGATGCAATCTCCCTCGACCTCAACTTGCGAATTTCTCTATCTAGAATGGCAACAGGATCCTCCTCATAAGACAAATTCTCATCAAGCAGAACCGAATCCTAACGAATAATGTAGTTTCCATCCCCATGGTATCTTTTCAACATAGACACATGAAATACCGGATGCACTCCTGACAGTTTTGGAGGCAAGGCCAATTCATAAGCCACCTCCCCTACTCGCTTAAGTACTTCAAATGGTCCAATATACCTTGGGCTTAGCTTACCTCTTTTACCAAACCGCATCACCCCTTTCATGGGTGAAACCTTCAGAAAGACTTGTTCACCCTCCATGAACTCCAAGTCTCTAACCTTTCGATCTACATATTTCTTTTGCCTACTTTGCGCCGCTAAAAGCTTTTCTTGAATAGATTTCACTTTCTCCAATGAATCTCTCAAAAGATCAGTACCCAAGGTCTAACCTCAAATGCATCAAACCAACCAGTGGGAGACCTACATCTCCTCCCATATAATGCTTCAAATGGGGCCATGTCAATACTTGAGTGATAGCTATTATTGTATGAAAACTCCGCTAAGGGTAAGAAGTTATCCCAATGACCACCAAATTCTATCACACATGCACGAAGCATATCCTCCAATACTTGAATCGTTCGCTCAGACTGACCATCTGTCTGAGGGTGAAATGCAGTACTAAGGTCCAACCTAGTACCTAATTCCGCATGCAATGTTCTCCAAAACATAGAAGTAAACTGCGTACCTCTATCTGATATAATGGAGAGTGGAACTCCATGCAGTCGAACAATTTCTGAGATATAGATTTTGTCTAACTTCTCTGCATTGTAAGTTACCTTGACCGGAATGAAGTGAGCAGACTTAGTTAATCTATCCTTAATTACCCAAATAGAATCAAACTTTCCCAATGTCTTTGGAATACCAACCACGAAGTCCATTGCAATTCTCTCCCACTTCCATTCAGGAATGGGCATTCTCTGAAGTGTTCTTTTGGGCCTCTGGTGTTCATACTTTACTTGTTGACAATTTGGACATTTGGCAACAAAATCAACAATGACTCGCTTCATTCTACTCCACAAAAAGTGTGGCTTTAGGTCACGGTACATCTTGGTTGCACCAGGATGTATAGAATATCCGGAACTATGAGCCTCTGTAAGAATAGTGTGGATCAAATTATCAACACGGGGCACACATACCCTTCCCTTAATCCTTAAAACACCTTCCTCATCAATTATTGCTTCTTTAGCCTCTCCTCGCAACACCATATCCCGAATTCGACTTAGTTTCTCATCATCAAACTTTTTTCCCTTGATCTTGTCAAGAAAAGAAGATCTCGCCTCCACACAAGCCAAAAATCCTCCCTTCTCATTTACTTCTAGCCTCATAAAGTCATTAGCCAAGTTTTGGATTTCTCTAGCTAACGGGCGTCTAGAAACTTGTAAGTGGGCTAAACTACCCATGCTCCCTGCTTTTCTACTTAAGGCGTCTGCCACAACATTAGCCTTTCTTGGGTGATACAAGTTGGTAACATCATAGTCCTTCAGTACTTCCATCCATCTCCTCTGTCTCAAATTCAAATCCTTCTGAGTGAAGACATACTGTAGGCTACGATGATCCGTATAGACTTCACACTTAACCCCATACAGATAGTGCCTCCATTGCTTTAATTCAAATACTACCGCGGCCAATTCCAAATTATGGGTCGGGTAATTGCGTTCGTGCACCTTTAATTGTCTCGAAGCATAAGCAATTACATTCTTCTCTTGCATTAGCACTGCACCCAAACAAGAATAGGATGCATCACAATAAACAATGAAATTCTTACCCTCTACTGGCAAGGTAAGGATTGGTGCAGTAGTCAACAAGGTCTTGAGTTTCTGAAAGCTTTCCTCACATTCATCCGACCATACAAATGGAACATTCTGCTTAGTCAAGTTCGTCAATTGGCAAACAATAGAAGAGAATCCCTTGACAAATCGACGGTAGTAGCTAGCTAAACCAACAAAGCTCCTTATTTCTGACACATTAGTAGGTCGTACCCAATTCTTCACTGTCTCAATCTTAGAAGGATCCACCATTACTCCATCCTTAGAAACCACGTGCCCCAAGAAGGACACTGAATCTAGCCAAAACTCACACTTGGAGAATTTGGCATAAAGCCTTTTCTCCCTTAATACTTCCAACACAATTCTCAAATGCTCCTCATGTTCCTTCTTACTCTTGGAGTATATCAGTATATCATCAATAAATACGATAACAAAGAGATCCAAATATGGCTTAAAAATCCCATTCATCAAGCTCATGAAAGCAGCAGGGGCATTCGTAAGACCAAAAGACATCACTACAAATTCGTAATGCCCATACCTGGTTCGAAAAGCAGTCTTTGGCACATCTGTTGCCCGTATTTTCAATTGATGATAACCGGATCTCAAGTCAATTTTAGAGAAGACACAAGCACCTTGTAACTGATCGAACAAGTCATCAATGCGAGGAATGGGATACTTGTTCTTAATAGTTACCTTGTTCAACTGCCGGTAGTCTATGCACATCCGAAAACTCCCATCCTTCTTCTTCACAAATAACACCGGATCACCCCAAGGAGATGCACTTGGTTTAATGAAGCCTTTGCTCAACAACTCTTGAAGTTGAACCTTTAACTCTCTTAACTCCGTGGGAGCCATTCTATAAGGGGGTATAGAAATGGGGCGAGTACCCAGTTCCAGATCAATGCAAAAATCAATATCTTTATCCGGTGGCATACCAGGAAGATTTGCAGGGAACACATCCAGAAACTCACGGACTACCGAAACCGACTCAATTAAAGGTACTTGGGTAGTGTCATCCCTGAGATGTGCCAAGAAAGCTAAACACCCCTTACTAACCATTCTCTTAGCACGAAGAAAGGAGATGATACGAACCAGAGTGGAAGTGTAGTCGCCCTCCCACACTAACGTATCTGTCCCAGGCTTGGCTAACGTCACAGTTTTAGCATTACAATCCAAGATCGCAAAATTCGGAGAAAGCCAAGTCATACCCAGAATTACATCAAAATCACCCATTTCTAAGATAACCAAGTCTACATAAATATTGCTCCCCACAAAAGTCACCAAACAAGACCTATATACTTTTTCAACTATCACATACTCACCCACTGGAATAGACACACGAATAGGTATGTCAAGCAATTCACAAGGTAAATTAAGACCAGTAGCAAATGAGGAAGATACATATGAAAATGTGGAGCCAGGATCAAATAATACAGAAGCCATGCAATCACAAACCAAAAGATTACCTGTGATAACAGCATCAGATGTCTCTGCTTCAGATCTCCCAGGGAAAGCGTAACAATGGGCCGTATCGCCTGTCTTCCCGTTGCCCCTACCATGTTGTGCTGTAGTGGGTCCAGTTTGCCAGTCACCCCGGCAGTTTTGGTGACCACCATTACCTCGGCCACCACGTCCTCTAGAATAACGACCTCTACTATGACCACCTCTACCTCTAGCTATTGGGGGTCTATAACTCTGTTTTGGACAATTCCTCTTAATATGTCCAGTCTCCCCACATCCATAACATTTTCTGGGGTCTAGCATAGGTCTCTATGAGAATGACGAAGTCTGGGGATAACCTCCAAACTCAGAGAAGTGTTGACCGGTCTGCGGCGGACCCCCAACTACAGTCTGTAGTGAAGACTGAATGGGTCGGGCTGGATAACCTCCTTAGCCTTTCCCTCTGGAGTAAGAACCATTAAACTCACCTCCCTTTCGAAACCTTTTTGATGTCGATGACATGGTGAAGTCAACTGGCTTCACTCCTTCAACCTCTATCACGAAGTCTACCACTTCTTGAAAGGATTTTGCTGTAGCCGCTACCTATAAGGCTGAAATCCGCAATTCTGACCTCAACCCCTTCACAAAACGGCAAATCCGCTCTTGTGGACTGAAACAAAGTTGGGTGGCATACCTGGATAAAGCACAAAACTTAGCCTCATATGCAGTAACCGACATCCTACCTTGCTCTAGGCTGAAGAACTCATCTCTTTTCCTGTCCCTCAAAGTCCACGGTATATACTTTTCCATAAACAAGCTAGAGAATGATGCCCAAGTCATAGGTGGTGCCTCTATTGGTTGACACTCAACATGTGACCGCCACCACATTTTGGCGTTCCCTATAAACTGATAGGTCACAAACTCAACACCAAATCGTTCTACTATACCCATCTTATGTAGTAGCTCATGACAGTCAACCAGAAAATCATAGGCATCCTCGGATTCAGCACCCTTGAAGACTGAAGGTTTCTATTTCAAGAACTTATTGAAAAGTTCATGCTGATCACTTGTCATTATAGGCCCTGTAGTCAGACGAGGAAACGTGTCTATTTCCAATGAGGCATCCATGCGAGGAGCCACGGTAGCTGCATGTTGTACCTCTGGAACCTGAGGTTCTGGTGCAGAAAACACTGGAGGTGTCTGGCCCTGATCAGATAACCCGCTAAGATAAGCAAGAACCTTATTGATCATCTCTGGGGTAGGTTGGGGTGGCAATCCCTCATTCTGCACTTGTTCATTCTCCCCTTCCTCACCCTCTCTTATCACTTCCTCAGTCGGTGGAGGAGTCACCGCCCTAGTACCAGATGGGCTAGGTGCTTGTCCTCTTCCTCTAGAGGACGTCCTCCCACGACCTCTTCCACGGCCTCTCGCCACTACTCCTCTTCGAGCTACAGCCCCAGTGGCTGGCTCAGATGCTTCTTGTCTTGCCGGTGTTGGTGTTGGCGCAGTCGTTGCTCTAGTTCTAACCATCTGCGAAATAGAGTGAAGATGGTCAGATACCAATTTGTATCACCTAGATACCAATTGGATCCAAGAAATAGCACGAAAGAAACAAAGAAAGAGTGGAATTTTCCTAAAGTCTTATAGCCTCTCAAAGAAAAGTAAAGGTGTCCCCCTACCGTTCCTTAAGACTCTACTAGACTCGTTCTTGTGTGATGAGGCCAACTAACCCAATGCTCTGATACCAAGTTTGTCACGACCCAAATCGAGCCGCGAGTGGCACCCACACTTATCCTACTATGTGAGCGAACCAACCAATCTAAACCCCAACATTTTAGACATAATGAACAAAATACAATGCGGAAGACTTAAACTCATTAATGAAAATTGATTCAATAACTTCTAAAAACTCAACAACTATTATTAACTATTATCCCCAAAAT
Organism: Solanum peruvianum; assembly: GCA_027705065.1. Taxonomy (NCBI): domain Eukaryota; kingdom Viridiplantae; phylum Streptophyta; class Magnoliopsida; order Solanales; family Solanaceae; genus Solanum; species Solanum peruvianum. The sequence continues at coordinate 58,938,062 of JAKWJD010001766.1, read as the reverse complement.
CTTGAAGTCATCATCACAAGAACATCTATCCTCAAATTACTAATCTAAGAGTATCTAAGAAGCTAAAATAAGTATAAAGCTAGTCCATGCCGCAAGTTCAAGGCATCAAGACTTGAAGAAGAAGATCCAGTCCAAGCTAGAAGCATTAGCTCACCTTGAAATCCGGTGTAATGAAGACTGGCTAGAGTTGCGGTTGAGTTGAAGACGACGGTACGTTTGCTGCACTCCACATATAACAAAGAAAGAAACATACAAGTAGGGTTCAGTACAAAACACAAGTACTGAGTAGGTATCATCGGCCAACTCAAAATAGAAAACAGTATATATCAGATAATATCATAAATCAACTACAATACTCAACATGTAGCAACAACAAGTACTATAATCATAAATAAGTACCGCCAAGTTCACCCATGAGGACTCAAGCCTCAATACCATACTCATTTGGGAATTAGGTTCATTAGATTGAGTATATTAACATCTTTCAAGATTCATTATCTTTATTTCTCTCGTGTCGGTACGTGACACTCCGCTCCCCTACTACTATGTGTCGGAACGTGACACTCCGATCCCCTAATTCTACGTGTCGGTTCGTGACACCCGATCCCTTAATTCTACGTGTCGGTTCATGACACCCGATCCCTTAATTCTACGTGTCGGTTCGTGACACCCGATCCCCTAATTCTATGTGTCGGTTCGTGACACCCGATCCCCTAATTCTATGTGTCGGTTCGTGACACCCGCTCCACTAATCTCATTCTATCAATTCATCAATCCTTCTTTTATACCAAGGCATCATCAATCTCATTATGTTAGTTCATCAAGCCTTCTTTTATACCAAGGCATCATCGTTAACCAAGAGAATTTAGGATTAGAGATTCAATAGCCTTATCATGCTTATTCATCACAATTATATAATCACATCATGTAAGCACACAATCAAGCATATAGAAGGTTTTATAATACTACCCAACACATATCATTCGCTATTAAGAGTCTACTACGAATAGCATAAAAACCATAACCTACCTCCACCGAAGATTCGTGATCAAGCAAGAAAATTCCCCAAAGCTTTGCTATCCTCTTCGTTCCTCTCTCTCTTGATCGATTCTCCCTCTCTTGTTCTTTCTATTTTTCTTATTCAAACCCTTTTTCTTTTACCCTAATTAGCATATAATTAAGTATAAAAGATGATGAATTAACCCATTAATTAATTCAAGGTTATCTCTTTTAACCCCCAAGAAATTGAGTTATTAATATTAAACCACTAACTTTATAATTATAAGCAGGAATAGTCCAAAACGCCCCTTAAAATATTTACAGAAATCCGACCCAGCCTGGGATAACGCAACATGTGACGGTCCGTCATGGCTGTGACGGTCCGTCCTGCAGGTCCGTCGCAAAGTTCAGAGAGTTAATTTCTGTGGAAAATGTGTGACGGTCCGTCGTGCCCACGACGGTCCATCCTGCCATTCCGTCACGAAGTTCAGAGAGTCGATTTCAGTACCCAAATTTCAGAATTCTAAGTGTTTTGGAACGAGACCCCATCGACGGTCCGTTGTGCCCATGACGGTCCGTCGTGGGTTCCGTCGACGCAGACAGTTTTTCCAGAAATAAAATTTGCTGCTCAAAACGAGTAAACAGGTCGTTACACTTATAGCACAACCTAAAACCAGTCCAAATTTAGTTAAAACATATTATAGCTACGGAATACTAAATAGAGTATATACATATGACGGAGAAGAAATCATTGGAATACCAGAATCCATATAGCATTTATGACATATAAGAGAATTACTAAAGGAAACCTATTTTTTATAAAATTCTATACAACACTAGCAGAAATATTATACGAGGAGATAAAGTCGCCAATACAAGTTATAAAGATAGGCGTGACTAGAGATATGATTATACTAGAAGAGATCGAAAAACAAGCTGAGATACCAAAGATAGAAATACCAAGCTTTTATGCGAATAAAAGAATAATTTGAATAGCAACAATTATACAAGAGTTAGCCAATAATTATTTAAATGGCAATGCTATTTGGAGTTATTATGCACGAGATCAAGTAATGATTTATTCTAATTCCAAAGAGCTAAGGAAATCAGATATGGATGAAGTCCAGCGATGGATTTTGTCATTACTAAAGCCAGAAGAGCAACCAACTACAAGAGCCTTGAAGAAGGAATTTATTTCAGAGGAGTTATTAGTAAGATATTGTAAACTTATCAGCAACAAATACCCAGATCATAGATGCTCCAAATGTAACAGAGAAGATAACGTAATACCAGCAGTTGATTTGGGATAATAACAAAAGAGATAAAGCAAAGAAGATTCATAAAAGATAAAGAAAGGTATCTGTGGAAAATTTAAGTCTTTTATTTTTTAGTGTCTTTTAGTGTGTTTATCGTTTTGTGTCGGCTGAATATCAGCCATATGTAAAAATTATTGTAATAGTATGTCGGCCATTTGGCCAAAAGTTTATTTTGTTTTTTGTAAAAAGTCGTAAAAGTAAATGGTGTCAATTTTATTCTAGGTAAGGAGTTCAAATTATTCCGAAGGGAAGGGGTTAGGCATCCTTCGAAATCCACAAATGTGGGTCCCAACTGAATTCACTTTTTTAAAAAAAAAAATTGAGGAAGAATATAAAATAATGTACAAGTATAATAAACATTCAATATGCACAAATAATAAAATAAAAAATATAAGAAACTCCCTATATCCTAATGTTAATATATACAAAATAATAAATAAAAAGTATGATTCGAACTACATTCGAATAATTTAAAGTAGTTGCACCTCTGGGTACCTGTAATGACACTTAGTAAAATAGTTAGTACCAAATAAATATAAATAAAAATGAATAAATCAAATAATAACTTAAAAATAAAAAACCGTCTTATTAACATGGGAGGCCTTGAAAATCGACGATAATTTCTTCATAGGCCAATTTAACAAATAAACATGTACGAACTTAAATTAGATTTCCATCTTTTAAAATTGAAAGGTCTCAAAATCCAACGGATAGATTTTTAATTGGCCAATTTAACAAACTAACATGTATGAACTTAAATTAGATTTCCGTCTTTCAAAATGGAAAGGTATCTAAACCCGTTGGATAGATTTTTCATTTGCCAATTTAACAAATAAACATGTATGAACTTCAATTAGATTTCCGTCTTTTAAAATGGAAAGGCCTATAAACCCGACGGATAGATTTTCATTGGCCAATTTAACAAATAAACATATATGAACTTAAATTAGATTTCCGTCTTTTAAAATAGAAAGGCCTCTAAACTCGACAAATAGATTTTTCATTGGCCATTTAATCAAATAAATTTTAACGATTAAAAATAAAATAACAAAACTAAATACAACAATGAGAGACATGATATAAAAACAATAGAATGTAAGAAAACACCAAATGAACACAATTATAAAGAATGGAAGTAAAATTAAGCAAGAGAATTCTACCAAAGAAACGGATTTAAAATAAATAAGTGAAAAATATACATAACAATAGAAACATAAAGCTTACTACAAACTGTAACATACCAACAAACCAACAATCAATAATAAAAAAGAGCAAGTTTCTCCATTCAATGCTACCTGAAAAGAGAACGGAAGTTGTAGAAAAAATTTGGGTCGTTGTTTTCACGAGTTGTTGACTCGCCGGTGGTGGAGCTGCTGCCTACTGGAGCTTTCACAGTCACTGTGGACGACGGAATACCTGCAAAAATAAAGGAAAAATTATGAAAGGGATGAGGTGAAGGGACTGATGTTGTTTGGTAGGTGTTTGCTGGAAAATTAAAGGGGATCTGTGGGGTTTGTTTGTGGTCTGGAAGGTGGTGTTCCGGAAAAAGAGACCGAAGACTGTGGGGTTTTTGGGTCTGGTTTGAGCCGGATTGTGGTTAGCTTCACCGGGAAAGACGATAAGGGGGAAATGGAGGCTAGCAATGTGCTTTGGATCTGATTTTGATCTCTGCGGAGACTGTTTTAAGCTTCTTTCTCTTTGTTTCAGGTAGGTTTTTCAAGTGGTTGTGGGGTCGTTTTCGGTGACTTTTTTCACCGAAAAAGGAAGACAAATGAAAGGCTTTTGGAGGTGTTTGTTGGTTGTAATTGTTCATTGAGAATGGGCTGATTTTTGGAGGTTTTTAGTGGTTCTGATGGGTGCTTAGAGTCGAATCTTTGGAGAAGAAGAGTGTGGTGGGTGCTCTATTTTGAGGTTGATGTTCCAAGCTAGTTTCGCCGAAAAAGAGGAGGAGAAATGGATGAGGTTTCGGTTTGGGGCTGCTGGTAGTTTTGGCTTGTGTTTTTTTTTTTGGTCGGAAATGGGAGGTGTGGTGGCTGTTTGGTTGCCAGAAACGGGAAAATGGAGGTTATGAGGTGTTGGGGGTTCTAGTTCGAGTTTGGGGCTGTTGTTGGTAGTGTTGTACGCGTGGAGGATGGTGGTGAAGTTGTTTGGAGGTGGGAGCTGCTGGTTGTAATTTTTCTACAGAAAATGGATCGTTTGGACAAAGAAACTTGAATGGGTTTTGGGATGTGGCTTGCCGGATTGCGGCAAAACTTTCACCGAAAAATATGGACACTCAAAGAAGTGTTCTTAACCCGTTAGAAATCTAAAACAAATTCCCCTAAACATTTTCTTCCCCCACCTCCTTTGACCTAATTATTTCTAAAATAGAAAATTGTTAGACAAGGGGCCTAGTCATGGGCTCAAGATTGAGGCCCAAAAAATATTGTCGACTGAAGATATTTGTATATGGAAATTATATCGTATTTTGAATGACTCTTTAAAGTGTGAAAAATATCAAAATTAACATTAACCGATGTAACAAATAAAAAATAAATATTAAAAAAAATAATGAACCTAACTAACGATATGTAAAAACGTAATTTAAAAAATAACAAATAAAAAAAATTAAATTTTAATAAATAAGCATAGTTATAGAAAAACTTATTTAAAATTATATTAAAAAAATTATTTTAAGCTATTAAATAAATTAAACTTCAAAATTACAAATTTTTAAAATGTTGGTCCAAAATTAAGTGTCAACAATTGTCCCTTTCGTTATGTATGACTGATGAAAGAAATCGTGGACAACGAAAATTGACAAACCCAATTTTGACCAAACACATGACCTTTGTAGAGAAGTGCGGTTGAATGTGGTGGAAGTCAATTCCAGGCTTGTCTCCAAAAGGTTCTATGATGCGTTGCGTCCTTGTTGAAGTAGTTTGTACATTTGGTTTGTTTTTTTCTTTGGAAAATTCATCCTTTTGAATTCTCTTGACAAAGACTGAGATAAAACTCGTCAGCTGAAAAAATGCAATTTAAATGGGAGATAGCGTCTTTTACCGTATCGTCACTTAATTGCTTTCCTCAACATTTGACGTCAACTCAATCGATTTGACATAAATCAAATAGAGCTTATGTCTTATGAATGCAATGTAATCTTCAATGTGTTCTTCATTTGATGTCGAAAATAAATAAAAAGCAGATTCAGTGTTGATATTTTTTGGTTGTTTTCAATGATTCTCTTGGCATTCACTTTTGCCAAATAATGATGCAGTTGATGTTGAGGGGTAAATATTTCCCTTGAGATGCACGATTCCTTTTCTGGTAGTGCGTGATTTCTTGCGGGGCATGAATATCTTCCCGCGATGCGTAAATTTTGCGAGGGATGAAATCTTTTCGCGATTCATAAATTTAGCAAGGTATGAAATCTTCTAGTAATGTTTAAGTTTCTACTAGGTACGAAATCTTCTCGCGATGTATGAATATTGAATCTCGATGCATGATCTTCTGCGGGGCTTGAATATCTTCCCACAATGCATAAATTCTGCAAGGTATGAAATCTTCTTGCGATGCATAAATTTCTGCGAGGTATAAAATCTTCTTGCGATGCATGAATATTAACTCGTGATGCATAAATATTAACACGCAATGCATGAATTACTCGTGATGCATGAATATTGACTTGCAATGCATGACCTTCCTCAATGCATTAACTAGCGATGCATAACTTTCCGCAATGCATGAATATTGGCTCTCGATTTATTTTCTTCTGTGGGGCATGAATATCTTCCCGCAATGCATAAATAGTGCAAGGTATGAAATCTTCTTGCGATGCATAAATTTCTGCGAGGTATGAAATATTCTCGCGATGCATGAATATTAACTCGCGATACATGAATATTAACTCGCAATGCATGAATTAACTCGTGATGCATGAATATTGACTCGCGAAGCATGGCCTTCCGCAATGCATTAACTCGTGATGGATGATCTACCGCGATGCATGAATATTGACTCTCGATGCATGATCTTACGCGATGCATGAATATTGACTCTCGATACATGATCTTCTGCGAGGCATGAATATCCTCCGGCAATGCATAAATTTCACAAGGTATGAAATCTTCTTGCGATGCATAAATTTCTGCGAGGTATGAAATATTCTCGTGGTGCATGTATATTAACTTGCGATGCATGAATATTGACTCTCGGTGCATGATCTTCTTCGATACATGAATATTGACTCTCGATGCATGATCTTTTGCGGGCATGAATAACTTTCTGCAATTCGTAAACTCCGCAAGGTATGAAATATTGTTGCAATGCATAATTTTCTGCGAGGTATGAAATCTTCTCGCGATGCATGAATATTAACTGCAATGCATAAATATTAACTCGTGATGCATGAATATTAACTCGTGATTCATGAATTAACTCGTGATGCATGAATTTTTGAGAGTTATAAATTCTTCTCGTGATGCATGAATATTAACTCGCGATGCATGATCTTCTACGGGGCATGAATATCTTCCCGCGATGCGTGAGTATTAACTCGCGATGCATGAATATAGACTCGCACTGCATGAATTAATTCGTGATGCATGAATATTAATTCGCAATGCATGATCTTTGTAGTTGCTATCAAGCTTCTGGCAGTGCTTATCAAAATTTTGAGGTCTTCCTCAAAAATTTTGTCCCAGTTAGAATATTGGCAGATCTCAAAATGATCTTCAATATTGACTTGTTGGCGATAACACCTCTTATTGTGAATCTTTGAGATATATTCAAAAAAAATTTCCCACTTTTCATTGTAAAGAGAAATAATAATCACACTCGGTATATGATCGATCCGTCGTGGCGCCTTCATATTCTTTTGAGGAAGGAATCAGGTCAAATGTAGTGCCAATCTTGGGGATGATGAGTAGTGCAAAAAATTTGAAAGATTTTCAGTAGAAAATGCACAATATGAACATGATAAAATATGAAAATGACATTTCTGGTTATATTCAGAGCATAAAAACAAGATATATCACATTTTTGGGATGGACAACCCAATGAAACAAAATAGGTGTCTCACACATATATTATTAACTTAATAACACCTTTTATAATGAACAACTTCAAAAGATAATTTTTAAAAAAAAATAAAAAATGTGATGAAATAGTCAAAGTTTCACCACGATTGGTACCAACAGTTAGGATTGCAGGTAAATCTCTCATTCCCTTTCTCATATTTTTTTTCTAATTAAGATTGAATTCAAGGTAATTCCTACAGATTCAAGTTGAACCTCAAACATACATAAGGATCAACGAGTTTCGTTCATCTTACTTCAAACACAGATTTTGAATTGTATTAATCATGATGTTTCAAGTGCCCTCATGGAAAAGAATGGTCCTATATCACAAATATTTGAAACTTCTGATTTTACGATATTTTTGAAAGTGCACTCACACTCAGAAAAATATTCAACGCATACAACTGTGATACCATATGCTTGACCATTATGTAAATATCCACTAATTTGAGAATATTTGGAATAAGATCATGTAGGTCTTGTCATTGTCTTGTAATGTAGGCTTGTGGATGGGTATGATATTTATTTTGAATAAAAGTGAACTAATTCTTCCTTGAGTGTTACATTGAATTTTTGCTCTTAATAATTGGTACGCCTTTGACATCAGTTCCTCTTCATTGTTCTCCGACCTTTCATCTTCTATCGAATTCTCATTTTTTTGAGTTTTTCCCTTCTTCCTCTTCTTTTTTCATCCTCTTTGATTTGACTTCTTTTTAGTTCTCATTTTTTTGGAGCTTTTCTCTTCTTCTTTTTTTTGAGTCCTTATTCCTTGGAGCTTTTCTTTTATTACTTCTTTATCATAATAATATTTCCTTTTTTTTGAGTATTTTCCATCCCCCTTTTCATTGACCCTGTAAGGGTATTTTTTTTTACCATTCCTTATTTCTTCCACCCTTTTTTTTTCTTCCTTTCTCTCTTTTTCGCTAGATTCTTTGCTTCCTTGATTTTGAGAGACTCAATATCTTTGCTTTTGGAAATTTCAAACATGGATCACCTCTTATAATTTGCACATCTTGGTGCACTCAAGAAGGTTGGTCCAAGAGAGGATAGTGCTTATAAGAACTCAAAAGGGTAGTACTTAAGATATGGTTGTCCAAAGAAAGGTTTCAGGCTCAAAATGGAAAAAGTGGGGATTAATGTAATTTGGTAGGCTTTGAAAGGCACAATCGGGTCAAAAAGGGCCTTCAATCCTTTCTCAAACCAAACATTGCTCAGGATTTTGCCTCGAAAAACATTCAGGTCAAGTTCTAGATCAACAGTGTAATACAACTGAAATTTGATCAAAATCTCACCATACAACGCACATGAAACATAAGGTTAGTTTTATTCGTATCTTTATTGCATGCAAGAGAATTTTCAAGCATCACAAAAGTACATATAAGAGGTAGCAGGAGAATTTATAGTTTACGCAAAGTTAGTGTTTTCCATCATATAAAATATATTTACATGCTCTTAACTACATAAGTCCCAACCGAGCTAAAGACATGACTCTTATAGTATGTACAAGTAATTTTATTTTTTTGAAAAAATGATTACCAAACCCGAGAAAGGTTGCCTACGTATCTCATTCAGATGAGAATCAGGTGTGCATAGTTCATGTAGATATAACTTTGAAAATATTAACAAACTATTTTATTTTTACTTTTTTTTTATATACTCTTAAAAGATAATATCGAACCCAAGAAGGGTTGCCTATGTATCTCACCGAAATGAAAATCAGATTCGCGTAGTTCGTTCTGATAAGGCATATAAGAATTTAAAGATTTAGACATCCTTTTTTTTCGCACCAATATGTTTTATATCCTCTTAACCGTCAATATTTATACTCTATGTTGAATGTAACTTAAGAATTTCTACAGTAATGAATTGTTGTACTCTTTTTGGATGTTTTATTGGACCTTTGTCTCTTCCCAATAATCACGAGATCCAGACATTGTTATGACCATCCCCAACCGATGTCGGGGACGGTATTCCTACAAAAATATAAAAAATATGTGAGAGAAGGAACATCATGCCAAATAATAATAAAAATAAATGGATGCGACGCCATAGTCAAATACTCTTCTGATTTATCGTTTTGACTTGATATTTATGTCTTATTAAATACAAGGACTCGAATTTCGCTAATCCTCTTGTCTCTTGCACTTTCGGACAAATAATAATTTCTGAATTCGAATATAAATCAATTTTACGCTGTGAAGAAGAACAACTCAAAATGTAAAAGTGTTAGGTCCTGTACATAATGGATAATGCAAAATGTCACACAAATAATGAATAAAACACATAAGTACTATTTTAATTAAAGACAAACTGAAATATATCACATAGCATACAAACAATTATTGCGCGTCATATACAAATATGTGACCCTTTTAGGCTTAGGTAGGCCTATCGATTTGAAGGATGTAATACGCCCTTTGACAACTTTCCATTGTCTCCCAAAACACTTAGTACAATTTTATGAATAAATGAAATAGTATTATGAAGTTAGGGGGAATAGAAAGAAGGAAAAAATTACAAATATTCAATCACACGTATGTGTAACATCCTTTTATAAGCCTTTGCGGAAGGTTCTTCCTCTTGAAATTCTTGCCGATCGCTAATACTTTAGGATGGAATGATAGTTTATGAAAATCCAAGCTTTACAAAAGTAAACTATTAAAATAACATTCTAATTCAGATGGACATTGATTTGTCAAACGACATATACATCCTTTAAATTACACACAATTTTGATTGTCCTTTTAGGCTAGATTCCATTATGGACTCAAGGTGGTCTTTCTAATGGACTCAACAAGCCATTGATGTTGGGTCATTAGGTTGATGCTTAAATTTTGATTTGGCTTAGCTCTATTAGTTTACTACGAGTGGGTTGTATTTAGAGTGAAAAAGGTAACCCAAACGGGCTTCTTGGGATGGGACAATAAACGATCGCTGACTATCAAGTAGCCAACTACACTCGTAAGGGTGCCCCGAGAAAATTTTGATTAATGAACGACTATGAGCCCGCATAATCGTCCTTTAGTGGAAATGAAATAATTATCGATTGATGGTAATATTATGCCATGAATGCAATGATAATATACACACAATAAAATAAATAATGAATAAATACAATGAACAAATAATCAGCGAAATATAAAAATACAAGGTATAACATAATAATAAAACAAACTTTTCCTCAATTTGAAAAAAAAATTTAAATTCAAATTGGTTAAAACCTCTATACTCCCCAGCAGAGTCACCATTCTGTTTACATCCCCATTCTATCAAAATAAGGCGAAACGTCGCGGTGACTCAAAAAATATTTCATTGAATCAATTTTAATGAATTTTAAAAATGAACGAGTTTTAAAAAGAGTTTCCACCTAATTTTAGGAAAAACATTTGGGAACCCATTAAATGATCTACGAAACTAATTTGATTCTAGGTAAGGGGTACAAATTATTCCAAAGGGAAGGGGTAAGGTATCCTTCGAAATCCACAAATGTGAGTCCCGACTGAATTCACTTTTTTTTTTCAAATTTAGAAAGAATATAAAATAATGTACAAGTATAATAAACATTCAATATGCACAAATAATAAAATAAAAAATATAAGAAACGGCCTAAATTTTGCTTACCGTTAATATATACAAAATAATGAATAAAAAGTATGATTCGAACAACATTCGAATAATTTCAAGGAGAAGCACCTCCGGGTACCTGTAAAGACACTTAGTAAAAGAGTTAGTACCAAATAAATATAAATAAAATGAATAACTCAAATAATAACTTAAAAATAAAAATCCGTCTTAATTACATGGGAGGCCTTGGAAAGCTACGGTAATTTCTTCATCGGCCAATTTATCAAATAAACATATATGAACTTAAATTAGATTTCCGTCTTTTAAAATTGGAAGGCCTCTAAAGTCAACGGATAGATTTTTCATTAGCCAATTTAACAAAATAACATGTATGAACTTAAATTAGATTTCCGTCTTTTAAAATGGAAAGACCTCTAAACCCGACGGATAGATTTTTCATTGATCAATTTAACAAATAAATATGTATGAACTTAAATTAGATTTCCGTCTTTTAAAATGGAAAGGACTTTAAACCGATGGGTAGATTTTTCATTGGCCAATTTAACAAATAAACATGTATGAACTTAATTTAGATTTCCGTCTTTGAAAGTTGAAAGACCTCTAAACCCGATGGAAAGATTTTCATTGGTAATTTAATCAAATAAATTTTAACGATTAAAAATAAAAAGACATAACTAAATACAACAATGAGAGGCATGATATAAAAACAATAGAATGTAAGAATAAACCAAATGAACACAATCATTAATAATGGAAGTAAAAGTAAGCAAGAGAATTCTAGCAAAGAAACGGATTAAAAATAAATAAGTAAAAAATATACATAACTATAGCAACATAAAGCTTCATCCAAACAAATTTTAATAATTATAATAACTAAAAAACACAAACAAGACAATGCACAATAATATTTAATAATAATCAAATGATAACATGCTTCGTTCAAAATTCTTTAAAAAGAAAAGAAATGCAAACTATCAGTCAATAAATTAAAACCACTACATATATAGTATAATATATATCAATAAGAACAAAAATAAACCCAATTGAAAGGAAAAGAAAAATACGAACAACAACATGCAATCCAAAAGTCAAAATAAAATCAACCTAGCGGTCAATCACACACCCATATTCACAGAAACATCTTAACACAATCAAACAAAGATCACAAACTTGAAAAGAACTTAATCCAAACTATAACATAACAACAAATCGACAATCAACACGATAACAGAGCAAGTTTCTCCATTCAACATTAATAATATAAAACCAAGTCAAACTAAAGGTAAAAGAATAAAAATTCTACCGGAAAAGAGAACGGAAGTTGTAGGAAAAAGCTGGGTCGTTGTTTTCACGAGTTGTTGACTCGCCGGTGGTGGAGCTGCTGCCTACTGAAGCTTTCAGAGTCACTCTGGACGACGGAATACCTGCAAAAATGAATGAAAATTAGTGAAAGGGATGAGGGGAAGGGACTGATGTTGTTTGGTGGGTGTTTGCTGGAAAACAAGACGGGATTTGTGGGTTTCTTTGTGGTCTGGAAGGTGGTGTTTTTCCGGAAAAAGTGACCGAAGACTGTGGGGTTTTTGGGTCTAGTTTGAGCTGGTTGTGGTTAGCTTCGCTGCGGAAGATGATGGAGGGAGGGGGGTTTATCTGATTTTGAGCTTTGTGGAGACAGCTGAAATTGTTATCTGATTTTGGAGGTGTTTGTTGGTTGTAAATGTTCATTCAGAATGGGCTGATTTTTGGAGGTTTTTAGTGGTTTTTATGGGTGTTTAGAGTTGAATCTTTGGAAAAGAACAGTGTGCTGGCTGCTCTATTTTGAGATGGATGTTCCAAGCTAGTTATGCCGAAAAAGAGGAGGAGAAATGAATGAATATTAAAAATCATAATGAACGTAGCTAACGATATGTAAAAACGTAATTTAAAAATTAACAAACAAATTTTTTAAAATTTTTAATAAATAATGATAGTTATTGATAAAATTATTTAAAATTATATTTAAAAAATTATTTTAAGCTATTAAATAAATAAAACTTCAAAATTATGAATTTTTAAAATGTTAAGGCAAAAGTGGGTGTTAACAGCTGACAAATCAAAACTTTCGATCCAACCAACATCCTTATTAGTTGTATTAAATCAAAGAGTATAAATACAGAATTTAGCCTCATGTTTCTTCACCTCTAAGTACAATTTTACCTTATATCATCATTCCTTATATTCATTGGAGAGGAGTTTCCCGCTATGATGTATGATATATCAATTTTTTTAGACTCATCAATGTTCAACTCCATCACAATGGTTGAAATTATATTCATATAGGAAATATTTTCACCAACCACTATCCCATCACTCATGTATCTTTTATATCTAACCTCACTCTCCCATACTCATGAATGCCAATTGAGATATTCATTATGTATCTGATCAAATTTACAACAAAAAGTTTGATCTTTCTTGAAAGTTTCTTCGTTTAAACAGGGAACGAAACAAACAAGATTTGAATTTTCAAATTCTTAATTGGTTTGATATATTAGGAATCACATTTCTATGATTGACAATGAAAATGAAACTAATTAATTTGCGGGAGCTTCAACTTACATATCCGGATTGTGTAACTTTCTCAAGGATTAATGTAATTTAAAAATAAAAAGAAATATGATGTAATTTCATCTTAAAAACTACGGGATTGCAAAAATTTATACCACAAAGATATTGAAATTTCTAGGCCTTTTTCGTCACGTGATTGGATGGGATCTGGGCCCTTATTTTTTATCGTAAATACCTGTAGGGCTTTCAGATAGAAGAAAGCCTATTTACATTCTCAACCTCATTTTTCTTCTTCCTCACGTAAATTGAATTGATTTGTTTCTTCTTTTGTAAATTCTTAATCTGTGTTTCACCAAGCTAAGTTTGACCTAATCATTAACAATTTAAACAAATGCTCAAAATAGCTCATCAAGATGCAGAATTATGCTAGAAAAATGTTTAGGGACATTTCAACAAGTTTTGGGGGCCTACATAAAAATAATAACTATAATATACTCAATATAATCACATTAGTAAAGTCTCGAGAAAGTAGGATGTACACAAACCTTAAGGAGTAAGAATGTTAACAATGAAAATTTTCAATGAAAAAATAGTTGCGATGAATTTGATAAGTTGATATAATGGTGTTGAAATAGTATGGCCTCATTTGTTTCAGGCCTTTTAATTTAAAGAATACAAAAAAAAAACAAGTTTGATTTTTCTATAAACACAACAACCGATTTTGTACGAGCAAAAAAGTTTTGCCGTTTGTTAGACTTTAGAATATTCAACAATGCGAGAATAAAAATAGGAGGGAAATTAAAAAAATTTAAGAACAATAATGTATTATTAATAATCCCCAAGATATAATTAAGTAAAAAAATAGATAGCCACGTAAGAACGGATACTACAATTATCTAAACACTTTTCCATTTCTCAATTATTAAAAATGACTTCCACAATAAATAAAATACATAGTTACTGTTATATTTTCTAACAAAAAAAATTTATTTGAGATTTATCAAACCATGAAGCATGTGTGTGTATATATATACACATACATACATACATACTTGAGTTGTCTACACAAAGAATGATGCCCTTCTCTCACAAACCATAAGCTTGGGGATCACAACGAACACTCAATCTCTCAAATAGAATAACATGCATATGTCAACCATAAGCTCCCTATGTTTTTTAAATAATGAATGATCTAGTTTTTTTGGATCACAATGGTCTTTCACTGGGTTTTAATGAGGTTAGTGGCAACGAGTATGATAAACTTTTTGATATAGAGACTCTACCTGGTTGAACCATTACCTAGACTCTTATTACTTCACTCTTTCCTTCTTTTTATTACTTTTCGTTAGAATGGACCATTTCAATCATCCATAAACCCACCAAAACATACTTTTTTTAAATTTAGATATGGTAGATTTTAATATTATTCTATGCATAGAGTTGTTGTATTCATGCTATGCATTAATTGACTATGAGGATTGCGTAATAAAATTTCAATTTTCATATAAGCTATTATGAATATGGAAAGGTAGTCCAGTAGTAACTTAAGGTCGCTGCATTTCATATCTTAAGGCCAAAAATTTTGTCTTCAAAGGGTGTATTGAATTGATAACGAATTCTTAGAAACCTTTCCTAATAATCTTCCCAGAGTACCTCTCAATAGGGAAATAGACTTTGGAATAGACATTCCACATGAGAGTCAACCCATCTTTGTTCCTCTATATACAATGACTTCAACTAAGTTAAGAGAGTTAAAAGAGAAGTTAAAAGATATCCATAATAAGGGTTCATTGGAACAAGGTTATCCCCTTGGGGTGTTGTAGTTATTTTTCGTTCAAAGGAAAGATTGTCATGACCTAGATTGTCGTGATTGACACCCACACTAACACTCCGGTTGAATAAACATTACTACAATCCGACTAAGTAACTTAACAAAAAAACTAAGCATTTAAAGATACATCAGCAAGTTTAAATGATAGAATAACATGGAGTTACCATAAACTCCGAATGCTTAAATAAACAACTAAACATAAAGTTTGAGTTCGAAGACTAAGAAAATGGGGTGCAGCCCCGAAATTGACATAGGAATAAGTCTAACTATAAATTCTGAGTTCGAAAGTAATGGACTAAACAATAGAGCACCCATGGTAACGTGTAAGAACTGGCTCAACCTTGAATTCAGTCTCGATCATTGATCTCCCATCTAAGGTATGGGAGTAGCCTCTTTAAGATACCGAGTATTCAACAAACAATGAGCAAGTGAAGTATCATTACACAACTACAATTTACTAGTAGGATCATGCATCTACTCTAGTAAGAAAAATGTAAACATGAAATTACAACACAGTCAACACAAATATAAGGAATGCATATTTTAGTCATCATTTCAAAGCAACAAACAATCTCCCAATATCAATGAGAAGTATACATAAAAAGTTAATAATCAGAAGTGGTTTTCTCATGTAAACCATACCCAAACTATTAGTTTGGAGGAATGTGATACCTGATCCAATGTATATGTAAAAACGTGACACCTAGTCCAATATGTGTCGGAACATGACACCAATCCAATGCTATGTCAAAGTGTGACACCTATCAAATTAGATCAACCACAATCAGAACCACACCATAATGAATAGTACATATAGTCACGTGGTCAAGTATTAGTTTCATTGTATGTAGTTTCTCACACTTACTCATTTCATTAGGTTCGATATACATTTTACCATTCATATATATGCATGCATTAATGAATCAATCATCCGGCATATATCAAACAAACAGAAAATAGAACCATCACCTACCTTGAAATAAACCTTGAATCCTCCAAAGGCACTTGAGCCTACCCTTATGATGATTCTTTCCGCTTGTTCTTGGTCTAAGCACAAGTAATTAAACGCAAGGATCAATAAACAAGGACTACTTTACCCAGCTTATAATCATACTATTAGTCCAAGGAAAAAACCAAGATCTTAATACTCAACTAGAGTTTTTCCCACCATCAACTTCAGGTCAAAACCCTCCCGCATTTATGATTACCCATGATTCTAAGTACTAAGAATCTAAATACGGATTAGGGGAGTAATTATCTTACCTTTAGCGCTAGAAATTGTTGAAATTGTTAAGAAATTCCAGGGTCGTATCTTAGCTCTCAAGAACAAAAATTTTAAAGTAATGATTTTGGGGTTTTGCCAACTGGACTGCCACGAATGATCCCAACCCTCCACCGCAACATGATTTGGGGTCTTGTCGACTAGCCCGCCATGACAGATCCCAGCCTGCAACAGCAACCCTGCCATGGAAGGATTAATCCTGGCCCAATGGCCTGCATGGATATTTATTACATAGTAGTTGTTTCAATTTATTACATATACAAAATGTGAGAGCATTGGATAAGCTTCCATTTTATGAGTTTCATAGTTTACACCTAGAACAAGAAGCTCGTATGCCCTCAGATAGTCATTTGGTTTTATCTTCATTTGGCCGATCTAGCTATAACCATGTTCTGTGCAATTTAAATGATGGAGAAAAAATCTTCATGATGATTGCATAAATCTAGGCATGGAATCAAAGGTGTCATTGGCAGTCAATACTTTTCCTATCTTACAGAAGGACTCATCCTTTTCCTTGTCAAAATCGGTAAAATCTGGATCTGCACATTCAAATGTTTTTTACTCAGCCCTATCAGAAGGGCCTATATCTGAAGGAAGATCAACGCTTCCTTTTGCAGTGCTGGGTTCAATCCCTATGTTCTTCAAGCTCTTTTTAGAGGACAAATGTAGCACCTCAGACTCCTTTGTAGGAAAGGGATATCCAAAATCCTTAAATCTCTTATAAAAGTCATTTCTTCATACCTTAGATAATTGACAAGTTTTATACGACACTGATTTCAGTAGTTTCTCTCAATGTCTGAATTAGTAGGACCCACGAGGATAAGTAATTTTTCTCAATTCTTCAAAAATTCAATTTGATTTTAATTTGATAAGTAGGAGTCATAATGATAAATTTTAAACTTTATTTCATTCTATTTGATGATTAGATGTCAGAAGTATAAACTTGTCAATTTAAATTCTTGTGATATTTTGTGAAGTATTTAATCTGATGAGGTAATAGAGAAAAATTTTAAAACTAGATGAAGCAGGAAGATGGAATTCAAACTGGCGCACTTTAGCACTAATTCTTCGGGCTCTTCATTGTGCATTCTGCACTGAGAGTACTTCCCGGTGACTCGCCGCAGCAAAACTACTCAAAGAAAAATATCAAAAATAGTTACCCTTCTACTAGTGAAGCACAAACACCGAATCCAGTGACATTTGGGATCTTCTTACCTATAAATTTTTTTTACGGTTGTAGAGAATATTTATGATATTAGTGTGGAATATGAATTTCATTTTGAGAATGCAAATGGGAAGGAGACTCCGAAGAGGCGACTGCGTTTTTCTAATGTTGAAATGTCTAAATAACCTACTCCAATGGGAGATTCTGATAAAGGCAACCACAGCAATGGTAAGACCTTGAATTCCATTCCTCCTATGCTTAAGGAGGGCATTATTACTGTGAAAATTGAGAAGGAGTACATTAGCCTACAAATCAAGGATTGGGAAACAACATTAGTTGGCTATATATTTGGATATAACCGTATGAATTGCCAATGCTAGAGTATGTCAAGAAGGCATGGGGTTTTCTTGAACTGCCCGAAACATTACATCATGATGATGGATACTACGTTTTTAAATTTTATAATATAGCTAAAAAAGAGAAAGTGATTCAGATTTGAACCTAGCTATGATTTTGAGGAATCGGGATGAATTGGATGCTAATATGATTAGCCAAATTCCAATTTAGGTAAAATTCTCCTATTTACCTATTGGATACTGGTCTGTCACGACATTAAGAAAGGTTGCATGAGGAATGGGGATTCCATTGCTTCCAGATGGATTAAGCATACGAGGAACAAAATTCAAGGTCTTATCATTAGTGCGGTTGCCTTTATTAGAATCTCCCGATGGAGTAGGATGTTTAGACGTTTCAGCATCAGAAAAAAATATAGTCTCCTCTTCTGAGTCTCTTTCCCATTTGCATTGTCCAAGTGAATTTCATCTCACACTACTAGCATCAGACTTCTCTTAAATCGTACAAAATATTTTTTGAGGTAAGAAGATCCTAAAATTAAGTGGATTTAGTTGTTGCGCTTCACCAGTAGCAGCAGGGGTAACTATTTTTGTGTTTGCGTATGCGTTGCTTGTTGGGTGTGAGTCATCGGGAAGTACTCTCAATGCACAATTGCTGTCTTGCTAATGTGCTCTAAGAGCCCTTAAAATCAGTGCTAAAATGTGCATATTTGTATTCCATTTTCCTTCTTCATTCTTCATAAATGGGAGTTAATTAAAATTTAATTTGACGAGTATGAGTCAAGTGAGTAGATATTGAATTTTTAGTTTTAGTGATATTTTCTCAAGTATTTAATCTAATGAATAAGACTTATTTACTTCCCTGCTTTATTCAAATAGGATGAAACATCGTAATAACTCAAAATAATATATAGTTCATTAAATTAAATAAATTTTAAAAGAATTTTTTGAATAAAAAAGTTTAAAACAGGCCCAACCTAATTTTAGGAAATGAGTAGGTTATCAATGAATTTATTACAAAAGAAAATATCTACTAAACCAATAGATTCTAGGTAAAGGTTAAAGTATTTGCCAAGACAAGACGTTAGGCATCATTCGAAATTCAAAGTTGTGTGTCTCAGCCAAATTCTTTTTATTTTTGAAATTGAGGAAGAGATAATAAATGAAAGTATTAATGACTTAAAACTAAAACCCAACTTATTAACATGTGATTCCTTCAAAATCAACTGTAATTTCTTCATCCACAAATTTTAAATTGTAATATAGAAAAAATATAAATGCACACATGTTAAAATACTAAAAAATCCATGGTGAAAACCATATCTAAAAGACAAAATGATACTTTATATGTTAAATATTAAATAAAATAAAAGACAAGAAATGTGACAATATATAAACAATGATATCCTGAGTCAAAAATAAAAATTAAAAATACCAACAACAAAAGAAATTTTATAAAAGAAATAGAGGAATAAATTTCCAATAATTATAAAAAAAGTGAACAAAGCAACATGAAAACATAACCGTTAAACATTATTTAATCAGTGAAATTAATAATAATAATAATAATTTTAATGTGTAGTAAATTAGTGGCAACAACTTAATAACTAATAACAAATAAATGAAAAAAAAAGATCAACTCAAAACCCAAAATATTAATAAGTGGAAATATACTTAGGTAGAATCAACAACAACAAAGAAGTAGAAAAATAAACCCAGACACAAATTAAAATACAAAATTAAAATGGTTACCAAAGTGTTGTTTTTTCGAGCGGATCTGAAAGTGAAAGGCTTGCTGGAGTTGCTAGTTTATTCATTTAGATCTGGTGGCCTGCTCCAATAGTAAGAGTTGTATTTGTCGTAGAAAAATAAACCCAGACAGAAATTAAAATACAAAATTAAAATGGTTACCAAAGTGTTGTTTTTTTGAGCGGATCTGAAAGTGAAAGGCTTGCTGGGCTTGCTAGTTTATTCATTTAGATCTGGCGGCCTGCTCCAATAGTAAGAGTTGTATTTGCCTTAATGCTTAGTTGTGCAAGCACGAAGCTCACTGCTTGTCGAAGTTCAAGTATCATTGTGAGTTGTTTGGTGAATGAAAATTGAAGCAAGTTTTGGGTTGTTTGGGTGGTTGGAGCAGTGGGTTGAGCGGTGGTTGTTTTGAGATGGAGAAGATGGGTTGTCTGGATGTTTCAATAACATGAGGCAGGTGGTTTGAGGGGTTTTGATAATGGCTTTGGGTGGCGGCTATTCCTTTATAATAGGAGAATTTTTTTAGGGTTTTTCCCTTCTTGAAAAATTTCCACCACCCTCTGTATTTTTTGACTTAATAGAAACATAAAAAGGGAATAGTTATACAATGGGCTGAAATCATGGGCTCGAAATAGTGGCCCAAAATTGTGTATTAAGAAAATATTTGTGTATATTTTTCTTATCTTTATTTAAAGATATTTCAAAATTGTACTAAAAAGACAAAAATGATTGTTAATAAAACAAGCAAATAAAATGAAAATTCACTAGTGTAACGAATGAAATGAATGACATATATGAAATGGAATATATGATCTTTATTTAAAGATATTTCAACCTACCGTGAAAAAAATTGTAATCAAAATTAATTGATAAAAATCCTAAAATTTGATAAATTAAGATAAGTATCGATATTTAAATTATATGTAAAAAATAATTTAGAACTATTAAATGAATAAAACATAAAAATTATGAATTTTTAAAATGTTAGGCAAAAATGACAACAACTGTCTTTTTCTTTTGATAGTATTCATGAAAGAAAAGCATAGACAAAGAAAATTGACAAACTCATTTTTTGTTGAACACATGACCTTCGTATAAAAGTGTTGTTTGAATGTAATGGATGTAGCTCCTAAATTGTTTGTCAAAAGGTTTAACGGTGTGTTGCTTCCATGTTAGTGCAGTCCACACCTGTGGCTAAATTGAAATGCATCCTTTTGGATGTTCTTAAAAAATACCAAGATAAAATTCAATAGTAGATCTTTTTTTTGCATGTTTTTGTGAATACACTATGACCTTGGTTATTCGAAGTCACTGTTGCTTCATAATCCATGTATCTTAAAAACCTTGTCTTATTGTTGAAGTGTGATGTGAGTTTATTAAAAATACAAACATATCTGTTGGCATAATATAAGTATGTTGATAAAATAATTGTCAATCCATTGGATACGACAAATGTGAATCCATAGATAGAATATTTGGCAAAATAAAAGCATTTATGTTGGTAGGATACGCCACGATCTATCATTAGGATATTTTTCATTATAATTGTTTGTCCATTGGAAGGATAAATGAGAAAGATCAATCGGTAGGATATTTTTGGAAAAAATAAATACATGTTCATCAGTGGGCGACGTTTGAGAATACATTGATAGAATGTTTTTGATCCATTTGTAGGATATCAATACTTTCCATTGGTAGAAGGAATAAAAATTATTCATCGATAGGATATGCATGTATGTCCATCGGTAGTATGAATGAAAATGGTCCATCAGTAGGATATAAATACATGTCAATATGTAGGACGTGTGAACATAATTTGTTGGATATAAATTTTTGTCCATCGGCTGGACTAATGATGATGACTGATTAGTAGGATTGTTGGGAAAAACAAATGCAAGTCCATCGATTAGACATATGATGATTCATCGATATGATATATGTGAAGATTGGCACTTCTATGAATGTAACATGAATCTCCATCAATGTCAGGGTCCTCCGATTTTAATATGAATTAGATAAGGTGCACATCGCTCACATCCGAATAAATGTAGCTTGCACATCCTTCACATCTTAATAGTTACGACTTCAAAATATCTTTGAACGTCAACTTCCTCTAACTTGCATGTGGAATAGATAGGTTCACATCCTTGACCTTCGAATATGTGCGACTTAAATATCTTTCAATATGAGCTTCCTCAAACTTCAATGTTGAATAGATAGGGTGCACATACTTTACCACTGTATAGATGCGGCATAAAATATATCTCAACGTCAGCCTACCTCGACTTTTCTGCGACATATATAGGGTGCAAATACTTCACCTCCAAATAGAAATGACTTAAAAATCTCTTCCAATGTCAACCTCCTCTGACTTCAATGTGGAGTATATAGGGTGCATATTATTCACTAGTTAATAGACTTGACTTATTAATATATAGAAGTGCTAGCCTTCTCAGACATTAACATGGAATAGAAAGGATTCACATCCTTCACCTCCTAATAGATGTAACATTAGGAATAGCATTCAACCTCAGCCTCTTCCAATTTAAAATTTGAATAAATGAGGTGCACATTCTTCACCTCCAAATAGATGTGACTTAAGAATATTCATAAATGGTAGCCTTTTCCGATTAATCAAGTAATGGTCCTCTCGGCGAACAAAAAAATGAATGGCTATCTTTCCAAGTTAAAAATGATGTCCATTGTAACGATATAGATGGCCCGATTATTGAAAAACATAACACGGTAGATGGCTTAATGACTAGCCACCTGTAACATAGTGAATAACTCGGTATCTTGAAAGAATCATTTGTCTGATGCTTTCATCTATTCCTGCATACGGAAAGGAATGATTAATAGACACAATATCGCTTTAGCTAGCGATTGGACTAAGAAACTTTAAGAAAATGTGTACAAAATTTTGTATCATTTTGACATATGTGAGCAATCATCATTTTTCTCTTGAACACTTTAAGATCATTATAACTCATTTATTTTAATCGACACAATATCGCGTCGATGGTTCATATCCTGAATTTATCTTTGCTCCATTATCCAATGCCGGAGATTTTGAAGTCGAGTTTGAACTTCTAGCTATATTTGATATCATTTGAATTTTACTATTGAACTTTCGACGAACCTTGCTAGGATCTTCGAGATCTTCCTTAAAATCTCTATCCTAGTAATATCTATAGAAAGATCTCAAAATGATCTCCAATTATGTCTAATAAGTTAAGTCCCAATTTGTATTAACAGGATGAAAGAAAATCACACTAGGTACATGACCGAGTCGTCATTGTGACCTAGATATTTTAGGAATCATACCAAATGTAGTTTCAATCTATTATATAATTAATAATGCAAAGAATATGAGACAAGATCATCAGTAGAAAATGTACACTATGAATATGATGAAATAGAAAAATTAAATTCTTACAATTTCAAAGTCTAAAAGATAGATATACAATTTTTGTACGAACGTCACAATAAAGTAATGTAGGTTTCTCACACTAACAAGATTAGCCTAATGCCATATTTTAAAATGGACAACCAATAAAGGAAAAGCAAATTGTTATTTTTAATAGAAATAATCTAACAAAATATTTTGAAAAATATTAAGAGGTGGGCGCTTTATCACCTTTTTTTATTTATGTATAAAGAATGTGAAAAGATAGACAAATATTGACTATAGTTGGTGTCAAGAGTCTGGATCGCATATAAATCTCTATCCCTTTTTTCTCTCTTTCTAATTAAGATTGAATTCAAAGTAATACCTCTAGTTTCAATGTCGTACCTCAACATAGTTAAGTATCAAAAAGATTTATTCATGATGCTTCAAACAAAAGTTGTGAAGCGTATCAATCCTCATATTTCAATTCCAGTCTCAACTTCATGCTCTTGTACTACAAGATCTATTAAGGAAAAACTTTGCACGTTAAACTCCTTAGTAGGAGAGGGATAACAAAACACCTTCAATATTTTAGAAACGTCCTCTTCTTCATCACTTAGATAAATGAAACGTTGTGTAGGCAGCCGCTTTTCCTCATTGAAACACTGAAAAATTCTACCCAAGCAGATAAGCACTTGCCTCACAATTTTCACTAGATTTTGTTGATGTCTTTTTTTAATTTCGCATCATCATTTCAATAATTATGACATCTTCTTTGTTGCAGTCCATGACTTGTGTAGAATATAAAATGATGTATCATTCACAATAAAGAACAAACAATCTGATAAAAGAACCCCACAAACTCCAAAAACATAAAAGATCACTATTTCATTAATTGAAACAAACACTAATTTGACTTATATTTCTTTACAAAAAATAAAGAGTTGCTGAAGGAACTTACAGAAGTTGACAACTTGTATTGTTTTAGGATACAAATGAAAAAGGATTGGAGGCAAATGGATAGTGAAGAAACTTGTATATCTAGGAAAATTATGAAGATTATGGTAATACATGAAATTACTAATTTCTCTCATTCTTTAAAATATTTTAGTTAATGAGTAGAAGTCAAAAGGAGAAATTTCAAGTTTTAGTTTTTCGGATATTTCCGTATGTAATTAATTTGATGAATTGGAGCTAGGAGAGTGAAATTAGAATTCTGTTTAATTTACTCTGAGTTTGTGTTTGGATAGTAAATTTTAACTTTTAAATCTGGTATACACTTAGGCATTTAACTTAATGAGTAGGATCTAGGAGAGAAAATTTGGGATTTAACATAAATTAATATAATGCAGAGTCAAGAGGGTAATTTTTTTTAGTTTAGTTTTAGTGATATATTCTCAAAAATTTAGTTTGATGAATAGAAGTCAGGATCTAGAAGGGTAAATTTCAAATCTAATTTATTTAATTTAATAAGAAGAAGCGAAGAGGGTAGTTTTTAGTGAGTAGGGAGGGTAGATTTTGAATCTAATTAGTTCTTCTGCTTTTTTCATAAACAATTAATTTAATGTGTACGAGTCAAGAAGGTAAAATTTTGAATTTAATTTGATGAGTAGAACCATAAAAGTGAATTTAATACTTAATTTAATTCAATTTAATGAGTAGAAATCACGTAAGTTTGACATTTACTATTTATGATATTTTCTCAATCATTTAATGTAGAAAGTATGTTACATCTACTTTGTTTTAGAGATTACATTACTCTGAAATATGAATTACAAATATATGTTAAATATAATAAATGAATATTTAAATAATTTAATAATCTACTGAAATTTTCACATACAAAAGAATAAAAAAAGAATATTTCAATTAATTAATAATTGAAGGTGCTAAATAGAATATCATAAGGATTATTGTCATAACTTGTTTACATTTCAGAAGCTATAAAACATATATATATTTTTTTATTTTGATTTGAAGTAATTGAAAACATTTTAATTTGTTCGTGAAGAGTAATTTAAATTAATTTTTGGAGTTTTGGAAGGAAATTTTTAGAAAATAAGTAAGAACAAATTTTGAATTATTAATATTATGATTTTTAGTTAAAACTAGTGAAAAAGAGTTAAAATTACCCCTCAACTTTGTTTTATTGGTTGAATTTACCCCTACCGTTAAAAGGAAGTTATTTTTATCCCTGCCATCAATAAACTTAACAAATATACCCCTCCTTTGGATGGAAAACCCCAAATCAATTTAATGTACACAATTTTACTTAAATTATCTAATTTCAACCCGATCCAACCACATAATAATACAACCCATTTCTTTTATCCAAATCAACTTTATTTTCTCCACTACCACCACAAAAATCATCAACCTCTCCGTGATCTCTTTCACCACCACCATCACCACCGAAACCCCCACCTCTCCCACCGTGGTACACCTCGTCCTTGTTTTTTTCCTTTTCAATTTTCCAATATGATTCCTTTTTGGCTTCTTTTTAACTAACTACTGGTGATTATAAGCCCACTGTAGGAGCAATAGTTTCTGATTTTTAAAGTAGCAAACCACATCCATGTTTTTTCTGAAAACTTTAGCTGATTGGTCATACAGAACATAGCGAGTTCATGTTAGTTAAAAATAACGAAAGGTCTAATTAAGTTATTTTTTTAATCATTCCATATACTTTAAGAGTATCAGTGATACTAAAGGCTTGCTTGAGGTGTGTTCAAGTCATTGAACTAGGTGAAGCTCAAAGTTAAATACATTGCGTCGCTTAGATGGAGCTTTGGTAAAGTTACCAAGGGATCAAAAACGAAGAGAAAATGTACCATGGTTGGAGAGGTGGTGGTGTTGGTGGTGGTGATTTTTGTTATGATGAGAAAAACAAAGTTGAATTTTGTAAAAACAAATAGATTATATTATTAAGTGGGTCGGGTTAGGTTTAAATTGGGTAATTTAGGTAAAATTAAAAAACATTAATTAATTTGGGATTTTCCATCCAAGGAGGAGTATATTTGTTATGTTTATTGACGGTAGGGGTAAAACTAACTTTCTTTTAACGGCAGGGGTCAACCAATAAAACAAAGTTGAGGATTAATTTTGACCCTTTTCCATTAAAACTACTTAATCAGAAAATTCTAAAGCAATAAACTTAATAATAAAAAGAGGATGAAGTTTGAAACAAGATGAAGGAGGTCAAGAGATATGGTTTTTCCAATGGTTGAGTTCCCTCTCATTAGGTTCACTATAATTTGTCTGAACAAATATCAATTAATCATAAATATTTTATAGTCACTAATATCACTAGATCAAATGTAGTAATTTTAAAATGTTTTTTATGAGAAAACCCTATCTAACCAATTAATCTATTCAATTTGACCGTGTTAAAACATTTCTATCTCTAACCTCCACTTTAAAATTACAATCATTATATCTTAATGATTCGAAGTGACGTTTCCCAACTAAAAGCTAATATCATAAATCTGATCCTGAGCCAAAGGCCCCCAAAGGAGCCATCATATTTGATGATTCAGAAATACTTATTGAGAATCACAAGCTATATAATGATATCAACAAGTTGGGGCCTTCAATTAACTACTATCAATGCATCATTATACTTATACTCAAATTATATGTAGCTTATGTGATTGGGAATCATAAATCAAGCTTTTAGTGTTCTTTGTCCTGATTAATCTACGACATAATACACCAATATATTTTTTAACCATCTGATTATCTCATATTTATTTCCTACAACTATTGATGTGAAAAGGTACACCCTTAAACTTGTATAAAGTTGAAAAAGTAGGTACACATGATTTATACATGACATAATACGCGTAGGGTACGACGTAGGACAAACATTTTCATGCCACATTTGTGTTTACATCCTTACTTCAATAAAATAGGGCGAAACGTAATGGTGACTCAAAAAATAATCAATTAAGTTAACTTTAAATGAATTTTAAGAACAAAAGTGTTTTTAAAGAGTCTACACCTAATTTTATGAAAAACTAGGAAACTAATTTAAAAATATCTATGAAACCAATATATTCTAGTTAATGGGTTTAATTTATTGTGAAGGATAGATGTTAGGCTGTCATGAACTTAGCCTACACCCTGGACGTGATAGGTACTCGAGAGCCATTGTAGGTATCAAAGAGAACCCTAATCCTGGTTGGCTACAAGTGGAAGACTAACTCAAGCATACAAAAACTTAATACTGAACTAAATATTAGTCAACTCGAATAATAAACGTTTTTTAAAGTCCGTACAATACTCAAATTTAAAGTAAATACAGAAGCTCCTCAACTATGTCTATCAATGAAGCCTTTACTATTATTGAAGAATATCGGGACAAGACCCTCAACTTCTCAAAACTACTTAATGTAAGATAAATGTGAAGTCCTCCGAAATATAAGATGACTCACTAAATCTAACTAGAATATCTCATGACCTTAACGAAATGCCTATCGATTATCCTAAACATTTTTCTGCATCATAAAATAACGCATGCCAAATGGCACAATACATGGAATGTACAAGAATATAAGGGGAGTTGTAAACCATAAAAATAAGCTTGAACTGATAGAAAATAAATATACTTACCTCTTCTTTAACTCACTAAACTCAACTCAATGAAACATAGTTCAACTCAGCCCAGAGAAAATAGGGCACAACTCTATAGTAAGATACTAAACACTATGAAATATAGTTTAACTCAACTCAGAGAAACATAGCTTAACTTAACTCAGTTATTAGTTCAACTCTACACTGTGAAACATAGTTCAAGTTTGGAAAATCAAGGACAAAGAAACAACAAGATGCAATATGTTGAATTTGAGTGCTTTTTAAAAAATGGATAATTACTCAGTTGTATGAAAAAGTACAATAATAACTCAATTGTATGAAAATGCATAAATAACTCTTATTTGTGTGAAAAGATACAAAATACCTCTATTTGAGAGATTCTCTAACAAACAATTATCATTATGAGCTTTGTAATTATACAACATCTAGCCCACTCTGCCAGAACAAACCCTATAATTTGTAGGGAATAGAACCCACTATCAAGTGAACTCACTAGTCTATGTCAAACTCACGATAGAACCATTGAATTATCATATATTCCAATTCTTGATAATGTTGAATTGGACATGTTTCCAGAAAAACATAATTGGAATGTACATTGTATTTTTATATGTGAGTAAAAGGTGTTCTAAAGTAATTGGGTATATATCATAATGAATGACCTGTGAATGGACGAGTCCATATTGGTAAGCGAGTGGGGACAAAGGGCCCGACGTTTCCATTGTTTTTTAGAAAGGTGGTCATGAGTTTCGTCATTGAAGATGGTGGTTGTAATGACCCGATTCTATACAATGGATATCACACGACATACTTGACCCCGAAGAGTCTCGTACAAGCCATGTAGTGTTCATAACATTCTCTATTTAGATATATTGTGGAATTTAAAATTCATTTAAATCCAAACAATCAAAAATTTACTTACAAACACTCCAAACACCGTAGACATATTTTGTCTCACATGGACATCTAAACAATGTCTTGAAAACAAAAACCGGGTCATGACTTTTACAATTAAAAATTCTATTGTTAGACTTTTTACATGAGCTGAAGAAATATCTAAAAGTACTTGTCGTCGATCTATGAGGGCATACCACTTAGCCTTGGAGGAATCTCAATCCAAGCCCTTAATCTAGAGAGAAGCAACATATTTGGTGTAACCTACACTTGTACTAAAATAGGAGAAACATGGGTTGATACACAAAAATTACCAAGTATGATAATCATTTAAAAACATGCTTTAAAAGGGAAATTTTGGTTTGAAACTATGCATTATTACACTTTTTAAAAATATCATGTACAATAGTTTAAGTGACATCCACTACAAGTATAATAATCATACAAGTCATAATATCACATTTCTACATAATCAACATGTAAATCATTACCTGCACATTAGGACTTTACGTCAAGTAACCCTCATAAGATTTCTTTTTTCAATGTATGATTAACGTTCCATAAAACCATCAACATTAAGGTACCACATTAGGTTACCAAAAATGAAATTACCATTCATCCTTTCTATCTTTACACAATACGCATACATAAGAGACATAAACATTTCATACGTCATATGATCACCAAAGGACCGTTATCAAGGGAAACTCTAAATCATATTTGAGCAATCTATGAGTAGCATACCGTCATCGAGGGAAACTCTAAGTCATATTTGAGCAATCTATGAGTATCATCCCATACTATTACTCGAAATAAGTACTCCTTTGAAACCACCATAGACGAAGCACATTCATAACTAATAAATCATGACAATGAAGTAACTCTTAATATAATCCAAGTATTGTATGCATCATTTCATCGAAGCATACAAGTCAACATTCTTAATTTACTTCATTAAGGACACTTTCATAGATTAGTCATTAAGACTTGGAGAAACAATTATTACCCTTTCAAATCCTACTCATGCGATGCATCGATGACATCCCATACTACCACCCACACTTCATACATATTCTCAATTAAACAAAATGCACATCTCATATGATGGGAATATGCATTAACCGAAATAAATCATGAGATCTAACCATGGAATCCATTGTCATATGACCAAAAACAATAAAAAGGTGGTCTACTTGCCTATGACCCGTAAAATTTTAGCTTTGATGGAATGCACTAGTTAATATCCTATGTGGTCACATAGTTATGGGATATGAATAAGTTCATTAGAACCCTAGCCTAACGTTGGTAGAATTTCCATTTTACCATATCCACACGGTACTTAGCCTCCATTCCCTAGAGTATTTCATTCACATAACATTAATATACTTGAGAAGAATACTATTGTACTATCTATCCGAGTTACATCATAATACATGGAAGGAATGCCATAAGCCTATTGATTCATTGTAATTACATAGGTAGATCATTGAATCCTAAAGAAGGGCCACCAACATTGGGTCTATCGATACAAAGTTCATCATTTCACACATTAAAGGGCGACCACCACTAGGTCTATTGATTCAAGGTTTATCATCACATTAGTTTATAGACTCATCATGAAGGGCTTCAAACACTAGGTTTGTCGTTTCAAAACATGGCCTAGGATACTTCATAATTCATCTATGAAAGGAATGACATAAGCTTATCTATTCATGTTCATCAAGTTAATACACATTCATCAATGCATAAAAAGGATGTCTTATCCTACCAATTCAAGATACATCAATCCACATTACTTTAATTTATACGAAAATAGAATGGATAAGCCTACAAATTAGAGTTAAAAAATATAATCGTAGAAACCCTTCACATTCAATCATCAACATTTGCAAATCTCAAATTGAAAATAACACAACATTCTAGACAATACCTCAGTAACTTTATTGAATGCACTTTCATATATAAGATAACATGATAATACTTCAATTTCTCATACTATGTCTTCAAAGGCCATAAATCTCAAATCACCAACCTACAAACAATTTTAATATAATTAAGGCATGTAGAATATGATACAATTCAATAACCTAAATCAATTTAGACATATACCATTCATAAGCTTTCATAATCAGCAAACCCGTTTCATAAAGGAACAATTTAGGAATTGAGATACATCATGGGTTCGTAGAGTATTTTCATCATAGATTATCAATAAAACACTAATACAAATAATTTTTCATTAATAGCCGTTTGAAAACGTTTGCTGAAGGAATCCTTTAAATTAAGTAAAACACTAGTTTTTCATAAACTTGAAAACTTTGAAAATTACTTTTGAATTGACTCTAGGGGTGAAAGATACTCCTAGATGAAGGATCACCATACCTTTCGTGTGATTCCCAAGGAAATTTGAAGAATAACACGTTGAATCCACAACCCTAGATCCAAATTCTTCCTTTTCTTTAGGAACTTCTACAGAGAGAATTTTGGAAAGGAAGAACTTTTTTCGAATCCAAAACCCTATACCCTTAGTTAGTAGCCTCATCAATTTACCATGCTCTTTCATGCACCAGAGTGGTCTTCACGACCACCTATACGTACCGTCAAGTGCATTACGACTCGTGGTGATGCCCCCGGTCTTTGGGGTAGTTAAAAGGCTTTCTAAGCCTTGCCTATAAGAGCCTAACTGATCTTAATGATAACCATCCTTGGTTTGTTAAGGGCATCGGGACTCGTAGTGGCGCCCCCGGATCCCTTGACCAGTAAATCCCTCATCATCCACCAACTCATGTTTAGCTAAGGCAACCCTGTGAGCCTTCCCATGTCCCGTGGTAATAACGAAAATCCATGAGGTAGCTCATGAAGGGGTTATATGGATTTGAACAAATCTAGGTATCACTCTCTAACAAATCATGGGTGGCCCTTGTAAAGCCCACCACCGGTGGAACCACGAGTCATGGTGGCCACCACGTGTTGTGAGGACCCTCGTGGTCTTAGTAGGCAATATCTAGGACTAGTTTTAGGTAGCCTAGGTTCCATAACCGTGAGATACACCCAAAACCTTAGACCTTGCCCTTATCTAATGACGTTAAACCCCGTGTTTAGGCTTTAGTTTAACCTATCATTTTTTTTGAGTCGTTACATTATCCCCCCCTTCATAAAACGGTCGTCCTTGAATGACAGTTTAAAAACACTTAAAGGGATAATGACTCAAAACTAGCAGTCCATCATGCATGATACATCAATAAAAATGAATAATTATAAGAGGAAACATCAACTTCATATCAATAAGCTCAATTGGATACATGCAAGTAGGAACTATAATCTAATTGAGCAACTCAATTCATGAAAACTCATTTTCTCATCTAAAAATAAGTTCTTCAAAACATTTATTAAATAAAGAGATCATGGAAATACATAATAACACATGACTCAAAAACATGAAACAAGTTATAAAGAACTCTTGTAATCAAGATTGAATAATCATAGAAGGAAAGAACAAAGGATATTGGGACTCCTAAAAACCTTACTATTCAATATAAAATCCACCAGTTAGTTTAAAACCAAACTAAGGTTATCATGGAAGAAAACATAGGAACCTCAACAAGACATTCACAACCAAAAGAAATTATAACATATCGATGCCTTAATCCGAATTATCTCCCTTGTCTTTGTAAGCTTGAAGAGCATAGAAACGCTCTTTCGGCATCAAGAATTAAAAAAAGATTGTTTGGTTTCCCTTCTTTTTTGCTATAAAAGTAGAGCAATTCTCACTTCATGATCACTTTCTCCACACCCATAGCATCATCAAGTATGAGCTAGACACTTCCCAAAATGTTTCTTTCCACAGATGGTGCTAGTAGGTTTAGAAAATTTAGATCCACCACCTTTCTCTTGGTTAACCTTAGAAGTACTTGAAACGATTCGTTTGGAGCTCTCTTCTGGAGCCTAGGCTAACCTTTCTTATTAGGCCTACACCTTTTCAACTCTCTATGCATCCTATTGAGTTTGGAATCCTCAATAGATTGAGCATAAACCATAAGTCTAGAAATGTTCATATCATCATGCATCATCATCATACGATACTCTTCCTTAACATGGTCAGATATATCGATAACAAACATACTCATCTAATTTCTAGGTTTAGACACCAATGATGGAGCATACTTAAACAATTGGGTATATTTCAAGAAGTACTCTAGGTCATTCATGTTACCATGCCGGAGGTTGATAAACTCCTCCATCTTAACATACCTCTTCTCACGGGGAAACAACCTACCAACGAATTCTTCATTAAGAAATTCCCAATCTATAGACCTCGGTCCTACTTAACGATCACTCTTCCATGGTGTAAACAAAATTTAGGCAACATCTTTCAATTGGTAAGAAGCAAGTTCTACTTTTTTCAATAGAAGTCACTCTCATATCATTGACTATCTTATACACCTCATCCAAAAATTCTTGTGGATTATCTCCCACCATGGAACCTAGAAAACCGAAGGGTTCATCATCAAAAAGTCCCTAAACCTAAAAGCGATTCCACTCTCAAAAGCATTCACTATAGGCCCCACATTTCTAGTAACTTGGGCTGTCATAACTTAATCTAAGGTTAGAAAAGTCAACATACTTTATTATTAGTCATGGCAAGAGCATCAACTGAAACTTGGTTGTCTTGAGGAGCTTCATCACCTTGAGCACCTTGAAGATCTTAGGGAGGAACTCTTTCATTTGCCACCTCCTCTTCCACTCTCTTTGTGGGCGTCCTTTTTCTATTCATATCCTATAAACACAAGAGAAGGATCAGGAAAAGAAACTTTTAGAGATAAACTCTAAGGTACGACTTCAATAATTATCAAAGAAGTGTGACTTCCTAACATTCCATTGCCTCTCACTCATAGACTTGTCATGATTCACACTTATAAACAAGAATCTACGAGACGTAGCTTCAAAGAAATCAATCCTAAAAACCATTTCTGAAATCTTGTTCTCTCATACCAAGTTTGTAATAACCAAAGCCTACACCCCTGAATCACACGACATACTTGAACCCAAGGGTAACATACAAGCCTCTTAGCGCTCATAACATTCAATATAAAAAAATAGTACAAAATTTAAAACTAATTTAACTACAATCATCAAAACATTACTTTAAAACACTTGAAACAAAATAGAAGTCTATTTTCATACATCGCTATCTAAACAAAATCTTGAAATTAAAGTAGGGTCACGAACCTTTACAATCGAAAAGACTAACAGTTGTATTTTTATATGAAAAAACAAACATGTAAAAGTACTTGTCCTCGAGCAATGAGGACATACAACTTACCGTTGGTGCAATCTAAATCCAAGCCCTTGATCTACAGAGAATCAGCTCACTTTACAAGACCTACACTTGTACTAAAATATGAGAAATATGGGTTAGCATAAAAAATGTACTAAGTATAATGAACATGCAAAACATGGTTTAAAAGGAATATTTTAACCGGAAACCATGCATTATGTCACTCTTTAGAAATAACATGTACAACAGTTTAAGAGATATCAAATACAAGTATAATTATCATACAAGTCAGAATATCACATTTGAAATAAACATGTAAACCATTACCTTCATATAAGGACTTCAACTCAAGTAACCCTTTGCTATACCTTGTGCAATATATAGGTAGTGTCCCATACCACGATCCACACTAAGGTCCCATATTAATGTCAACAAAAGTTAACTTACCATTCATATTTTCCATATTTACACAATATGCATATGGATGAGACATAAACATTTCATAAGTCATATCATCATATAAGGATAATCATGAAGTGCAACTATAAGTCATACTTATACAATTTATGAGTAGCATCCCATACTACTACTCTCACTATGTACTACTTTAAAGCAAAAATAGAGAAAGCACATTCATTCTCAATAAATCATGACAAGTAACTCATAATACAATCCAAGTATAGAATGAATCATCTTATCTATGCATATAGTCAACATTCTTCATTTAATTTATTAAGCAAACTTTCATACACTAGTCATTAAGACATAGAGAACTCACTATGACCCTCTCAAATCCTAATCATGCAATGTATGGATGGAATACCGTAATACAACATACACTTCATAGATATGTTCAAAAACCATAATGAACACGTCACATGATGGGAATAGGCATTAATCGACATAGACCATGAAAGTAACTATTCCTCTTCCTTCAATAAAGAAATATCTACCACATTATTATTCTTTACTTAACTCATATCAGAACACATCAATTATAATTGAAAGGGTGCCTGATTACATTAACATAATCTTCCCCATGACTATCTCTCTTTCATAGATTTCTAAACCCCTTCTTAGTTTCTTGTAACTCTGGTTACTTTCACTACTACTGCTCATAATTTTGTAACTCATGCAATCTTTTTTGGATGAAAAGACTACCCAAGCTATAAATATCCTTCCTAATAAGGATCTTATTGAAAATAGGGCTTAGAGAAGTGAGTACAACTCTCTTTAAGGTTGAACACACGATTCGTATAAAAATGAGATCACTCCTTGAAATTCATTACTTAACTATCGCCTAGGCTTATCTCAAGCTTCTATGGAGTCTCATGATTTCCTTAAGATTTTTTTAAAGAGAAACTCATTTGTAAAGGACAGAATGTGCTTTTTAACATCTCTAGTATGGAGGTAGTCTATTGTATATGCGAACACACGAGTTAGAATAAGTATCTATGACATAGGTCCATCACATGATTTAGACAATAAAAAAGGGATGATTATTTGAAATGTCTGTAGTCACTTATTTAGAGTATTGGGGCCCCCGAAACCACAAAAAGGATCTTACTTAAAATGGCTTCCAAGATACCTTAGGACAGTTTAACATTGTACGCTGATACAAAGTTTGTTATGACACTATCCTACACAGTGGACATGGCCAGCACTCAAGAAATATGGTCGATCCCCAAGCGAATGATTATCCAGTCTTGCTACGAGCGGAAGACTAACTCAAGCATACAAAATCTTAAAACTAACTAAAGTTTCATTGAACTCAAATGATCAACCTTTTCAAAAGTCTGTATTCTCAAAATCAAAGTATATAGAGAAACTCCTCAACTTTGTCTATCTATGAAGTCTCTAGTATTACAAAAGGATATAGGGGCAATACGCCTGACATCTCCAAGCTATTAAATGTAAGATAAAGGTGATGTCCTTCAGAAAATAAGAAGGGTCACCAAAGGTGATTGGAATATCGCATGACCTCAATGAAATGCCTGATGATGATCTTGAATACATGTATCTGCATCATGAAAAAATGCACGCCAAATGACTCTGTACATGGAATGTACGAGCATGTAAAATAAATTCGAAACTATAAACGTAAGCTTGAACTTATTTATAAGAAACATACTTACCTCATCTCAATTCACTACACTTAACTCAACTCAATGAAATATAGTTCAACTCAACTAAGAGACAATAGGGCTTAATACAATAATAAGATACTCAATTCAGTGAAACATAGCTCAACTCAACGAAGAGAAATATGGCTCAAATGAACAAAGATGCTCAATTCAGTGATACATAGTCCAACTCAACTCTGTGAAAGGTAGTTTAACTTTTGATACTCAAGAATAAAACAATAATAAAATATGCAATCTCTGGGAAGCTTCTAAAACAATTTTATAATACTTAGTTTTATGCAAACAGAATAATAACTCAATAGTATGAAATACAATAATAACTCTTATTCGTATATAAAGATATTAAATAACTCTCTTTGGGAGATTCTCTAACTGATAACCATCACTAAGTGCTATGTGATACTATAACGTAAATCCCACGCTGTCAGAACTCTCATATACTTTGTCGGGGTATAGAA
Source organism: Solanum peruvianum (assembly GCA_027705065.1). Lineage (NCBI taxonomy): Eukaryota > Viridiplantae > Streptophyta > Magnoliopsida > Solanales > Solanaceae > Solanum > Solanum peruvianum. The sequence continues at coordinate 58,901,426 of JAKWJD010001766.1, read as the reverse complement.
CCTACTAACTAAGTTTATCCACTAATCCATGCTAAAATACAATTAGGAATCATCTAAATAGTATGACCCTTTCTACGCATGTTGGCTACATGTTTTATGGGGCTGTGAGTTTTTAGGAATCTCCCCCTTATTCGTACTTAATGTTGCTCCATAAAATATACCTAGATCATATATTTTAAAGAAAACATAACTTTATATGTGTTTTGAGATTATTACTCAAAAAACATTCTCTTAAAAGAGATTTTACTAAAACTACTACAAAACTCTTTTTGAAATCTCAATTTCCTCCTCTTTTAAAAATAAAAACACTTATTCATGGAAATACTTAGTACCCATATAACATTGAACAAATATTAAACTTAACTCTATGTTTCCTCATACTCGGTTACTCAAGCCTTCAAAATAATTATGAATAATTTTAAAAGACAACTCAAATTAGGATTTATGCATAATTATCGACGAGAATGATTCAATTCGATGTTTTTAATAACCATATATAGAACTCAATACTCAATACTCAAAACTCAATGACTCAAACATTTATGGACTCAATGATACAACTTATCTCATGAATGCTCAACTCATAGGGTTCATGGGGGACTATGGGCATGGCCCACTCAACTCAAGGATCTCCTTGTATAACATATAGTAATCAAAATTATGAAGTTTACTTTTAAAAAAAAGATTAGGAACTCAATACTCAAAAACATAGAACTTACAGATACTACTTCTCTCAAAGACACTCAAATTATTGAGTTCATGTGGAATTCATGGGCATGAACGACTTGACTCATTGATATAAATATGTAGATTCATGAATACAGTTTCCTTGTTCTTATATTCTCGTACTCGAGTCTTGAAATTTTTTAAATGTTTTTGTCGTAGACACCTCAAAAAGACTCAAAGGGGCTTTCTCAAACTTTACTCATAAGTATTTCTTGAATTTGAATAATTAATTAAAGGTTATGATTAGTGCTATGAATGATTCTTGATGTTTAGAAGAATTTAGAGTATACAGAATCAATTGAGAGTACATGAACACTTTAAAAGAATTTAGATGAGTAAAAAGACGGAAAAAAGGCAGGTCAGGGAACCATGGCACACTAGCGGCACGGAAAACCAATACTTAATGTTCAGAGGAAGCAACCTGGCGCACTGCTGGGGCTCCACCCTACCTCTTTTGGCGCAGCTAGGGCACGCCACCCTAGCCCTCCCCCAAAAAACATTTGATGACTTGTTTTCTTCGATTATTGACTTTAATTTACTTAGAATCAATTTTATTCCAAACTTACTTAGATTCAAATACAAAATTTAAGTACAAGAAAATCAACTCAAACTCATAACTTTTCTCTCAAGAACTCATCAAACCAATACTTCAAGAACTTCAATTTCTCAATATTTATTGATAGATTCGCAGAAGAACTCATGATTGGTTCGTGGGTGAACAACTCCAACACTATGAAAACTTACATAGCTCCAAGGATTGAATTCCTGGCAAAACTCCCTCAATGTTTATAAGAAATCTCGACCAAAGCCATAAACCTTTTCCTCCTTTCTTCTCTTTTATCTTTTTGAACTTTTTCCAATAACATAAACGTATGCAGGATTTGTGAAAACTAAACCAAATCAAGTTAAAACCCTTAATATTACTATATTTTATTTTAATATGATTTTTTAAGGAAATGACGAAAATACCCCCTTATATTTTTGGGTAAATTTCCTAAATGGACAGTATGAATTCAAAAGGGCATGTCTCCCTCATATGAGCTGGAAAATTAGCAAACTCGGTGGATTAAAAAGAGGACTCAGAAATCTTTCATTTGATATTGTATGGGTCTTCTAACTCGTCCTATCCTGAATGTTATGGTTGTTTAAAGTTGACCAAACTAAAAATAACTAATGAATGACTTGAATGAATTTTTTTAAATTTCCCTTGGTAACTCAAGGTGCTAAATCTAGTGATCCGACCTTAATACTTAAGAAAATTTTAAATTCTAGTAAAATACTACTTACACAAATCAAGACTCTTGTCTTAGTTCAAAAAAATTTCATTGTGTTACATAGGCATACATCGAAATCCTAAAATGTGGGTCGCAAATGAATTCATATTTCAAAATTGAGGAAGATATAAAAACAATATGCACGTATAATAAACATTCAATACACACAAGTAAATAAATAAAACAATAATATAAGACACAACCAAAATTTGTCTAACATCCATACATACAAAATAATGAATGATGAATATAATTCTAACTTCGTTCCAATAGCTTCAACGGGAAACCACTCCCGGTACCTATAAAGACACTTAGTAAATGTGTTAGTAATAAATGATTATGAAAAGAAATAAATGAATAAAGTAATAACTGAAAAATAAAAACTTATCTTATTAACATGGGTTGTCTTAGAAATCAACGATTATTTCTTAATCTTACTTTTTTAACATACGAAATATATAAAAATTAAACTAAATTTCTGTCATTTAAAATGGGGAGGCGGCCTCTAAAACCGACGGAGAGAATTTTTCATTGGCCAATTTGATATGCTTTTTTTCTGAACACAACATTAATATCAAATAAAACCAAGGATAAAATAAAATAAGGTACAACAACTTATTAAAATAATAATAAAACAATATAAAAATATGGCTTGCTAAAAATCATTAAAATCCATACAATCATTTCAATTAATTAGGAGCAGTCAAATATACACCATAAAGCAACAATAAGCAAACGAATAAAATACATGATAAAAATGAAATAAAGCAAATGGATCTCAATTGAAAAGTACCAAAAATGAACTTTACTAAAAGAAAAATAAAACAAAGATTCATGAAAATATAAATAAATCAAAAAATAATCAGCTTCAAATAATCAACTTAATAATACGAACATAAATTGATTGATAAAAATACAATAACAAACAAGAATAATCCAACCATATTGAATCAAAATCTAAAGAAACAAAAAAGAAATAATCAAAAACTGAAGTAACAATGAATAAAATAATATAACAAACAAATTACATACCTGGTGGGGTCTTGATTATCACTGTCGGATCTGTCATTGTCTAATGGAGTTGGAGGCTTGGAGCCACACGGGAGATGGAGGTTACCTGAGGGAGCTTTGAGCTGAATAATAACCTGTAAAAATAAATACAAACTCAATAGAGGGAAGGAGAGAAGGGAACTGACAACTATCTTTGTTTGGCTTCGGTTCATAGGAGCCTGGGTTTGTTTGTCAGCTAGTTTCTGGGTTGAAGGGTTGTGGTTTTTGGTGTTTGGTCTGTTTAGTTGTTGGTTCTTGAGGTCGGAGAAAATGGTGAATGGAGGTGATTTGGGTGGCTGTTTCTGGTCGTTTTAAGAAGGAAAAAATAAGGAATGGAGATTAAATCTCTTTGGATATTTGGTGGTAGTTGGAATTCTTATTCTCCCATACAACAAGGTTGAGATAGGAGAAAATTTTGATAATGAATTCAGTATGTGTTGTAAATTTCACACAACAATCTTTCTTTTTGGCTTATAAATTATTTTTCTTATCATCTTAATTCAACTCTTAGTTTACTCATGCTTTCCTTGCACTAAGTATGCAATCATGATGGTATTAACCACAATGATCTCACCAGCTGTAAATAAGCAAAGGGCAATTCAATTCGATAAAACGTTGTTTTTCTCAATCCAATTTAACCATCATCTTCCTTTTCTTCCTTTTGGTAACATTGATCTTATAAACTTATTGAACAAGAAGAATATTGTCACAAGTATGGAAACATTGATCTTATAAACTTAGTAAACAAGAAGAATATTGTCACAAGTATGACGAGCTTTCATGAAACTAGTCTGGTACATACCAATTAAATCTTTTCGAAAGGGCTCAATACAATTAAAATTATTTTTGATAATACTTGTATCAATAGTATTTAAACACAGGTCAAATAAGTATAAAACTTCTAACATTCTTAAAGATATGGATAAGACATAAAAAGTATTGCTTAGTCTTTAAAAGATGGTTTGAGTAAAATTGGGAATATTCTTTACAGATTTATTATTGTAAAGATGGTATTTAACCTATATATATTTGGAATATCGATAAAATTTAACATTATTATGAGAGCTTGCAATTTACGGTGATAATAAATACATTAAATTTGTCAATATTATTATTTGATGGAAACTCGCCATGACACACAACAAAAAGTCTAATGTTTTCCCATTTTGCGCCAACATTTTCATGAAAATCTCAAACTAACCACTGCACATCTTGTTTGTTTGATAACGCAAAGGAAAGAATATTGGAAGCAAGTGAGAGTAAACAAATTTGTATATATAGGAAATTTCTCAAGAACATCACAATAGATTATGTCTTGAGTAGGATCTATGGAGGACTAATAGTTTCTCTTATTCTTTAAATAATTCTATTTCATGTAATTTTATAAGTAGGAGTAATGAGGATAAATTTTAGATTTTATTTGATTTAACATGATGAGTAGGAGTCAAAAGGATAAATTTCAAATTTAAGTTCTTGTCATATTTTCTTAAGCATATAATTGAATGATTTAAGGTAGAAAATTGTAATTTAATTTAATTTAATTTAACGAGTAGGAATCAAGAGGGTAGATTTTAATTTTTTTTTTAGTGATATTTGCTCAATTATTTAATTTGAAGAGTAGGAGTCAAGACTTTAGAGGGTAAATTTTGGATTTCGTTTAATTTGATTTGATGAGTTAGAGCAAAAAGGTTAAATTTTGACTTATATGATCATTGTGATAATATCTTAAGCATTTAATTTTATTATTAGGATTCAAGAGGAAATTTTAGAATTTTATGAATTTAATTTGATGAGTAGGAAGAAGGCAAATTTAAAATTTTAATTATTGTGATATTTACTTGATCATTTAATATTAAAAGAATGTTACTTCTCGACTAGTTTTAGAAATTACATTATTCTTAAGTATAGATTAGCATTACAAATTTAACATATTACATAAAAAATTAAATAATTTAATAATTAATAATTTGTGAAATCATCACTTTCAAAAAATCACAAATGAGTATTTCATATAATTAAAATCTAAAGGTATTAATAAAATATTATAAGAATTAATATCACAATTTATTGGTATTTCAGGAGTTAAAAAAAAATTTCTATGTCACAGCATAAAGTCAAGATGATGTAAAAAAAAAAAATTTACTCTTATAAATACTTATATTTATCATGTATTTAAGAAGTTTGACAAAAAAATATGAAGGTCCAAATTTTAAAGTTAAATCACATATACAAAGGATCTGCATTGAAAATATAAAAATTATTTTATATTAAATTAGACTATGATTCTGAAGTTTAATTAGTAAAAATAAATAAGAAGGGATTCAAAATATTCTACTGTCATTGATGGTAATTACTTAATGTACATGAGTTTATTCTTACCAAACAATATGATAATTAATCACTATAAATATACTTGTGATGTCAATATTCAACATCATAATTTCTTAATTTCCCAATGTAGAAGTTTTTTCATGCAAAAAAAAAATTATCAAGATGACTAGCATAGAGCGGATACTGAAAATTTCCATTAAAAAGTTGAAGAATATTATTGAGCTTGAACAACGGAGCGATAGTGTGGATGCAAAATTAAAGGAAGTTTCTCAAGTATTCAATTTGATGAGTAGAAGTCAAGACCTATGAGGATAAGTTCTGAATTTGATTTAAATTGATTTTATAAGTTAGAGAAAAAAGGGTAAATTTTGACTTATAATCATTGTGATAGTATCTTAAGAATTTAATTTTATTAGTAGGATTCAAGAGGTAATTTTAAAATCTTATGAATTAAATTGATTAGTGGGAACAAGGTAAATTTCAAATTTTAATTATTGTGATATGTACTTGATCATTTAATATTAAAAGTATGTTGCTTCTTGACTATTTTTAGAAATTACATTATTCTTAAGTATGGATTAGTATTACAGGTGTGACGGACCGTCACAGATGTTTGGTGGAAATTGAGTCTCTGAACTTTGCGACGACCTGCAGGACGGACTGTCGCAGGCACGACGGGCCGTCACAGGTTGCGTAATCCCAGTCTGGGTCGGATTTCTGGTTAAATTTTAAAGGGGCGTTTTGGACTATTCCTTCTATAATGATAAATTCCGTGGGTTAATGTTAATAATTCTAATTACTTGGGGGTTAAAAGAGGTAACCTTAAGTTAATTAGTGGGTTATTATTGCCATCTTTTATTCTTAATTATATGCTAATTAGGGTAAAAGAAAGAGGGTTTTCAATAAGAAAAAAATAGAAAGAACAAGAGAGAGAGAAAGGATCGATCGAACGAGGAAGAGAGAAAACAAAGCTTGGGAAATTGCTTGTTGATCACTAATCTTCGGTGGAGGTAGGTTATGGTTTTTACAATATTCGTAGTGAACTCTTAATAGCGAATGATATGTATTGATAGTATTGTAAACCCTGCTATGTGCTTAATTGTATTCTTGCATGAATGTGATTATATAATTGTGATTATTTGAGCATGATGAAGTTATTGAATCTCAAATCTTGAGAAATCCTAATCTCTTTGTTAATAATGATGCCTTGGTAATAAAGAAGGCTTGATAAACTAAAGCAATGAGATTGATGATGCCTTAGTATAAGAAAAGGCTAGATGAACTAAAGTAATGACAATGATGATGCCTTGGTATAAGAGAAGGCTTGATGAATTGATAGAATGAGATTAGGGGATCGGAGTGTCACGTTCCGACACATGGAATCAAGGGATCGGCTGTCACAAACCGACACGTAGATTTAGGGGATCGGGTGTCACAAACCGACACATAGATTTAGGGGATCGGGTGTCACGAACCGACACGTAGATTTAGGGGATCGGGTGTCACGAACCGACACGTAGATTTAGGGGATCGGACTGTCATGTCCGACACATAGTAGTAGGGGATCGGAGTGTCACGTACCGACACAAGAGGAATAAAGATAATGAGGGATCGGAGTGTCACGTACCGACACAAGAGGAAGAAAGATAATGAATCTTGAAAGATGATAAATATACTCAATCTAATGAACCCAATTCCCAAATGATTATGGAATTGAGGCATGAGTCCTCATGTGTGAACTTGACGATAATTGTTAATGATATAGTACTTGTTGATGCTACATGTTAAGCATCATAGTTGATTTTATAATATTACTTGATATATATTATCTTCTATTTTGAGTTGGCCGATGATATCTACTCAGTACTTGTGGTTGTACTGACCCCCTACTTTTATGTTTTCTTCTTTGTTATTTGTGGAGTGCAGCAAATGTGCCGTCGTCTTCAACTCAACAGTAATTCTAGCCAGTCTTCGTCACACCGGATCTTCAGGGTGAGCTAATGCTTGTAGCTTGGACTGGATCTTCTTCTTCAAGTCTTGATGCCTTGAACTTCCGGCATGGACTAGATTTTTACTTGCTTTTGTTTTCTTAGATACTCTTAGTTTAGTAATTTGAGGATAGATGTTCTTGTGGTGATGACTTCCAGATTTTGGGGAATAATAGATGTTGAATTTTAGAAGTTAATGAAATGGTTTTTTTTAATGAGTTTAAGTCTTCCGCATTGTATTTTGTTAATTATGTTTGAAATGTTAAGGGTTAGATTGGTTGGTTCGCTCACATAGGAGGGTAAATGTGGGTGCCAGTTGCGGCTCGGTTTTGGGTCGTGACAAACTTGGTATCAGAGCATTAGGTTCGTTGGTCTCATCACACAAGAACGAGTCTAGTAGAGTCTTAAGGAACGGTAGGGGGACGCCTTTACTTTTCTTTGAGAGGCTATAAGACTTTAGGAAAATTCAATTCTTTCATTCTTTCTTTCGTGCTATTACTTGGATCCAATTGGTATCTAGGTGATACAAATTGGTATCTGACCATCTTCACTCTATTTCGCATATGGTTAGAACTAGAGCAACGACTGCTCCAACACAAACACCGACAAGACAAGAAACGTCTGAGCCAACCACTGGGGCTGTAGCTCGAAGAGGAGTAGCGGCGAGAGGCCGTGGAAGAGGTCGTGGGAGAACGTCCTCTAGGGGAATAGGACAAGCACCTAGTCCATCTGGTACTAGGGCGGTGACTCCTCCACCGACTGAGGAAGTGATAAGAGAGGGTGAGGAAGGGGAGAATGAACAAGTGCAGAACGAGGAACTGCCACCCCAACCTACCCCAGAGATGATCAATCAGGTTCTTGCGTATCTTAGCGGGTTATCTGATCAAGGCCAGACACCTCCAGTGTTTTCTACACCAGCACCTCAGGTTCTAGAGGTACAACATGTGGCTACTATGGCTCCCCGCATGGATGCCTCAATGGAAATAGGCACATTTCCTCGTCTGACTACCGGGCCTATAATGACAAATGATCAGCATGAACTTTTCAGTAAGTTCTTGAAATTTAAACCTCCAGTCTTCAAGGGTGCTGAATCTGAGGATGCTTACGATTTTCTGGTCGACTGTCATGAGCTACTACACAAGATGGGTATAGTAGAACGGTTTGGTGTTGAGTTCGTGAGTTATCAGTTTCAAGGGAACGCCAAAATGTGGTGGCGGTCACATGTTGAGTGTCAACCAACAGAGGCACCGCCTATGAGTTGGGCATCCTTCTCTAGCTTGTTTATGGAGAAGTATATCCCCCGGACCTTGAGGGATAGGAATAGATATGAGTTCTTGAGCCTAGAGCAAGGTAGGATGACGGTTAATGCATATGAGGCTAAGTTCCGTGCATTATCCAGGTATGCCACCCAACTTTGTTTCAGTCCACAAGAACAGATTCGCCGTTTTGTGAAGGGGTTGAGGTCAGAATTGCGGATTTCGGCCTTACAGGTAGCGGCTACGGCAAATCCTTCCAAGAAGTGGTAGACTTTGTGATAGAGGTGGAAGGAGTGAAGCCCGATGACTTCACCACGACATCGACATCAAAAAGGTTTCGAAAGGGAGGTGAGTTTAATGGTTCTTACTCCAGAGGACAGGGTTCCGGAGGTTACTCAGTTCGACCAATTCAGTCTTCACTACAAACTGTAGTTGGAGGTCCATGTCAGACCGGTCAACACTTCTTTGAGAGACCTATGCTTGACTCTAGAGAGTGTTATGGATGTGGGGAGACTGGACATATTAGGAGGAATTGTCCAAAACAAAGTTATAGACCACCAATAGCTAGAGGTAGAGGTGGTCATGGTAGAGGCCGTTATTCTGGAGGACGTGGTGGTCGAGGTAATGGTGGTCACCAAAACGGCAGAGGTGATGGGCAAACTGAAGCCACTACAACGCAACATGGTAGGGGCAACGGACAGACAAGTAATGGGGCCCATTGTTACGCTTTTCTTGGGAGATCTGAAGCGGAGACATCAGATGCGGTTATCACAGGTAATCTTTTTGTTTGTGATTGCATGGCTTCTGTATTATTTGATCCTGGCTCCACGTTTTCATATGTATCTTCTTCATTTTCTACTGGTCATAATTTACCTTGTGAATTGCTTGACATACCTATTCGTGTGTCTACTACGGTGGGTGAGTCGGTGATAGTTGAAAAAGTATATAGGTCTTGCTTGGTGACTTTTGTGGGGAGCAACAATTATGTAGATTTGGTTATCTTAGAAATGGTTGACTTCGATATAATTCTGGGTATGACTTGGCTTTCTCCAAATTTTGCAATCTTGGATTGTAATGCTAAAACTGTGATGTTAACCAAGCCTGGGACAGATCAGTTAGTGTGGGAGGGCGACTACACTTCCACTCCGGTTCGTATCATCTCCTTTCTTCGTGCTAAGAGAATGGTTAGTAAAGGGTGTGTAGACTTCTTGGCACATCTCAGGGATGACACTACCCAAGTACCTTCGATTGAGTCGGTTTCGGTAGTCCGTGAGTTTTTGGATGTGTTCCCTGCATCTTCCTGGTATGCCACCGGATAGGGATATTGACTTCTGTATTGATCTTGAACCGGGTACTCGCCCCATTTCTATACCCCCTTATAGAATGGCTCCCACGGAGTTAAGAGAGTTAAAGTCACAACTTCAAGAGTTGTTGAGCAAAGGCTTCATTAGACCAAGTGCATCTCCTTGGGGTGCTCCGGTTTTGTTTGTGAAGAAGAAGGATGGGAGTTTTCGGATGTGCATAGACTACCGGCAGTTGAACAAGTTAACTATTAAGAACAAGTATCCCATTCCTCGCATTGATGACTTGTTCGATCAGTTACAAGGTGCTTGTGTCTTCTCAAAAATTGACTTGAGATACGGTTATCATCAATTGAAAATACAGGCAACGGATGTGCCAAAGACTGCTTTTCGAACTAGGTATGGGAACTACGAATTTGTGGTAATGTCTTTTGGTCTTACAAATGCCCCTGTTTCTTTCATGAGCTTTATGAATGGGATTTTTAAGCCATATCTGGATCTCTTTGTGATCGTATTTATTGACGATATACTGATATATCACGGAGTAAGAAGGAACATGAGGAGCATTTGAGAATGGTGTTAGAGTTATTGAGGAAGAAGAAGCTTTATGTCAAATTCTCCAAGTGTGAGTTTTGGCAAGATTCAGTGTCCTTCTTGGGACACGTGGTTTCTAAGGATGGAGTGATGGTGGATCCATCTAAGATTGAGACAGTGAAAAATTGGGTAAGACCTACTAACGTGTCAGAAATAAGGAGCTTTGTTGGTTTAGCTAGCTACTACCGCCGATTTTTCAAGGGATTCTCTTCTATTGCTTCCCAATTAACGAACTTGACTAAGAAGAATGTTCCATTTGTATGGTCGGATGAGCGTGAGGAAAGCTTTCAGAAGCTCAAGACCTTGTTGACTACTGCATCAATTCTTACCTTGCCAGTAGAAGGTAAAAACTTCATCGTTTATTGTGATGCATCCTATTCGGGTTTTGGTGCAGTGCTAATGCAAGAGAAGAATGTGATTGCTTATCCTTCGAGGAAATTAAAGGTGCAGGAACGTAACTATCCGACCCATGATTTGGAGTTGGCTGCGGTAGTATTTGCACTAAAGCAATGGAGACACTATTTGTATGGGGTTAAGTGTGAAGTCTATACGGATCATCGTAGCCTACAGTATGTCTTTACTCAGAAGGATTTGAATTTGAGACAGAGGAGATGGATGGAACTACTGAAGGACTACGATATCCCTATTCTGTATCATCCGGGAAAGGCTAATGTTGTGGCAGACGCCTTAAGTAGAAAGGCAGGATGCATGGGAAGTCTAGCTCATTTGCAAGTTTCTAGGCGCCCGTTTGCTAGAGAAATCCAAAACTTGGCTAATGACTTTATCAGGCTAGAAGTAAATGAGAAGGGAGGATTTTTGGCGTGTGTGGAGGCGAGATCTTCTTTTCTTGACAAGATCAAGGAAAAATAGTTTGATGATGAGAAACTAGGTCGAATTCGAGATAAAGTGTTGCGAGGAGAGGCTAAAGAAGCAACAATCGATGAGGAAGGTGTTTTGAGGATTAAGGGAAGGGTATGTGTACCCCGCATCGATGATTTGATCACCACTATTCTGACAGAGGCTCATAGTTCCGGATATTCTATACATACTGGTGCAACCAAGATGTACCGTGACCTAAAGCAACACTTTTGGTGGAGTACAATGAAGCCTGACATTGTGGATTTTATTGCCAAATGCCCAAATTGTCAACAAGTAAAGTATGAACACCAGAGGCCCGGAGGAACACTTCAGAGAATGCCCATTCCTGAATGGAAGTGGGAGAGAATTGCAATGGACTTCGTGGTTGGTCTTCCAAAGACATTGGGTAAGTTTGATTCCATTTGGGTGATTGTTGGTAGGTTAACTAAGTCTGCTCACTTCATTCCGGTCAAGGTGACCTACAATGCAGAGAAGTTAGCCAAAATCTAAATCTCACAAATTTTTCGACTGCATGGAGTTCCACTCTCCATTATATCAGATAGAGGTACGCAGTTTACTTCTAAATTTTGGAGAACATTGCATGCGGAATTAGGTACTAGGTTGGACCTTAGTACTGCGTTTCACCCTTAGACTGATGGTCAGTCTGAGCGAACGATTCAAGTGTTGGAGGATATGCTTCGTGCATGTGTGATAGAATTTGGTGGTCATTGGGATAACTTCTTACCCTTAGCGGAGTTTTCATATAATAATAGCTATCACTCCAGTATTGATATGGCTCCATTTGAAGCATTGTATGGGAGGAGATGTAGGTCTCCCATTGGTTGGTTTGATGCATTTGAGGTTAGACCTTGGGGTACGGACCTTTTGAGGGATTCAATGGAGAAGGTGAAATCTATTAAAGAAAAGCTTCTAGCGGCGCTAAGTAGGCAAAAGGAGTATGCAGACTGTAAGGTTAGAGACTTGGAGTTTATGGAGGGTGAACAAGTCTTGTTGAAGGTTTCACCCATGAAAGGGGTTATGCGGTTTGGAAAAAGGGGAGTCCAAGGTATATTGGACCATTTGAAGTACTTAAGCGAGTAGGGGAGGTGGCTTATGAATTAGCCTTGCCTCCAGGGCTGTCCGGGGTGCATCCGGTATTTCATGTGTCCATGTTGAAAAGATACCATGGGGATGGAAACTACATCATCCGTTGGGATTCAGTTTTGCTTGATGAGAATTTGACTTATGAGGAGGAACCGGTTGCTATTTTAGATAGAAAGGTTCGCAAGTTGAGGTCGAGAGAGATTGCATCCATCAAAGTTCAATGGAAGAATCAACCGGTTGAAGAGGCCACTTGGGAGAAGGAGGCAGATATGCAAGAAAAATACCCACATCTGTTTAGAGATTCAGGTACTCCCTTTTGCCCTTGTTTCTTTTCTTGTGATCGTTCGAGGACGAACGATGGGTAAATTGGTATCTATTGTAACGACCTGTTTAGTAGTTTTGAGAAGCAGATTTTATTTCTGGAAAAACTGGCTGAGACGACGAACCCCACGATGGACCGTCATGGGCACGACGGACCGTCGCAGGGTCTCGTTTCAAAACACTTAGAAATTCTGAAATTGGGTACTGAAATCGACTCTCTGAACTTCGTGACGGAATAGCAGGACGGACCGTCTCCATCACAGACTCTTTGGTGGAATTGAGTCTCTGAACTTTGCGACGACCTGCAGGACGGACCGTCGCAGGCACGACGGGCCGTCACAGGTTGCGTAATCCCAGTCTGGGTCGGATTTCTGGTTAAGTTTTAAAGGGGCGTTTTGGACTATTCCTTCTATAATTATAAATTCCGTGGGTTAATGTTAATAAGTCTAATTACTTGGGGGTTAAAAGAGGTAACCTTAAGTTAATTAGTGGGTTATTATTTCCATCTTTTATTCTTAATTATATGCTAATTAGGGTAAAAGAAAGAGGGTTTTGAATAAGAAAAAAATAGAAAGAACAAGAGAGAGAGAAAGGATCGACCGAACGAGGAAGAGAGAAAACAAAGCTTGGGAAATTGCTTGTTGATCACTAATCTTTGGTGGAGGTAGGTTATGCTTTTTACGTATTTGTAGTGAACTCTTAATAGAGAATGATATGTATTGATAGTATTGTATACCCTGCTATGTGCTTAATTGTATGCTTGCATGAATGTGATTATATTATTGTGATTATATGAGCATGATGAAGTTATTGAATCCCAAATCTTGAGAAATCCTAATCTCTTTGTTAATAATGATGCCTTGGTAATAAAGAAGGCTTGATAAACTAAAGTAATGAGATTGATGATGCCTTAGTATAAGAAAAGGCTGGATGAACTAATGTGATGAGAATGATGATGCCTTGGTATAAGAGAAGGCTTGATGAATTGATAGAATGAGATTAGGGGATCGGAGTGTCACGTTCCGACACATAGAATTAAGGGATCGGGTGTCACGTTCCGACACATAGAATTAAGGGATCGGGTGTCACGAACCGACACATAGATTTAGGGGATCAGGTGTCACAAACCGACACGTAGATTTAGGGGATCGGGTGTCACGAACCGACACGTAGATTTAGGGGATCGAGTGTCACGAACCGACACGTAGATTTAGGGGATCGGGTGTCACGAACCGACACGTAGATTTAGGGGATCGGAGTGTCACGTTCCGACACATAGTAGTAGGGGATCGAAGTGTCACGTACCGACACAAGAGGAATAAAGATAATGAGGGATCGGAGTGTCACGTACCGACACAAGAGGAAGAAAGATAATGAATCTTGAAAGATGATAAATATAGTCAATCTAATGAACCTAATTCCCAAATGAGTATGGTATTGAGGCTTGAGTCCGCATGTGTGAACTTGACAGTAATTGTTAATGATGTAGTACTTGTTGTTGCTACATGTTAAGCATCATAGTTGATTTTATAATATTACTTGATTTATATTATCTTCTATTTTGAGTTGGCTGATGAAATCTACTCAGTACTTGTGGTTGTACTGACCCCCTACTTTTATGTTTTCTTCTTTGTTATTTGTGGAGTGCAGCAAACGTGCCGTCGTCTTCAACTCAACAGTAATTCTAGCCAGTCTTCGTCACACCGGATCTTCAGGGTGAGCTAATGCTTCTAGCTTGGACTGGATCTTCTTCTTCAAGTCTTGATGCCTTGAACTTCCGGCATGGACTAGCTTTTTACTTGCTTTTGTTTTCTTAGATACTCTTAGTTTAGTAATTTGAGGATAGACGTTCTTGTGGTGATGACTTCCAGATTTTGGGGAATAATAGATGTTGAATTTTAGAAGTTAATGAAATGGTTTTTATTAATGAGTTTAAGTCTTCCGCATTGTATTTTGTTAATTATGTTTGAAATGTTAAGGGTTAGATTGGTTGGTTCGCTCACATAGGAGGGTAAATGTGGATGCCAGTCGCGGCTCGGTTTTGGGTCGTGACATTTATTGGTATTTCAGGAGTTGAAAACAAATATTCTATGTCACAACATAAAGTCAAAATGACGTTAAAATATTTATCTCTTATAAATACTTTTTTATCAAGTATTCAAGAAAATTGACAAAAAAAAAATATGAAGGTCCAAATTTAAAAGATAAGTAACCTATACAAAGGATCTACAATGAAAATGTAACAAATTATTGTATATTAAATTAGACTATGACTGTGAAATTTAATTAGTCAAAAAAGAAGAGGAAGGGATTCAAAATATTCTACTGCCATTTATGGTAAATTACATATTTTTACATAAGTTCATTATTACCAAACAATATGATAATTAATCACTATAAATATACTTGTGGTATCAATATTCTACATCATATTTTCTTAATTTTTCCAAAGTAGAAGTTTTGTCATGCAAAAAAGTTATCAAGATGACTAGCATAGAGTGGATGTTAAACTTCTATTAAAATGTTGAAGAATACTGTTGAGCTTAAACAACGGAGCGACACTGTAGTTGCAAAATTAAAGGATGTTTAAGATGTGTCGAAGCAACAAACAGAATATGGTATTGTATGTCCAGATCAAATCTTTGGAACTGCATTTCCTCCAATGTACTTCTAAGAATTTTATATGGAAGTGCAATACCATGCTCTGTGTGTTGAGAACCTATCACTAAAACTAATATTTAAAATCTACCCTTTGGATCCTACTTGTTATATTAAATTAAATTAATTTTAATTTGTACTCTCTTAGCTAATCAAAATAAATTCTTAAGAAAATATAACAAGAACTAAAATTAAAAATTTATTCTTCTAACTCCTACTCATCAAATTAAATCAAATAAAATTTAAAATTTATTCTGACTCCTACGCATCATATTAAATAAAAGAGAATGTTGTAAGGAATTAAGAGAAATTACTAATCCACACGGATCATACTCATGAAGACATAATGTATTACCATAATCTTGAGATTTTTCCTATGTATAAATTTCATCACTCTCCCTTTTCTTCCATTTATGTTCCATTTACATTTTCAAACAAACAAGTTATGAACTAAGTTTCTTCATCTACTCAGTATTTTTTTTGTAAAAAAATAAAAGTCAAGTTTGCTTATTTCCATCAATCAAAGAGTGATCTTTTATGTTATTATTTGTTTGTGGAGTTCATTTATCTGATTGTTTGGGGTTTGATTTCTGTAAAATGTTTTGATCTTTATGGTGAATGATTGATATTTTTGAATTCTAGACAATTGATGGTTTGCAACAAAGAAGAGGTTATTTGTCACGCCCCGAGAGAACACCTTGGACGTGGCGATAGTCGAGAACCATTTATTATCCCCAAGAGGACCATTGGTCTATGCATATATTTAGTGGAAGACTTACTCAAGCACAAAGAATCTTGAAATACATAATTAAACTTGATAGTCTATGTCAGGATAAAAAATTTCACATGTCGTAATGACACCTATGTTTCACACCGATAGGTAAGTGAACCCATTAGTTCTATCAATTAATCTAAATAATTAAGGTGAAACTTAAACAAAAAGCAGAATACCTCAAGGACTAAACATTTTGATGAGTAGGAACTATGGAAAACTAAAATACTACTCTTGAATTGGGTCATAAGTACAAGAGATTTTTCAAAAATACGGTGGAAGTATCAAACTAAAATGACAAACTTAAACAAAAGAGATATCATATCTAAGTAGAAAAGAAACATAATAAAAAATAAATAGAGGGAGTGTGGGCTAGGGAACAACTATGTATCTCACCACAACTCCAAGATATTCCAAGCTCGGATTCAAAAATTCCACGAGATGCGTTCGTATTCGGAAATAAATCTACAACACAAAGAGTGCAACAGGTGTAGCATGAGTATGAAATAACATGTACGCACTATATCTCATAGACTTACAATGAAAAAGTAATGGCAGGAGTTCAAATAAGGAATTCATCATTTTACTTGTAAAAGTCTATATTATACTTAGTAGCAAAGTTTCATCAAAAAGGGATAATCAAATGTCACTTAATGTCCAATCACTAATAGAGCACATAATAAACAAGAATAAAGGATGTGATGAGATGCAATTCAACATGAAACCATGAAATGATATGCCTCAGGTGCTAAGTACTATTTCAACCGTATATACATGATAATGCTCAAATATGCATCGAGAGTTCATCACACATGGGGGACTCACAATATCTATATATCAACTCAAATGATCTCTATGTGTCTGTGTGGATGATCTCAAGCAACTATCATAAAGCTAAATGATTATCACATGAATGATTTCCAGTTGCCCAAATTATAATTTTTACCCCTCACAATCCCTAGCATGGATGAACTTCACGTGTGAAACTTATAATTAATCTCATGTCGATGCATGTGCACCATATGATTTAAATAATAGGGGATGATGATGCATCGAATATACGAGTATATATGATTATTTCATATAGTTTTGTATAATCACCTCAAATATCACAAATATACGGGTTTAACAAAGAAAACACAATCACACGAAAGAATTCATGTAAATGATACATCAGCTAATGCCCATTTACTTTGGCATCCTCGGATTACAATCCTCATTCTATAGAAATAAACATTCCCTATATAACACTGTTGCTCGTACCAATGCACGTAACACAATTTCTATGAGACCTCCCATCATTCTCCCAACCCATGCTCTATTCCATTTTTAATCTTTAATTAGAAAAAAACATCCTTCAACAATGTCTTGAAATATTAATGTACCTTGAATGTCGAACATGTATCACGAATCTCAACATTTTGCCTTTCCCTTTCGTAAAGCTTCAGAGTGTTCCCAAATCTATGAATATGTAATGTTCATAAGCAAATGAGTTCATAGACACCCATATTACTACATGTGTAGCCTAGATCCAAAACTCATGCAACCTAAACATAAGTTCCTAATCTTGATATAAAGTATAATATTTTCCCTAGATTTTAAGCCTTGGGCTGATTCTGAATACGTCTAAATATCCTAAATTAATTATATTGATATAATATAGTACCTCTAACTTCTAATGATCACAAGGATTTTTCGAAAGAAACCAATATAATATTTTACAAAAAGGACATTGCACTTTTATAAAAACAACACTCTAGTTCCCTTTCAGTATAGTCTTTAATATGGATCTAATCATTACTGAATGACTAATCCCTGGACCCTAATAAGTTTTTATGTATGAATCTAATTGGGTCAACTTCAAATGATCATATATAAAAGTTTAGAATAAGTTATGTTTTTTAATATTTGAGCATCAGCTCTACATATTATTGATGTTTTATATATTTGAGCATGAGTTCTAAATATTATTGAGAGTAGTATTGAGCATCATTATGGTATGAGTTCAGACTAAAAAAAATCCTCATTAACCATATATTCCGACAATGGCTAAAAAATCATATTTTTCTGATGATTTTTTATTTCTTTTAACCATATCTTATTGGATCTACTTAGTTGAGGATATTCTACACCCCGACGAGGTATTGGACAGTTGTGACAACATGGACGAGAGTGTGTATAATCACATAGATCATAGTGATGGTTGTTGGTTAGATAATCTCCCAAATAAGGGTAAGGAGTTTATTATTATATTTTTATAGAGATTTGAGTTATTACCTATTGTGTTAAAAGCTTTATATAATGCATCTAGTGTTTCTTTCATATTGAGTTGAGGTGAGTATGTTTTCCCTTTATATAAGTTCAACTATATATCCCGATGTTGAGTTTTCCCCTTACATGCTTGTACATTCAAGATACTGATTTCATTTGACCTACATCGTTTCATGATGCAAATACAAGTGTTTAGGATCATCAACCAGCGCTTCATTGATCCCATCTCATTCCAGCTGGCTTGGTGAGACTTCTTCTTCCAGGGGCTCCACAATTAGATTTTAGTTTTGTTAGGATGTCCTAGGTCTTTTCCTGACTTTCATCATAGTATTTAGAGAATTCATATATAATAGTTGCTAAGGAGTGTTTTCTCATTTCCCTTTTGAGTTGCACACCGATCTTTATTTGAGTATTTCATATATTTTGAGTTAACCAATTCTATTAATGAGACAATATGAGTTGAGTTTTGCATTTGAGTTCCAATATTGTTGAGTAAGTCTTTCGCTGAGTATTGAGCTAGACCAAGGGTTTGCATGGGGACCAAAGATGGTTCTCAGGTGTCGGCCACGTCACAGGTGTAGGCTTAAGGCTTGAAAAAGAGGTAATAAAATTTTTATAAAAATGATTGGAAGAGTTTAAAAACTCCATCAAATTATTTCTTGAAATATATATTTTGGGTTCAAACTATCGCTAATTGATTGCAAAAAATTGTTGCAGGGGTAGTTTAAAAACATTCACAAATTAATTGTGACACATATAACTTGGTCATTGAAACCCTTGTAAGAGTAACTAGCACGGTTTTAAACCACAAAGATTTGGACTTTAATCCCCACATTTTGACAATTTGCATTGATATCTAGATATTTTAAAGAAAAGACTTAAAATTTTTACCTTCGAATGTGCACAACAGAAAAACTTATAACGACGGAAATTTCTTAGAGTTCTCGATGTTTTTATTTGATAATACTCATTGCATTTTACAAATATCTTGTTCAACTGGATACCTTATGAATTGTTGAGTCATGACTATGATATTTTGAACAAAATACAATATTATAAGTAGAAGAGGATAAAATATAAATGTGAAAATGTGAAGCGAATAACCTTGTATTTATTGTTGAAGAAGAGATGTAGTTTTACATGAAAATTTAACTAATAAAAGAAATTGTGGTACACTCGTTTATGAGCTAATTGTCTTAAATTATTCTAATGTATTTTGAAGTGAACGTACGGAATTAACATTAAATTGATATGGTTGAGATCGAACTGTCCCATTTGATCTTGATTTTAGGGTGAATCCATTTTAATATGATGCGTTAATGTAAATAACTCAAATTAAGGTGATACGATAGAGAAATACAACTAAAATAAGTAAGAATATAACTTTTCACTCTCTTAAGAACGGTTTATTTCACTCTTTCTACCACTTCAACATATATATGGGCATCTAATCCACTTTAAAATTATATAAGAGTTTCATACAATCCTCCAAAAATTAGAGTGATAACAACAATTTTGATTGATGTTTTTGTGGGTTTTAAGTCTTTTCTCAAATTTATTTAATTTTATGATTTAAGATATTAAACTTATTGTAAATGAAAAGGTTAATAGTATATATTGCTGATATTCTATTTTATAATTACTAGGAAGAGTGGAATTTAAAAAATAATATGATATTCATGTGTTATTATTTGTGCAGAATAAAAAAAGAGTACTACATGTTGAATGAATAAAACCTGATTGACATTTGACTTCTACAAAAAATGTATGATGTGCTAATTTACTTTATCCAAATATTTTATATTATGTAATTTTAATAATGAAGAATTTAGTGCACAAAATATTTAAAGTATATTGTTTATTTTCTTTTATTTTTTTATGGTATTTGACCATGAAATTTGATAAGATCTTCAAATAATTTCCATTTCCAAAAAAAGGCACAATTTTTTTTTTTAAAAAAAATTCAAGTTTAAATTTTAAAATATATGGCCAAATGAGATATTAATTATTTAAACATTATTCAAGAAGCAAAATGTGTTGTATTAACAGTTTTTATTGTAAACTCGTGCAGAAAAATTGATTGTCTTTTATATTATTTTCTTTAAAATAATTAAAACAATAAAATTTATGTTGTGTGAAGGTCATTTTAAGTATTTTGTATCTTATAATGGTGAATAATGATAGAGTACTAATTGAGTAAGGAAAGAGTTATTCTAAAGTAAAATATTAATGTACTACATAGTCAAACTACAGTAGGAAAACATAATGTCATGCTTATTTGTACTTGTAACTATAGTTAACAATACAGATTTAAATTAATGTATATTCCACTTTTGATTATTTACTTAAATATAATGTTTTGAACAGAAATAATTGTTATATATTTTGGTTTGAGTAGTGACATGAATTCTTCTATCGTTATTGGTCCAATGGATTATTTTGAAAGCTTGTTAGAAGGTTGCAAATTTGAAATCATTTAAAATACCACTCCAGCAAATCCAGTAAGATCAACAATTTTATTCCAAAGGATTCAAATTTTTGCTAAATCAGATGAAATTTGGGAAGATTTTTTCCCCATGATTATCAAGAATAATTGATAGCTTTGAGTTTCCTATTGTTTGCAACACCAAATGGTAGCTCTTTCTCTCACACTGTCAAGCTTGGACACAACTTTCTCTCACACTGTCAAGCTTGGACACAACTTTCTCTCACACTGTCAAGCTTGGAAACAATACAAGAATCAGGGTCATTAGAAAGGGGACTGTGAAATTATACTTGCATGGAGTTTTTTTATTCCATTGGTAATATGTATCGGATTCCTGAGCTTACAAATAATCTCTTGAGCATTGGGCATCTTCAAGAAAAAGGATTACCTGTGTTATTTAAAGATGGTGCGTGCAATGTTTATCATCCACAAAGAGGACAGATGGTGTAATCCACTATCAGTGCAAATTGGATGATTATTTTGCTTGCTAAGGCCTCATCCACAAATATTGAGGCAAGATGTCTCCAAATCAACAATATAGATCAATCAACTATTTGTCACTATCTTTATGTCCATCTTAGTTACAAAGACCTTCCCACTTTAAAATACAAAAATATGGTGAAGGGTTTGCCTCAAATTGTAGCACTAAGTCCACTTGCCAGTCATGCATGGAAGGCAAGCAACATCAGACTCCAATTTGTAAAAAGGGTCACTGAAGAGAACCTAGAAGATTGGGTCTAGTTCATGCAGATCTTTGTAGTCCTATTACTCCAGCATCAAGCAGCCAGAAGAGGTACTTATTGTGTTATATAGATACTTTTTCCAGGAAAACATGACCTTATTTTCTTTTGGAAAAATCAGAAACATTTTATCACATTAAATGTTTCAAAGCACTTGTGGAAAAGGAAATTGGGATTCCCATTTAATGTTTAAGAATAGATAGAGGAGGAGAATTCAATTCTACAGAATTCAATGATTTTTGCAAACAACATGGAGTGAAAAGACAATTGAGCACAACCTATACTCCACAGAAAAAAGGTGTAGCTGAGCGCAAGAACTGTACAGTAATAATCTTGGTGAGAGATATGTTTAAAGAAAAGAAAGTGCCTACGATTTTTTTACCTGAGGCAGTTAGGTGGATGATTCACGTCTTGAATCGATCACCTACTCTAGCTGTAAAAGATATGGCCCTTGAAGAGGCATGGAGAGCAAAAAAGCCATGAGTTGATTATTTTAGAGTGTTTGGATATATGGAATATGTTCACATTCTAGCTATTAAGAGAACCAAACTTGAAGAAAAACGTGTGAGTTGTGTTCTATTTGGGGTTAACGTTGAATCTTAAGGGTACACAATGTTCGATCAAGCCAAAAGAATTATAGTTAGTCCTGATGTTATTTTCGAAGAAAATTGTATCTAGGATTGGAATGGAATTTCTGAAGAAGAACCACTAACTTTATTAGATTGGGGAGACAACATTGTAGAAGATAACACAACTCAAGAAGGAGAAGTCACAAAAGTCGACATTAATTCACCAACTGGAAATAATTCAACAGTTGTTGCACCAAACTTGGAAGTATGGGAAGCAGAAATTGACGTCCACCTGTATGGTCGGCATATTATACTTTCGGCGAAGGTTTGTCTGAAGAAGATGATGCAAACATGGCCCTATTGATGATATCAGATCCTACAAGCTTTGAGGAAGGTGTCAAAACTCCACAATTGAAACAGGCCATGGATGAAAAGATCAAAATCAATTCAAAGAAATCAAACTTGGCGCTTGACATAACTACCTGCTGATGCAAAAAAAAAGGAGTAAAATGGGTTTATAAAACTAAGATAAACGAGCTTGGTTAAAGGCTATGGTAAGGAACATGGGATTGATTATATTGTTGTTTTTTCAACTATGGCTAGAATGGATACAGTAAGAATGGTCATAGCTTTTGAGGCTCAAAGGGGTTGGAAGTTGTATCAAATAGATGTCACATCAACTTTCCTATATGGGGAGTTGAAGGAAATTGTTTTTGTAGAACAACCAAAAGGTTACGAGAAAAAAGGGAAGTGAGCCGCTTGTGTATAAGCTAAAAAAAGCACTTTATGGAATAAAAAAGGTACCTAGGGCTTGGCATAGTCGTATTGAGTCTTATTTCATCAAGGAAGGTTTTGAAAGTAGTTCCACTAATCAAACACTCTTTGTTAAAAGAAAAGAAGGTAAAATTCTAATTTTGAGTATTTATGTTGATGATCTTTTGTTTAGTGGTGATGACTAAGAGTTGTTTAGTGAATTGAAATGTTCCATGAAAAAAGGAATTTGATATGATAGACTTAGATCAAATGTTGTTCTTTCTCCGAGCTGAGGCGATTCAATAATCTGATGGTGTTTTAATATGCCAAAGGAAGTATGCAACAGAAGTTTTGAACCAATTTTGAACAAAAAATTACCATCCAGTTAGTAATCTTATTGTTCGAGGACAAAAGATTGGATTAGATGAAGATGACATAAAAGTGGGTGCAACTCAATACAAACAGATAGTGGCAAGTGTGATGTATCTCACATCCACTCGTCCTGATCTCATGTTTGTTGTATGTCTTATTAGTCATTTCATGGCATGCCGAACGCAACAATATTTTGCAGAAGCAAAAAAGGGTATTAAGTTACTTAAAAGTTAATGTGAACTATGATGGGTTTTATAAAGGGGAGGAGCTAGTTAGCTGGTCAGATTCAGTGATAGTGACTATACTGGTGACATAGGAGATAACAAGAGTACTTCAGGTAATGTATTTATGATGAGTGGAGGAGCAATATCTTGGTCATTCCTAAAGCAACCTATCATCACCTTGTCAACTACAGAGGTTGAGTTTTTCTGCAGCCGCTGCATGTGCTTGTAAGGCTATTTGGATGAGGAGGATTCAAAAAGAAATTGGTCATGTCCATGCAGCTGGTACAAAGCTAATGTCTGTTAATTCCTCAACTACTAAGTTGTCCAAGAATCCAGTCTTACATGGTTGTTCTAACCACATAAGAATAAGATATCATTTCCTAAGGGATCTGCTATAGAAGGAGTCATTAATTTGCTGTTTTGCGGCACTCAAGATCAACTTGCAGACCTACTCACAAAGCCTCTCAAAGTGGAAGCATTTAGAAAACTGCGTAAAGAGTTTGGCATGAGCACCATTTAAGATTTGACCTGATTCTTCATAAGACGAATTAGTTCAAGTGAGGAAATGTTGGAAACTTTGAGTTGGTTAAGGATTATTGCCTTTGATTTAGTCAAGGACAGTTGCATGAAGTCCTATTTTTAGGATTGTTACATGTTTCTGATTTTATCTTTATCTAACTACATAGCATTATTGTTGGCCTTGAATTTTTCTGTTTTCTGAAGTATTAAGGCAAGAGAAAGGTCAATAAAATTATTCACTACAAATCCAATTGTTTGTGTTACTCCTTTCAGCTATTGTAAGAATTTACAATTCAATTAAACTATTTTTCTTCCTATAACTCTTCTCTTTATACCAATGTTCTATGATAGCTCAAGTAGGTAAAAATAAATGATCTCCTTGTGTTTTATTTTTTATATTCACCATAATTTAAAATGTAATCTCTTATAATTTTCTATTTAATTCATTGATTGCAACACTTGTCACATTTGATGTTTATTTTGTACTCATTTTTTTGGGTAGGGGAAATGCAAGTCCCAATTTTTATTTCGCTCATCTCTGCAAAGTTTAGGTTATTCAAATTGAACAATTTGCCCTTTTAGTGCTTGGTATCTATTATATTTTATTGTAAAAGATTTTATTTTAATCACAATATTCATACTGATTGTTACTTAAATTTATTATATTATATCAATAAATACATCATTATAAATAGATGAAAGCTTCATGTTCTATATTAATAATTTTATGTGGTGTGTGTCTTTACTATATTTTCATTTTCTTATTACTTTATAATCCAATTTTATCAAAGTCTATACCCTTTTTATATAAGAACTTTACCATGATTTCTATATTTCTTTATAATATTGTAGGTTCATAATATTCGATTGTTGTTATGTGACATAACATGGAAAAAATCTACCCAAACAATATTTATTGAAAGAATACAATATGATACATTGTGAAACTATATTTGTCTAGTAGTTATCCAAACAAGAAAGATAAAAACGCTTTGATATGAAGAAAAAAAAACTATGAAAAGTCTTTTTTAATCTTACATGCTATAAATTTAGATTAATCAAATTGAAATTTTATTTTTCTATTTCATAGTTTTTTTTCTTGATACGCATAGTATGAAGAAATGTTTTATGATAGAACCGAGAGAGCTTATAATTTCAGATGGTGATGACGAATTCCCTTCAAAATGGGATGCACGCCTCTATACCAAGTTCATCTCTTTTAATTTTCTTTATTTGATCTGCAACTTCAATGATCTACAAATATATTTTCCTTTGAGAGGTTTATTCAACAAAGTAGTTTGCTTTCCTTCCTCTTCTCTTTACACTGAATTCTACCTCTCTATGAATTCAGTCATTGATCTTAGTGCTCCAAAGCTTAGAGACCGAACACCGATCACTTAACTTGATAGATATCATACAATAAAATATTACAAGTAAGTCCATAGATATATAAGAACCTAAACAGTATCGAGTGGTAAAAAACTTTTTAATTGAAAAAGAAATTATCTGGGCATTATTGCTGAAGATGACAAAAATATAACAGTAAAAAGGAGTAGATTGTTGTAGACAAAAGAAAAAAAATCAAATGATTGGACACATTAATGTCTTACTTAAATAAATTACAAACCAAAAGTTACGCATTAATGCTATTGTAACAGTATAAAATTAAAGGACAAGCAAATACATATTGGAATGTGAAAGATTATATTACCTTCATTTATGTGTAGCGGACAGTAATGATAATTATTACCTTTATTTTAATATGTACTAAATCAAATATTATGGAAATTTGGGCGTGGATACGAAAAAATCATGAAATACATTATGAATTCGATATGCATATACATTTAGGGTATATAAAGAGATTAACTAATAATTATGACTCCATAACTAATAGTTCCTCAACATGGAAAATTTTCACAGATAATGAATTGGGTTAGGAGATATCAAATTAATATAATAACTAAGAAAAAAGTTACCATCAAACAATATAGGGCAATGGATGGGGTTGCTCATCTCTAAACTAGAGGTTTCAGTTTCAAACTATTGATATGAACAAAATCTTTGTAGGAAATGATTTTGAGTAGCTCAAGGCTAATACTCAAAGTTTGAAGTTAAGAGATTCCCTCTATTAGCATGGTATTAGTAAAATAATACTACATGATATGATTAACGAAGGTCAATTAGTACACATCAAATATGGTTACTATTCATCTATATTTTAGAAAAGGTGGATCATGCCCATTAGTGGAGATGCTGTAATAGAAATGTCTTAAATATCCCCATTGGTAATGGTCTTTATAGTGCAAAGACATGGTGCACTAGTTCTTGTCAATTTTTTGATGATAAAAATGAAAAACTGTTCTAAAGAGTTAATTAAATAATACCATGTATGACTCAATATTTTAATTTTTTTACATTCGCATTTTGTACACCTACTAAATAGCTAAACACCTACATATATTTTAATTTTTTTTTAATAAATTCTCCTTACAAATGTTTTTTGCAATGCTTTTGAAGATTAACTAATATGAGGACCGAGACATTCTCTATCTTTCATGACTTGTTGTTTCAAACTTAATAAATGATGTATGGACTACATCCTATTTTTTTCCTTATGATATATTATATGTCTTTGAGACTTGTGTTACACTTCTGATTTTTCAAATTTTTGATATATCATATATGCTAAGTTTCCTGTGTAGGGATTACCAGGGTCTTATACACCATGTTACACATAAAGTGTACCTTGGGGTGGTGAATAATTTTGTATTTAGAGCATACGATTCAAAAAGGTCCTTGGATGTCTCATAAGACACATTGAGTGGAGTCTTTTTCACACCTCGAGGATACCCTTTAAATAATACGATACCAAGGATCATGAGTGACCCGAAGCTAGCCATTTGTGTGGCATATATATCAAGCATGCTAAAAATAACTAAATAACACATGTACTATGAGGAAGCTATAATAATGGATAACCAAAAGTGGGGAATATCAAACTAGTCTGAATACTTGAAACATACTAAGAGTTTAGTGATATATGAATGATAAACTTAAAAACTCAAGCTGATTCTACTACTATGTTTGACAATCCTAACACTGTTTTGAATTGTTCGGACTCCCCTCCCCCCCAGCTAACTCAAACAAAATTAAAACTCAAAGTTGAAAGTAAAGAATCAAAGCATGCATATTGTCCTCGGAATATGAGGACTCACCACTAAAATTGATGATTGCAAAATTGAGAATAGATTTTAGTGTGATCTAGATCCTGAGTACCTGATCCTACACAATAAAAGGATGTAGTGTAAAGTCCGCGTGAATACATGGATTATAATGAGCATGAAAGATATGGATCCAAATTGTAACAAACATATATAAGCTGAACAAAACATAACTGAGTGTTGATGTAGAGAACAAAACATAACACGTTCAATTTATACTAATATAAGTGTTGAAAATCTAATCAAATGCACTAAGAGTCTGACTGGATCTACTAATAACCAACATAAACCATGTGAGTTAGATATGGAGTCCGATTTATATGCCCCATCGAGAGGACTCAATATACCTTTATAGGGGTATAAAGGAATGTGTGACATGATCACTAAATCAAATGTCGAATATAGGGAATATATAATCATATGGTGGAACGTAAATTTGGGACTATGACGGTACGAAGAACCTTAGTCTAACTCTTTGCTACGTCTACTCCCAACTAAACATGCATGAGACAAATATAATTGGAGTACTGAACAGTTCAAAATACTGACATGGAATCTAGAACGCAACATTTATATATTGATAATGTGACATTCAAAATTTGGAGCATTGATAATCTGTTTAACTAGGCTAACAAGTATAATGCATGAACTAAGAGAATTTTTACGAACTAGGGTTCTATGTTTCATACAAATACTTCAAAAAAACTTTCATAATAACATTGGAAGTTTGACCTCCAAACTCCACGAATCTCGACACACTACCTATACATGCTATAAAAACTTATTTAAGGACCTTAAAGCTTCATGAATCACCTTTTTACACATATAACCACATATGAGGCACCTAGGTGACTTAGTCGTCAAAGTCTTGGTCGTCCCTTGATGTTTTACTTCCAATGCACCTAATACATTAGGTACTGACTAAATACCATATATTAGACCTATTTAGAAACTTAGACCTTCAATATCAAAATATTAGGCCATAGTTCACCTAAGTCATTTTTGGGGTCTTACAATCTCCCCCACTGGGACAACATTCGTCTTTGAGTGACACTTGTCACTCTCCGAAACTTCCAGGAATAGAGATCTAACTAGCAGATAATAACCAATCATACAATATAAATACATGAAGAAAATATCAATTTCACATATTCAAGATATTCACAACACAATAATACACTAGAAAACAATTTTATAACTCATGATGGTACAAAACTCACATGCTTCATTGCAAATAAAGAAAACTCATTTTATGATCAATATTATACTTACATACATATGTTCTAACCACATTACAATAATTTTAGACCAAAGAATCAATTAGTCAATTTTCCTAAAATTTTACAGTAAACTATTTTAATGCGACAGTGATTTTTACCAATTTTTAAAAAATGCATCTATTAGGTAATTCATGATATAAACATGCTAATATGCAAAGAAACATCATATAAACACATCTTACAATATAATCATAACTTCATAAAACACACAATGCAAGAAGTTAATGAAATTCAATTTCAACAAAACTCCTAAACACTATGCACATGCAACATGCTTCTATACCATTCTATCCCATTTCCTAACCATACTCCCCACTAAGAAGGAACTGATATTACTACAAGAGAAAGAGAACTTACAAACATCATTATCACTATCATCCATTACTCTACCAGATGGTTTAGTTGGTTATGTGTTTTATTGTGACACATTCAAGGTCCGCCTAGGTTAAGTGTTAATGCAATGAGATAAGGGTATCACTTACGCTTCTATAAAACTTAAGGTGTATGAAATGAACTACTTGACTCATGACCTCGATTATACAACCATAGTATTTTCCTTAAATATTTGGAGACATTACTTGTATGGTGTTAATGTTGATGTGTTCCCGAACCATAAGATCCTCCAATATGTGCTCACCCAGAAAGATTTGAATCTTCTTCAGAGGAGATAGCTTGAATTCCTCAAGGATTTTGAGTTTAATATGTTTTATCATCTTTGTAAGTCAAATGTAGTGGCTAGTGGCTGATACTCTCAGTAGGTTGTCTATGGGATGTGTAGCACACGTTGAGGAAGAAAGAAAAGAGTGACCAAAGATGTTCACCAACTTTCTCTCTTAGGAGTTTTCCTTAAAGAAACATAAAATAGTAGGGTGACAGTTAAGAATGGATAAAAATCTTTATTGGTAGTTGAGGCTAAGGAAAAACAAGATAGTTATCAAATATTAGTTTAGTTTAAAGGTGCAGTTCATCAACAGAAAGTTGAGGTTTCTCCCAAAGGGGAGATGGTGTGCTTTGTTATCAGGGTCATTTATGTATTTCTACTGTGATATTGTTTAGGTAGAAGATCCTTAATGAAGATCACAACTCCAAGTATTCCATTTATACAGGTTCCACTAAAATGAACCCTGATCTTCTGGAAGTGTTTTGGTACAATAAAAAGAAGAGAGTCGTAGTGAATTTTGTGGCCAAGTGTCCTAATTGTCAACAGTTGAAGGTAGAGCATGAGAAACCACGAGATGTGAATCAAGATATGAATATTCCTACATGGAAGAGGGAAGTGATAAACATGGACTTCATTACGAATTTACCTCATACTTGCAGACAACATGAAACCATTTGAGTTATAGTAGACAACGTCACTAAGTCCGCCCACTTCGTGGTTGTAAGGACTACAGATTCAATTGAGGACTTCACCAAACTCTACATCAACGAGTTAGTTTGGTTGGAAGGGGTTCCCTTGTCTATCATATATGATAGAGGTCCTTAGTTTACCTCTGATTACTCAAAGATATTTCAAAAACGTATTTGTACCTAACTAAATCTCACTAAACTTTGAAGAGGAAAATATTAAGGCAAGGTCTAGGGATGTTAAGAGGGTAAAAACTAGTGAATGTGACTTTTCACATTCAGCGTCCGATGGACATGGTCATTTTATGTTTTGACACAAATTCATTAAAAGTTTCCTACAATGTTCTGGTTCCTAATTTAAAAAACACATATGTCAAACCCGAAGACTCATGATGTAAATGGTTGTGGAAATGGATCTTCGTTACCCACATGCCAAAAGTGTGGTAAGAGTCATTCAAGAAAATGTTTAACTGCCACAAATAATTTTTTTGGTTGTAGTAAAAATGGTTACTACTTGCGTTATTTTCCATCTATAAATGACTAAGGAAAAGATGGTAGTCAAGCTCCATGTAGTTGTTCTGGTTCAAGTGATCTATAGAAAAAATTATTCTATGAATTTCAGACTTGACATGATCAAGAATGAAAATCGAGTCTAAGAGAGTCTATTGAAATGGTTTGGTATCCTTAGCCCATAGAGTCACTCATATAGATTGATATAATAGAAATTGATGTTATTCTTGGTATGGATTGAATCCATCATGTTAAGCTTTTATTGAGTGTAGAACTTTAGTGGTTAAATTGGATTTAACAAATGAGTCCATCCTAGAGTAGAAATATATATATATATATTCTTCGTCTAAGGACAATTTGTTTCTTTTCTTAAAACTAGAAAAATATTCTATAAGGTTGCATATATTTTCCTATTTGGGTTATGAATACTGATTTTGAAAACCCTACTCTTCTTTTGTCATTGATGTAAATGATTTTCTTGAATTATTTCCCAATGATCTACGTGGTCGTCTTGCCAAAAGGAAGATAGATTTCAGTATTGACCTTCTCCCAAACACGCAACCTATCTCTATTCTTCAATATGGCACGGCCTCGACAGAATTTAAGGAATTGAAAGAGTAATTGAAAGATTTTTGGATTAGGGTTTCATCCGACCAAGTATCTCTCCATGGGGTGCTCCCGTCCTATTTGCTTTTAAGAAGGATGATTTGTGTCACATCCGGGGAGCATCCCCATGAAGTAACCGATGTCGTTGTCCTCGAAGATGACTAAGACAAAGCTCTTAGCATTCGTAATTACAGTTTACAGGTTAAATTGAGGATTTTATTAAAATTTTTAATTACGTCTACATTAAGGTTTACATAGACCACTAGCATACACATAATATATACGTGGGGAGTTTACATAGACTGTTGCATAGGAAGCACTACATAGGCTTCTACTTTCCTTTCACATACATAATATAGAAATAGATATTTGTAAGAAGTCTAGGATATGGGTATATACAAAACAGAATGAAGGACACATATAGGTATATACAAAATTTGTCTTCAAATGAAAGAGAATGAACAAAGCGTCCTTAAGACTAAACAACATCCAATAGCAAGATATTGACATCGTCCTCTAAAAGTGAGGACATATCAAACTTGGAGAATGAGATTCCAAGTATCTTCAAATGGCCCTTCTAGAATCTCAACGGTCGGAACTTACATAACTATAAAAATATAGAAATATTGGTTAGTAAACACTTGTACTAAGTATGGGAATATGCACAAAAACATTGAAAATCACACTTTATGGGACATTTGTTAAAAACCATTCTTAGTTACTTTAAAAGTCCTTATGCACAACCAAGAACACACCCAAAAGCCAATAATCACATATTTTGTAAGACAAAACTATATACAACACAAGACCTACATC
Source organism: Solanum peruvianum (assembly GCA_027705065.1). NCBI lineage: Eukaryota > Viridiplantae > Streptophyta > Magnoliopsida > Solanales > Solanaceae > Solanum > Solanum peruvianum. Next base: position 58,869,477 of record JAKWJD010001766.1, on the reverse strand, counting down.
ATTAAAAATAAGCGACTGAACACGTGTAATATCATAATTGAATACATAGACAACATATCTCCAACATCATGTTATATCGACAAAGCATGTACATAAGAGTTGATAACATTACAATATATGTAAGACCCTTACTCTTAACCCACCATCAAGTCTACAAGTACAATGACCAAGTATAGTATAGCACCTCAAAAAATGACTTAGGTTAAACGAGGTCCTAATGTGTGTGTATTAAAGTCTTGAATTTCTATGATGGTTTAAAAGGATGTTTGAGTAAGTGTCTAAAGATTTGTGTTAAGTTTGATGTCAAATGTGAAGGGACGACCAAGACGTTTGACGACTAGTAACCTCTGTGCCTTATGTGTTTTGATGTGCTTATATGTGTGTAATGAGTTTAAAAAATCCTCAATTCCTCGGTTGTAAGTAGTTTTGGACTTTCCTCAACCTCTTTAGGTATGTCATTTTCTAATGATTGGTCAGATTTTTCTGAACCAATGTCATATTCTTCTTTACTAGTTTTTGCCTCAACATTCGCTTTAACATTATCAACTAGTGATTTCCCACTCCGAGTCAAGACCGCAAAGCATTTAGAATTATTAGCCTTTCCATTCATCATTGTATGATCAACATACTTCTCTTGCAGCTTGGATTCTAAATGGGGTGAAAGGTGACTCATATGATATTCAAGTTTGTTGATAGAATAGTCGTGAAAGTTTTCTTTACTTTTCATGAATTAAGAAGTCAACCTTCATTACTTTCTGCGTTTCGTCGGACCCTTTCACGTTTCTAGAATTGTCCCTAGATTTTTTACTAGCACCCAAAATCTAGTCTTGATACCTTTTGCACCAATTTGATTTCATGAGTACCCCCATAACCTGTTTTGTGAAAACTTTCATGTGGGACATCATCTTTTCCTCATTTTTATGTCGATTTGGATTCTTCTCCACTTGATCATTTGTCAACCAAAAGTTTAATAGAGTCACTTGATCTTTTCTAGTGAAAATTGGTTGTTACCTCATCAAGAAGAGTAGTTGCTATATCAAACTGTTGTTGCATGATTCCTCCTCGAACAAGATGGCCAACTTTACCATATCCCATTAATTTATTGATTATCCACTCGCTTAAAGTTCACAATATCATCCCTCAACTTAACCATCTACGAGGGAGTGAAAAACTAAAATAAAAAGCATATGTGTCTCCTCCCAACAAGTAAATAGGTCCCTTCGGAAGTCGTTTAACCACTTTGTTTCCTCCCCATTAGAGAGAAATGAAACAAATAGAGTTGGACCGACTCGTGATTGATGTTCTTGAACGAAATTTCGCACACATGTCCACGAATATTTTGATGTGTTCATGAAGAACCTTAGTAGCTAGACCTCTGATACACTCTAATTACACCTCACGAATGAAGTATAAGCGGTCATGGAAAAATAAGGAACACATCTTGTAGGTTGTGGTCGATCCCACGAGGAATATGGTTAAGACTTAAACTTAAATCAAAATTATCCCTTTTTAATCAAACAATTTCTAAGAAAATTAAATAGAGGGGTGTTATAAATAAAAAAAACAATTTTTTAATTTGAATGATTAAATAACAAGTAAAGAAGATTCAAAATTTGAGATATTAATCTAAGATGAAAAATAGGGAATATGTGTTCCCACAAGCTCTTAAAGCAGTATTCCTAACAATAGTAATCTTATCCTAGTGTTTGACATGCAAGGCATATAAGATGGGTATCCCTAATTCATTGGTAATGCAAGTAAGAAATTCAACTCAAAACATGGTAAGTCTATAAGTGTGATCATCACTAAACCTTACCCTTACCCTAGATTAGTCATCATGAATATTGAGTTGGGTATAAACTCTCACGCCAACTAATTGAAGTCAAAGTAATATCTAACAACAAATCCTTAACTAAATCTCTTTTGTTCAATCTTTTTCTCATTCATTACCCATGTTGTATGGAAAATAGGAATGAGGGAACTTATAACGTTGCACACCCGTAGGAAGACATTTATATGAAAAGATATATAATACAATCATAAAAACTATTACAGAAGTACTTAATTATTAGTCATACATTTATAATTGTTCATTTTTCCCAAAAACCTAGTTGTGTATTTAGCTACACATGATTCAGATATAGAATTCATATTGGGTTAGAAATCATCAACTTATAATTAGAATAGAGGAAAAACGAAATCTTGAATTAAAATTCAAAGTGCAAATTGCATAAAACAATCTTCCGGAATGTAACTGCTAAAAGTTTTCAATATAATTCCGAAAGACTCAAGAAAAAATATCCAATGTTTTCCAACCCCTAACGATGGAAAGTATACCTCATATTTATAGTGTTTAAATACTAAACGAACTAGGGAAATAATATAATGAAAATTATTTCCTGAAGCAGTTTTGACTGATGACACGACCTACAAAGCGTAGATCGACCTAGCATTCGTGGGTCACTTCCGCAGTTCAAGTACTAGAGCTTAAACTTTCTGATCAGACCGACGTGTGTGCAGGACAATCATTAATTTGACCTGTGATCCGTCATTGATCTCCGTAATTCCTCTCTTTCTCAAACTTCCCTTAACTTCACCTACCTTGAATAACCTATTGACCGTCGTTAGATCTATTGTTTGTCGTTTCATTCCAATGTTTAGTCAACAAATTTTTAACCAATTAACTGTAAAAGATTACGTAAAAATATTATATCCAATAATAAAATTTCCAAAGACACACACAAATTCCAAGTGAAATGCATAAAAAAAACTGTAAATTCGCGGTATATCAACACCCTTAACATAAACTTGTTGTTTATCCTTAAGTGAAACACTGCGACTCTAAACGACACTTATATAGAAGCAAACATACAAAATCAAGAAATCACATGGCTTTCTCAATAAATCCAGTCATATAGTGCAAATATTCTCATTTAGACGAAACAAGCTAACTCATGCGTATCAAACCATGACATAGACAAACCAATAGATATCACTGCATAAACTTTAACAATCACGAAGGTACCAACTCTCAAAGAGTATAACTAGTGCCCTTACTTCAAAGAAATCTTTTTTGACACATCAAATATGATTTAAGTTTAATGTTTGAATCAACACTCACACTTAAAAGTTAATTCAAATTCAGTTAGTTCTCAATACCATAGGCTTTCTTATTTTCACGTCATAGACTCTCCAAACTGGTCACTAGGATCAGTTAGGGTGCATTTGTGTACTTTAAGCAACTTTTCTTTCCTCCTTGACATTACATTTTCTATTAACCTCTTTTATCAACCAATTCTGACAAAAGTTTTTGATTTTCTACTCTTTTACTTTACTTTGTTTGGCGCAAATGTGACTTTGAATTTTTCACTTATCTTTTTAATTTTTTTTCTTCTTTATTTGTTTTTCAATATCATTATCATTATTTTTGTTTAATTTGTATCTAGTCAGACCTTTTTCTATCCTTCCCTTCTTCTTTATACGACTCTTTTTTACCCTTTTCTTTAATTTTCATTTTCCCTAGCCACCCTCTTCTTATGTATTTTAAATTAGTTGATGTACACAATATCTGAACTCGTACTACGACAAAGATTAAGGTAACTTTTGAATTTTCCACCCTCTACTTAGTCTTTTGGCCTAAGTTAAGGTACACATGTCAAAGGAGGACCAAGGCTAAAGAAAAGGTATTGGTTAAGATCAAACATTCGGATCGAAGAGAACATTTATGTCTTTTTGTTTGATCATTTTAGGCTTATATGAATTTATTTTAACAAGGTCCTATGATAATTTCCCAATACCTTGACAACATTATCTTAATAGGACCAACCACTATTGAAAAAAATATGAATTACATAGGGATTTTGCTTGGGATTTGTATGAAATTTCACATTAAAAACTTTGTTTCCTAATTTCATACTAATTTCCACGAAAATTCCCATGTAATTTACAATTTTCTTGTAGTGAAAGAGGCAAGATATAGATTGACACATAATGAATAAAAAGGCAAAAGCTACTTACACACTTGACACCTTGTTTCATTATAGGATTATTGAAGGACCACTTAAAGTTTTATCTTAAGTCATGCTATCATGCCGGTTCCTTATCATGAAACATGATCCAACATATTCAACACATTAAACCTATAGATCTAGAACTTTCTAAACACTTTTGATAGGTATCAATTTGATGCTCTTACGCCGTCATGCTTTCATTCTTTATATCTACTTATACACATACAATAATAGACAAGTAGGTTCAATATCAAAGTAAAACACTACGTAAGAAAACCCCAAAGGAGGGCTATGAATTGGGTTACCCACACTTTACCCATTCACGCACCTCCAATTTGCCCAACCCCCCACCCCCCAAAAAAAAAAATATATGGAAAGTTTCTCTCAATGCCAAAAGAACAGAAACTAAAGAATACGACAAAAGATCCATAATGATTAAGGTGGGTTAGGTAACCTAAATCCTAGTGGATCAACAATAGGAACGACATCAATGGATCCTCATCAACAAAAAGAACACTAAAAGTAGTTCTCCTCGAACCACATGCACCAGCAAACTGTTTCTCACAGACTCTCCTCAAACGCAACTCATCTTCAACAAACACTATACTATGTAGCCTCAATCTCCTACCTTTCCCTCTAAATTGCTCGGAGGGTGTCCTTATAACTAATAGTCTACACAAAAGAAAACTGACACTTCCCAACTGCGTGGGATGGATTAGGTGGTGTCTCATTGTCTCTAAAGATGGCATCAAGCAACATATTATTAGCCTCATAAAAAAGAGTGGTCTCTGCTAGTATCTCAAGAGGGGTTAGAAGGGCTTCAACATATTAAAGGAGTATATCCAACTTCTTTGAGAAAATAGTTACATCACCAGTGGGTCGAGGTCTTTCCAATACTATCAAGTGGAAAGAATTTAGGTACGTGAGGACCATCTACATTTTCCCATCCATCATCCACTCCATACGGGCCTCAAACTCATATAGGATCGCTATATCCAAGGCCTTATGTGTCTTAGAACTGTACCCATTTTTGTCTCAAACATGAGGAATCGGGCAAGAGAACCTATAATGGACCCTAATGAGGGAGTGTCTTAGGATAAGCTTGCAACTTGACTAGTGGAGGTGGAAGGGGGAGCCTGTGAATCTACTGAAGAGGGACGAAGGAGCAACAAGATCAACACCCAAAAAAAGGTAGGTCAACCTTTGGGTACCTCCATGGTGCATAAAATTGGGATCATCTCTATTAATGGTGATGTGTACTATTTTTGACGTCTCTATCAACCTATCACACTGCAAAATAGGCGTCGAAAATTTCCTTCACCGATGATACATCAAACAAGCAAAGTGAAAATTAATGGTGGTCTTAAAGGATATCTCATAAATCTTATCTATCAGAATCCAAGTGAAATCACGCTCAAATCTCGCTAAATGTTCTGCCAAAATCACAACCTATATAATATAACCACTATGTGCGCCTATGTAGTGGACAATCTAGTATTCACAATCGCCTAATGAACTTTTCAATGAAGCTTAGAGTTGCCTTTAAAATATGTAAAGTAGAATTTTTCACCCACTCGATCCTCTCACCATCCTCAGCAATATGATGGTACATCCTTCTTATTTGTGTCTCTTTGTGCTCGACATCACTCCGAAATTCCCTACTCTAAATGATCCCCATTTTTTAGTCATACTCGGTGTGTAAATAATCGAATATCTACTGGCCATAACTAAAACAAAGAATAGTTGTCTCAGAGATGTCAACGGGGAAGTTCTACACAGATTTAACGTGTAGTGGGGGGCTGAACTAGTGTGTTAGCATTTTTGGGCAAAGCATTTTTATCGTTGGCAAAGTAGGAAGCATAAAACTCGCGGGTAATCTCTTCACTGATCATTCCTATACTCCGTTCCATCAACATAAACTTGTGCCACTTCAACAACTCCTTATTCATAGGCATAATATGAAGGCTCCCACTAAGTGTAGTAATAGTCCATGCCTGTTTTTGCTGCTTGTTCCGGTTTTGAAAATCATAGTATATCTAATATTGGGAACATAAGTTCATTAGCCTCTCCGAGGCTAGTGACATGGGAGGTAGAGGGAGCTATAAAATTTGACCAAGAGCTGAAGTGTCACCCTGAGATGGAATGCCACTCTTGAGACTGTTGCGCCCCCCCTATAAGACTTGGGAAAATTTTATGGATAGTAGAGAAGGGATGTTCCTTGTCTAAAACTACCACCTTCCTATTTCGGTGCCTTGTGGTCTCAGGGTAATGTGGGAGCCTCTGGTTTACCGTAGTATGTATTCTGCTCGACTTGAATAGTAAATGAAGTACAAGGGTTCAAGTGACTTTGGATTTCTTTTCTTAGAATAAGTGTTTGCCTCTTTTTCTTTCATTGTACATATGGAAGAGTTTTTATTATTTGATGAACCAAAAAACAAGAAGTAAATTATTTTAGAACCCCCTTAAGACCTAGACAAAGTATATAAATAAAATTATAGACACTAGCTGTTTCTGGGATCTATGTTGTGTAGCTACGGTCTACCGATAATGTTATGAGTTGTGGGTCCCATCTGTATGTTAGAGAGTAAAATATTAATTCTAAGTTGTTGTAACCACATATATGCAGAACCGTCTATCGATGGACCGACAGACAATAGTCCACACCTTGATTTTAACATAGAAAATATTTTATACATCTAGTTGACGAACCAGGACCTACGGTCTGTATGTAGACCTATCCTTTGTCTGTTGTGGCCTTTTACTAGATTTGTGCTACACATGACTTCAAAACATTCCAATTAAAAAAAGGCAACACACAATCCCTTAATTACATCCAGTATAAACTTGAATTCCAACACATTTATGTGGAACTTCATCAGCCTTAAGGTTTCGATTAAGAAAAAGGTGATCATCAACATAGAGAAACCAAAAAAAAAAACTACCTCGAAACATCCAATTATAAATATCATCCCACTTCCTTACAGTGCAATCCACAACACAATTTAGAGGATTATAATTATGTAGTGGGAGTTTAAGGGGTGAAATTTGGGAATTTTAATGGGTTAAAATGGTTTGGTGAAAGAGAGCAATGGTGGATGTGTTTCAAATAAAGAGTTATATTTTAATTGATGGTCCAGCGCAGTTCGACTATAACACTAACTTGGACCCACGAGACCTTGTCGATTGTCTATGGGTCGACCTACGGTCCATCGGTGGGCACCGTGGTTCACTCTATTAATTCGAAAAATTTGGGAACACTTAGATCTGATTGACATATTATATCCACAAAGAATGGGTGAACTCATAGACTATCAATGGGGATCTTATACCCTTGAATCCGCAAAATTTTTGCAAAATTTTCTTTTCTTCCCTACACACGTAGTACACATTAAGACTCTCTTTATATGTTTTGTGGACACTTTTTATTCACGGACCCTATGATATATAATTCTAGAAAACTCTTAAATTAAAAATTAATATACTTGTACTTTTTTTTAAAAAACTATAAATTTAAGAGAAAACCCTATATCGAAATGAAACTACTATTGTGGGATTGTTATACATCTTTTCTTGCCTCCCAAGCAGCAATTGATTTAACGTCATGGAACGACGCAGACAACTTCATCACCCAAACATCATCTAGACTCCTCTCCCTTATCACCTCTCTGACAATCTCTGATTAACCCATGTTGATCACCTTGATCTTCGTTCCATCCTTGTTCTCTAGTTGAACCACTCGATGTGGAAACACTTGGGTTATTATGGAAGGCCCTATCCAGTTTAACTTAAAAAATTTCCAGGAAATAAGTGCAACTTGATTTTATTATTAGAACCTTCTAAGCAGATCTAATTTCACACTATTTGACCTTCTTATCATTGTACCTCTTAGTTTTCTCTTATTATAAGGCTGAACATTCATATTCTTTTAGTTGAAACAGATCAAGATCATTCGTTGCACTTATTGGAGTAACAAATATAGAGAAGATATATATTTCTTAAGAAAGTGGTGACATTCTTTCCCTCAATGTTGAAAAGCACAACTGCTTTCACCCATTTGGATACATAGTTTATCGCAAAAAGAATTTACTTCATCCAATTTGGATTCATTGGTCGTTTTTGTTTTCTCGAGATTTCACCCTCATACTGGTGACTATCACAAGACTGTGTGATATCATGAGTATATTGGTGGATGAATTGCCACTAGTACCCACACTGCAAAATTTTTATGGGTAGTTTGGATACAATATGGTGCCAACCGACAGGCAATCAATGACACGTCTCTAGTATACTAATCATCTCAACCTAGGGCACACAATGATGAATAATCCCATCAAGACAAACACAAAACAAGTAAGGTTAATCCCAAAAGAATTTCTTCTTATAAAACATGAACTTTATCTTTTGGTGTAATGAAAAATCTGACAGAACCAAATCAATTCTCAAGTAGATAGAAAATTCTCCAAAGTAAGGGATAAGATCATAAGAAGCGAACAATACCTTTTGATCAGTGAAAAATCAAATCATTATTCTCAATTCCAACCTCTAACCTTATTTTAGCTCCCTCATATAGTCTACAAAAATGATCAGCAAGTTGATTTTTTGCTCCCTTTTGACCCAAATCTAGAACTTTGCTCCCATAGTAAATCAAATGCAAAATCTTCTCTCTCCTCTATCCTAATAAAAGCACCAAGTGCCACCTCAGTTCCAACACACATTACTTCAATTTTTTGCCCCATTTTAGTGATATAATTATAGGTGTTGAATTTTAATTTTCTTTAAACTCTCCAAATGCTCTCAAAAGACTCATCTAAATAAAACCTGCACTCTTATTGAGGTAGCTTGCACATGGGGTGTGGATTTAGACAAATGGTATATCAACCTCAGGTAGAAACATGCATGCAACAGAAAACATCAATAAAATTTAACAGATATGTTGATGGAGACATTTCTATTACCTCAAATTTAGCTCGAACAACCTCAGTACCTTTCAACAAAATACGATGACCCAGAATTATGACATCTTTAACCACAAAACGGCACGTTTCTTAGTTTAGCACAAGATTACACTCTTAACACCATTTTAGTACTTAAGCCAAATGTGTCACACAAGAATTAAATGAGTCACCTATCACGTAGAACATCCATAACCACTTATATCGTGTCCTCCAACATATTTGAAAATATCAATATCATACAACGCTTTAAGGTTGTTGCTGCATCACATAACCCAAATAGAATTCTTTTGAAGTAGAAATGTAACAACCCTCAAAATTAAATAAGACAAAATAGAGCTTCACAAGTGTTTCATTAGATAATAATGTGTTAAAATGATGAAGAATATTTTTAGAAGTCAATCTTGAAGAGTTTGTAAGTTTAATGTCAAAGAACTACCAAGAAGTTCAAAAATTAGTTTTCTGTGTGCTAGTGTGCCTTTTTTTTGTGTTATTTGGTGTTCAAATTGATAGTAAGAGACCCTAGATCCTATTTGGTCATGTTTAGGGTCTAAATGTTTGTGTATGACTCACCAAGGACCACCTATGTGATAATTCTTTTAAAGAAGTCTTTTTAACGAGTGCACGCGTTAGAACTTGTATTATTTCTACTTGCCTTACAAAGGAGGTAGGAATAAGAAAATACGTATCAACATAGATTTAGTATGATACTATATAATAGTCTAGTACCGATTGATGCGAAGCAATAACTAATTCATAGATCGTTTATGATGTCAAATATGAGGGAAAAGTAAGGGTTTGTATTTTATACACACGTAGTCTGACCAAGGTACAAGGTGAAATTTTCTAGATGCTGGACCAATGAATTAAAGATACATAACTTACCACTTTATATTTAAAACACTAGGAAAGAATTGCTATTTCTAGGAATAAAGTGTTATGAACTTGGGGGAAACACATATACCTTAGTTATTCTCAAAACTTGATAAAAGATCTACATTTACTTTTGTTACTTGTTAACTCAGATTGTTTGAGAAACCTGTTTCAGAAAGCCCCCTATTAATTATTTGTTTTTTGAAAAAACATTGGCTAAATTGATGTAGTTGTGAATAAAATTGAAGTCTAGACCACTTCCTCGTGGGATCGATCCCAACCTACTAGTTGGGTTCTCTACTTGACTATGACCACTTATACTTATTTAGGAATGTGTTATATAAGCGTATCGAATTTCGACATCGCTGCACAGAAATCTAGTTTTGATATTTACTTTAGTTTACATTATTTAAAGGATAACTACCCATTCTATTAAATCTCGAAATTAATCAAAACTTAAGAAGAATGGAGAATCAAGAAGCTCCAGCCAACCCTAACAAAGGGAATCTCGGTGATGGAGCAATCCATCAACCTCAATTACAAATTAAGGTACACAACCAAGTTTGTGTTGATCATCAGTTTGGGAATGCTTTGAGGATGCAAACTCCAGCTCAACGACATAAGGATTACTATAGAAAAACGTCAACATAGCAGATTCCAATCGACCTCGTGTCACTACACCGTCTGCAAGCTGGACACACATTCGTGGTGACCATTAGCTTGATGCAAGTGCTCAGCGCAAGGGGTTTACTCCCAGGAGTGTCATCAGAGGACCCACATGTTCATATAGCTAAACAAAGGTCTATGTGAAAAATTTGTGTGGGTAGGATGGACTAGGATATGAATGCAATTAGATTGTGAGCGTTTCCTTTATCATTGACAGGAGATGACGCTATATGGTTCACTGATTTGCCCTATATCTCTATTATATGTTTGATTAGTTGAGAGATGTATTCTTGGTAAGGTACTATCCAGTGTCCAAGAAGATCAACCACAAAGACAAGGTAAATAACTTTATGGTACTATCAAGAGAGTCAATGAGTAGCTCTTGAGAAAAATTTACCGGATTCGTTAGAGGTATCCCAAACCACCGCGTTTATTATGAATCAATGATAGAGTACATCTAGAGAGGGAGAGATGATAACCACAAAGGAGTGCTTGATTTTATTACGGGTGGATCCTATGTGGAATGCAACTATGCTAACATTGCAGAGAAGTTGTAGAAGATATGTCGCAACAACAAGGCTTGTAGCACTAGCAATTCAGACACTAGAAGAAACAACTTTGTGGTACAAGCTACAAATAAACCAACAACAGATGAGATGCGTGAAGAGTTGGCAAAGATGAGAACTGAGCTAGGGTTGGTGTTGAAACATGTGAGCATACGTGCAGATTACGTAAATGCGGTGAACTATTTTACTAAACAACCACTGGTATATGATTACTATTATGATGAGGATGGCTATCCAGTGAATGACAGATGGGTGGTTTCCCACAAAATGCCCAAGGCTATAATAAGGAAAATTGGCCCAAAGGTCAAGGAAACCAAGGTCAGAATTATGGTTACTAAAACTGAGATGATCAATATGTCCGAGATAGGATCTACAACTGCGACAACAACTTTAATAGAAATAACTATGGTAACTTGAATGATCAGAGTGGGCCATATATTCCCCCTCAAAATTGGAAATTTTCTCCTAGGGACGGTGGAGGTAGTATGGTGCGAGTTTAGATATAGAAGATGATAAAGAGGTTCAACGCGAGTGATGAGAATGTCAAGGAGATGAGAGCTAATCTAGATAACAACGGGCAAAAATTTTATGCACATGCGGTTCTGATATAAAATCTTAAGCTACATATGGAATTGTTTACTACTGGGAACCCACGCAAACCTGGCACTCTTCAAAGAAACACCATCCAAATCCTAAAAATAAAAGGTATTGCATGGCATTCACTACTCGAGGGGGTAAGCAGACCATTAATCTACCTATGCTTGCCTGTAATATAAGGTTATATGAGAAAGGACGATAATGTAGCTAAAAATAGTGGAGAGTTGGTAGACTACCTTAGAAAGTGGTACCCACCCGTAGACCTCTACAACCATTCCCTTAGAGATTAGCGAAGAAGACTAGAGATGGTAAATACGGTGATTTTGAAACAATTTTCCATCAATATATCTTTAATAGAAGCTTTGGAACAAATGCCCTGTTATTCTAAGTTAATCAGGGACATGGTGACAAAAAAGAGAACGATGAGTACTGAAGATGAAGACAGAATGCACCATTGTAGTGCTATTGCTATAAGATCTCTTATGCAGAAGAAAAATATTTGGGTGCCTTCACTATTCCATTTACTATAGGGTTGCTACACTTTGCTAAGGAACTATGTGATCTTTGTGAAAGCATAAATCTCATGCCTCTGTCCATTTATAAGAAGTTAGGCTTGGGTGACTCAAAGAATACTACGATGCGGTTAATGATGGCTGATCGAACTGTGAAAAGACCCATTAGTATACTCCATAATGTTCTTGTGAAAGTGGAGCCATTCATATTTCCAGTCGATTTTGTGATTCTTGAATGTGAGGTTGACTTTAAGGTCCTACTTAATCTAGAAAGACCATTCCTTGCCAATGGGCGTGCGTTAGTCGACATGGAAAAGGGGAAAATGATATTTAGATTAAACAATGAAGAAGCAAATTTAATATATTAGGTCTATGAAGCAGAGTGTAGAGATCTAAATTGTATCTGCTATATCCTATATGGTTGAGAGTATATTTGAGGTGCAAATTGAAGAGTGACTAGGTGTCAAGGTACTAGCAACACTTATCATGATTTTTGACAGTGATGCTATCGAAAATTATTGGTCTTTTGTGGCTGCACATGAACGAAATGAATATTGGTCAAAGCCAAAGAAATTACATTTGGAAATAAAGCATTGCGAGTCTCGACTCGTAAAACTATCTATTGAGGAGGCCCAAAAATTAGAGCTTAAGTCTCTACAACCTCAAATGAGCTATCTGTTCTTGGGTAGAGATGACACTTTAATGGTTATAATTGCAATAGATTAGAATGGACAACAAGTAGAGTGGTTAGTGGCAATATTGAAGAGGTTCAAACTAATCATTGGTTGGACTATTGTAGACATTATTAGGATCCCTCCCAGTATTTGCTCCCACAATATCGAACTCATGCTCAATCACAAACCAAGTATTGAGAAGCAAAGAAGTTTGAATCCACCTATGTTGGAGGTAGTGAAAAAGAAATCATCAAGTGATTAGGTGCTGGATTCATATATCCTATTGCGGAAAGCAGTTGGATGTGTCCTGTTCAATGCATGCCTCAAAAGGGTGGGATGAAAGTGGTACCTAATGAGAGGAATGAGCTTGTTCCAATACTACTACTGACCAGATGGAGAGTTTGCATGGATTACCAGAAGTTGATTGTGTGGGCAAAGAAGGACAATTTTCCCATTCCTTTCGTGGATCAATTATTAGAAACACTCACAAGAAAAGGTTGGTATTATTTTATTGATGGCTATTTAGGCTAAAATCAAATCTCTATAACGCTAGAAGATAAAGAAAATACCACCTTCACTTGCCCCTATGATACCTTTGCACCGGAAAATTTCCATCATTGTATGATGTCGATATTCTCTTATATGGTGGAGGACACTAATGAGGTGTTCAAGGATGACTTCTATTTAGTGGGAGAATCCTTTGATTGGTGTTCGAGTAATACAGATAAGGTTCTCAAGAGGTGTGAGGATATTAATTTGGTGCTAAATTGGGAGAAATGTAACTTTATTGTGAAAGAAGGCATTGTTTTGGGCCATCGCATCTCTGGAAAAGGGGTAGAGGTTGATCGATCTAATGTGGAAGAAATAGAGAAGCTTCGTCCACCTATCTCTGTCAAGGGTGTGAGAAATTTTCTTTGGCATGCTTGTTTTTATAGTGAGTGATGTAGTTCCACCGGACTTGACCTTCTACCAAAGGAAAAAGTTTAATCATGATGTTAAAAAGTTCTTCTACGATGAGCCTTACTTATATCGGACTTGTGCCGATGAGATCATTCGTCGTTCTGTACATGTGGTTGAGATGTTGAGTGTTTTGGAGGCATGCCACTCCTCTCCTTTGGTTGGGAACCGTAATGGTATGTGGACTGTACATAAGAGTTGTAGTTTGGGCATTATTGGTCAACCTTTCACAAAGAGGCTTACGATTTGGCCAAATCATTTTATCGGTGCAAGTGAGACTAAAGAATATCAAAGAGCCAAGAACTCCCCTTGAATCCTGTTTTGGTGATTGCGCTATTTGTTGTATGGGGCATTGACTTGAAGGTCCCATTTGTGGGTTCTCATGGGATGAAGTATATTCTTTTGGCGGTTGACTATGGGTTGAAATGGGTGGAAGCAATTGCGCTTCCTAACAATGAAGAAAAGTGTGTCATCACATTCACTAAAAATACAATCTTCTCCAGATTTGGCACACCTATGTCTATTATTAGTGATGGTAGCTCTGACTTTTAAGATGAATTGTTCAATGGATTATTGGAGAAATATGGTGTTCGCCATATGTTCTTACTCCTTACCATCAGACCACTGGGCAAGTATAGGTGTCTACTCATGATATCAAGCAAATTCAGGCGAAGACTTGAATCTACCGCACTGCATACAACACTCCTATAGGTATGTCTCCAAACAAACTTTATATGGTAAGCCTTGTTACTTGCAATCGAGCTACAGCACAATACAATGCAATGAAGAAATTGAAGTTGGGTTAGAGTGAATATCACGACTGGAGTCTAGACCCCATAAAAGATCGGCGTCGTTAACCTCTTAGAGGTTGCATACAAGCCTATATACGTATTGATACTTCATCTAGTTTGTTTCTTAAATTGCATGTAAGTCATTCTACTTAAAGTCATATACGTTCACCATAAACCATCTAACATTAAGATTATCAATTGAAAGAAATCGTTCAATGCTGCATTAAATGTATACTTGCCAAAATGTCACAAATACAATGTCTGGAAAAAAAGGGGAAAGAAACGCTAGTGAAACATACTCCACTATCTCAATCCTATAACTAAGATAGATAGAATAAGCAAGCGTTCTTGAATGCATGAGATCCTACCAAGTCCGAATGAATGCTCCACGTCCGTATGGCTTTAGCGTCGACCAGTAAGCTCTAACATCCACTTGTGCCTGCAGCTAAAAATATAGAGTTGTATGGGATTATAACACATTTGTACAAACTATGGGTATATGCAAGCACTCACACCAAAGACATGCATGAGTAAGAATAGATCTTTTCTAACAACATGATTAATAGAAAGTCAAGTCAGTAGACTTCCAAAATTTTGATTAGGAAAGTTAGTGGACCTGCCAAATTTGGATTAGGAAAGTCAGTGGACTTTCCAAATTTGATTAGGACAGTCATGCCATGAGAGTAAAATGAATCATCATACGTATCATATTGCACAGCACATAACATCTTACACATAGAACATAACATATTGCATATAGCACATAACATCTTTAATATAATTCGTTCATACGCCATGAGAATTAAGAATCATGGACTTGACATCAAGACTACCCAAAAATAAGGACTCAACATATGGGACCTCAACTAGGGAGCCTTCTTTAGAAAACACAAAGTATGCTTCATTCATTCATATGTACTTTAATTCATGCATTCATAATCTAGTGTAAACACCAGCTATACCTAGGATATAGTATAAGAATTTCATCGGGTTCACTGTGCAATTATCAAGAATGACCTAGTGTCATTACTTAAGTCTAGATCACCTCTTGATTATCCTATCCTAACACCTTTGGTATCATTTGTTTCATTATATGCATCATTTGAGGATGTCCTCATTCATTCATTGGGAACTTTAAATTTAACTGACATAGATCATGTGAGTATCATGAAATCCAGTGTCTGCCCCACAACGAAAAGAGGTGGAATCACCGGCCAAAGTGACCCAAAACATGATAGTGTATATAGGGGATCGAAACCTACTAGATCCCTATATTGGCAGTTTAGGTTCAAAGATTGGGAGATATAAGGAATCTCATCTCATGGGAGTTACGCAAACCTCGTCCAATCCCGAACGAAGGCATTACGGCTCATAGCTAGCCTATAGGTGCTCCGTATAAAGTTCTATTACATTAAACTCATACATCATGGTAGTTGACTTCTAGTATGAGGACATCATAGCTCATTAGATCATTTCTCATCTCAACATTTGTATTAAGTATGAATTAACTTCAATACTTTCATTAGAGTGTTCATAGGACTGGTCTCTTTATTAACTTTACACTCTCATAAGTGAGTTAGTTTTGGTAAAATTTACTTAGGCTCATTTGAGATTGTTCTCATCTTTAACATTAGCCTCTTATCATACTGTAACCTCATTCATTAACTTTAGCACATTTGTTCTTCATAATTACTCATCCCTTTACGTGAATATTCGTTTCATCCTATGACAATGCACTTGGCCATTTAGTGTGTATCACACTCTTACTTGACCTTTCTAGTGTTTTATCATTTCATTACATACATCTTAGGTTCAATTACCTTAAACGTATGCTAGACTTATGGGTCTATACATACAAGCAATGACGCTTCATTCATAGTTCAAGTAATTCATATCTTCCTAAGATTAGGTTGTACAAGACTTATGCATCTTATAAGTATGTCAAAATCTTGATTTCGATCTATGTAGGAAACTTTATTTTGAACATTTATTCACGTATGACTTATGTATCAATAAAGAATTTGGGCAAGGGAACCCGATTTCGAATCCCTTGGACAACACTTACATTTTTTTATTTTGATATGACCCACACGGTTTAGGGACCCAAGATCAAGCCCCAACAACTTCATTTCATTTTTAACTTGATTTCTCTCTTTATTTTTCGTTCATTGGAACTGAGATGATGTCGTATTGCACCCCCACAACCTCATTTCTTTTTATTTTCTTTTCTTTTAATTCTCTCCTTCTTGGCCGAGATAGTGTGGGTTCGAACCCCCAAAACCCCACTTTAATTTTCTCCTTAAATTCCCGTTTATTTTTCGTAGAGGTTGTGGATTCGATTCCCACACGCCTTAAATTCCCCTCTATTTTATTTATTTCTGTTTATAACTTAGGGAAAATCAGCTAAGGGCACTCGGGTTCAAATCTCGTCTGCCTAACTCATTTTTTCTAATTTTTATTAACTATAATAAGCCTTAGTGAAATTCACCAACTTTTCAGTCAAGGGTACCCATGTTTGATCCCCCTTAACTCCATTTTTTTATTTTCGGTTTTTGAGCTTTTCACGTGTGAGGTTTTGGGTTCAAACCCTAGTGACCTCACCTAATTTTAATTCACTTAAAATCTAATTTTGTTATCCTTTCTTTGGCCTAAAATAAGTTAACACAATGCCCGAAATTTTGATCCCATTTTTGCAGCCTATTTCTCACCTCTTTCACGTGAAATGTGTATACGTTTGTAGTAGTTTTTAGTGAGTTCTTTAGGCGCATTTTAAAGATCACATTCGATTAAGAGTTTGCACACAAATCAGACTTTCTACATTACTTATGAACATCATGATTTAAACCAGTTTGTGCATGTGAAATACAACCATAAAACGTGCCATTCTATGCTCCGATCCGTATCCAATAGCGACGGTAACACACACTTTGCACACATACTTATCACATAGTCTTGGAAAAATATACTATTATAATCACATAAATCCAAACACATATACATGAAAATGATCATCACGAAAACACATTACATCCCTAATTTTTACCAGCAAACATACCCAACCTACAAATCAATAAGAGCTAGTGACAGAGACATGCAACGAGGAACAACCCTAGTTTTAGGAATAGATTCATCTAAATTCTAAGGGTCTCTTGGGAAAGGGACCAAGAGAAAGAAAACCCATACCTTATTTTAACGTTCAAACCCTGAAATTTCTGCCCAAAGACCTTCTTCAACTCATATCCAAATCCGTGCTTCAATACCAAACTTCGACGGGAGAACCCTCCCTTTGCCTAACGTTTTTTTAATATGTTTTGATTATATTTTTAACGTGAATGTTCTTCAAGTGTGAAGAAATTTTAGTTTCTAGTAAGTTTTTGTATTTTGGCAGAGAGAATGTGAAAAGAAAGATAGGTTTTGACACGAGAGATAGAGAGAGAGAGAGAGAGAGAGAGAGAGAGAGTTAAATGTGAAAGGTTATTTAGGCTTATGTAAAGACTTAGTCAAACTAGGATACTAAGTAAATAATTAATTACATATTTAGGGTAATTACGATACTAACCTTAAACTAGAAAAGGACCATTTTACCCCTAGACCCTCCAAACTTAAGATTTCCCCTTTTTAAATCTCGTAAACGCTCATTCGGGTAAATCTTCATATTCGGGAGCCCTACATGGCTGGACCAAACCTTTCCTAGCTCAAGAGATAAAAAGGTGAGGGTAGCGGTATCTCATATCGGCCTCGGCCTCCCACATAGAACCGTCAACAAGATGATTCCTCCACAATATCTTCACTATGGAAATCTCCTTGTTCCTTAGCCCATTGACCTGTCAGTCTAAAATCTCAATAGGTACTTCCTCATACGAGAAGTCTTCATAGACCCCCAAACCTTCAACACGTAGAATTGATGTTGGATCACCTAGGCACTCCTTTAACATAAACAGAAGTTGAGAATACTTGCAGCATACCTATGATTACATCAGAGGACTTCTCCTTATCCTCCCTGCCCTTCAGGACGTAAAAACTGTTCCTCTTAGGAGGCTCGGCTACTTCTGCACCCTGTGGATTAGGCCTAGGTAGCGCATTACCTCCAACCTGACCCTTGTTCTGTGGGAAGTCCTTAATCATGTATCCGCTCTTACCGCAACTGAAACAGACATTAGTGCCCTATCTGCACTATCCAGTGTGAGCACGGCCACACTTAGCATAGTTCTTTTTAAACGCTGCACATCACCTCCATTGCCGTTCTGGGGATCGGGTATGCCTCCTCTAGTCAGGGCTGCTCACGAACGCCAAAATTGTTTCTGTTGCCTCCATTGCTAGGACTTGCCTAATCATGAGGCTTAAGTCTAATAGCATCACAGACGCCCCTCTTGTTGTGGCTGTCCGACACCTGATGGACTTGCACCATCAACCTTGAGAGGTCCATGTTATCATAGAGCATCGCAGTCGTACACTCCCCCTGTAGATCTCCAGTGATTCCAGTGAGGAACCTACTCATCTCATCCCTGCTGTCAGATACAACGGAAGTAGTATACCTGGATAGTTTAACAAACATCAGGGAATACTCCCTGAATGTCATTGATCCCTGCTTAAGGTTGATAAATTCCTCAACCTCGGCCTTTCTAAACTCCCTGGGGAAGAATCTCTCCAGGAAGGTTGTCTTTAAACAGCTATTAAGTGATCGGAACTCCGCCCAACGCTCGTCTATCCTGCCACATCTTGCACCAAGTGTGTGCAACATTCTTAAGCTGATAGGAAGCCAACTCATCTTTCTCTGTATACATGGCCCCCATGGCCACCAAAATCTTATGTACCTCGTCCAAAAACTCCTGGGGATCTTCTGAAGTCTTGGACCCTCTAAAAATAGGAGGATTCATCCTCGTGATGTCTCGTAGCCTGCCACCCATGACACGAACCGGTGGGTTTTCCCTTTTTAACATTTTCCCGATTGACATGGTTAGTCATGGGCAGGTCCTACATAGTGATGGTCTGTGAGATCTGGGACAGAGATGCTCGCACCTCCGCATCAGTTAACCCAACAGGGTTAGCCGACATTGCCTCTCCTTCAGCTGGAACCAGGGGTGAAACCTAATTGACACCAGCAGCTACTCGTCCTCTCCTCTGACCAATATTTATCCTAGTATTCATTCTGTGAAAACAACAAGGATTGATGTTAGACACACTCAAAACATACGGAAATCAGAGAATAGGAAAAGGCACAATAAGTTCAAAAGAAGGGAATTTCCCTACGCATCATGTAGTCTCTAATTCAAGATAGTGGTTCACTTCACTACAATGACTTAGAAACTACTTCATGTGGTTTATGTGAACTTATTATACTCGAAATTTAACTTCACTCTGATACCAACTTTGTCACGACTATAGTTTAGACCCCAAATAAGACCGGCGACGTTGACCTCTCAGAGGTCGCAGAGAAGCCTACATACGTCATCGATAATTAATCTAGGTTAATCTTAACTGAAAATTTGAACTTTTTATTTTTTAACATACATGTAAGTCATTCTACTTACACTCATATACGTTCCCATCAACCATTTAACATTAAGATCATCAAATTAAAAAAAAAAGTTCAATGTTGCATTAAATGTATACTTGCCACAATGGCACCAATACAATGTCTTAAATAAAAAAGGGAAAGAAACGCTAGTTAATCATACCCTACTATCTCAATCCTATAACTAACTTAGAATGAAATAGGCAAGCGTCCTCAAATGCATGAGGGCGTACTAAGTCTTGATGAATGCTTCACGTCCAGATGGCTTTAGCGTCGACCTGTAAGCTCTAACGTCCACCTTTGCCTGCACTTAAAAATATAGAGTTGTATGGGATTACTACACAATTTTACTAAGTATGGGTATATGCAAGCACACACCAAGGACATGCATGAGTAAGAATAGGTTTTTTCTAACAACATGATTTATGGAAAGTCAAGTCAGTAGACTTCCCAAATTTGGATTAGGAAAGTTAGTGGACGTGCCAAATTTTGATTAGGAAAGTAAGTGGACTTGCAAAATTCGATTAGAAAGGTCATTCCATGTGAGTAACATGCATCATCATACGTATTATATTGCACACGACACATAACGTCTTACAGATAGCACATAAGATATTTCATATAGCAAATAACATCTTTCATATAATTCGTTCATACGCAATGAGACTTTGGAATCATGGACTTGACATCAAGACTTCCCAAAATGGAGGGCTCAACATATGGGACCTCTACTAGGCAGTCTTCTTTAGCAACCACAGATTCTTCTTCATTCATTCATACTTACTTCACTTCATACATCCATAAGCTAGTGTAAACACCAGATATAGCTACGATGTAGTTTAAGACATTAATAGTGTTCGTTGTGCAATGATCAAGAATGAAATAGTGTCATCACTTAAGTCTAGCTCACCTCTTGATTATCCTATCCTAACACCTTTGGTATCATTTATTTCATTATGTGAATCATTTGAGGCTGGCCTCATTCATTCATTGGGAACTTTAACTTTAACTAACATAAATCATGTGAGCATCATGATATCCAGTGTATGCCCCACAACGAAAAAAGGTGGAATAATCGGCCAAAGTGACCCAAAACATGCTAGCGTATATAGGTGATTGAACCCTGCTAGATCCCTATATTTGCAGTATAGGTTCAAAGACAAGGGGATATAAAGAGACCCATACCCGGCATGTCTGACAATCTTATCTCATGAGAGTGACATGAGCCCCTGCCCTTCCCGAAGGAAGGCATCACCGCTCATAGCTAGCCTATCGGTGCTTAGTATAAAGTTCCATTACATTCAACTCATACATCATGGAAGTTGGCTTCTAGTGTGAGGACATCATAACTCATTAGATGATTTCTCATCTCATCATTAGTATTAAGTATGCATTAACTTCAATAATTTCATTAGAATCTTTATTGAGACAGGTCTCTTTATTAACATTACACTCTCATAGGTGAGTACGTTTTGGTACCATTTACTTAGGCTCATTTGTGATTGTTCTCATCTTTCACATTATCCTCTTATCATATTGTCACCTCATTCATTAACTTTAGCACATTTGTTTTTTCATAATTACTCACCCCTTTACGTGAATGTTCATTTCATCGTATGCCAATGCACTTCGCCATGTAGTGTGTTTCACACTCTTACTTGACCCTTCTAGGGTTTCATCATTTCGTTACACACATCTTAGGTTCACTTACTTTTAAAGTATGCTAGACTTATGGGTCTATACATAAAATCCATGAGGCTTTATTCATAGTTGGTTTAAGTGATCCATATCTTCCTAAGATTAGGTGGTACATGACTTATACATCTTGTAAGTATGCTAAGATATCAATTTCGATCTATGTAGGCAACATTATTTTAAACATCTATTCACTTATGACTTATGTATCGATACGGAATTTTGGCAAAGGAACCCGATTTCGAATCCCATGGAGTACACTTATATTTTTATTCATTTTGGTTTGATCCACACGGCTTGGGGACACAAGATCGAGCCCCAACGCCTTCATTTCATTTTTTCCTTAATTTATCTCTTTATTTTTCGTTCATTGGGACATAGAGGATGTGGGATCGAACCCCTACAACCTAAGTTCCTTTTTATTTTCTTTTCTTTTAATTGTCTCCTTCTTGGCCGAGAGAGTGTGGGTTCGAACCCCCACAACCCCACTTCAATTTTTTTTATTAATTTCTCTTGTATTCTACCTAGATGTTGTGGGTTCGATTCCCACACACCTCAACCTTTTATTTTTCTTTTAATTCCTTAAATCTTAGAGGTAGTGAGTTCGAACCCCACTCCTCTCATTTCTTTATTTCTATTTGTAACTTTGGGAAAATCGGCTAAGGTCACTCGTGTTTGAATCCCGTGTGCCTCAATAATTTTTCTAATAATTAATTAATTATAATAAGCCTTAGTGAAATTCAACAACTTTTCAGTTAAGAGTACACATGTTCGATCCCCCTTTGACCCCGTTTCTTTATTTTCATTTTTTGATCTTTTTACGTGTAAGGTTTTTGTTCAATCACTAGTGACCTCACTTATTTTCATTCACTTAAAAGCTTTTGTTGTTATCATTACTTTGGCCGAAACTAAGTTAACACAATGCTGGAAATTTTTATCATATTTTTGCAGTCTATTTTCTCACCTCTTTCTCGTTAAATGTGTATACGTTTGAAGCACTTTTAAGTGAGTTCTTTAGGTGCATTTTCAAGATCACAGTCGATAAAGAGTTTGCACTCAATTAAGCATTTTTGCATCTTATGAACATCACGATTTGAAAAAGTTTGTTCACGTGAAATACAACCATAAAAATGCCATTTCATGCTCCAATCCGTGTGCAAGAGCGACGGCAACACACACTTTGCACACATACTTATCACATAGTCTTTGAAAAATATACTTTAATAATCACATAATTCCGAACAGACATACATGAACATGATTATCATGAAGAAACATTACATCCCTAATCTCTACGAACAAACATACCCAACCTACGAATCAATTGGAGCTTGTGATAGGGACATGCAACGGGGAACAACCCTAGTTTTTGGAATAGATTCATTTAGACCTAAGGGTCTCCTGGGAAAGGGATAAAGAGTATGAAAACCCATAACATACTTTGACTTTCAGACCTTGAATGTGATGCCAAAATACCTCCTCCAACTCACGTCCACATCCGAGCTTCAACACAAAACTTTGATGGGAAAACCCTCCCTTTGCCTAACATTTTTTATATGTTTTGTTTATATCTTTAACGTGAATGTTCTTCAAGTGTGGAACATTTAGTTGCTGGTCAGTTCCTGTATTTTGGCAGAGAGAACGTGAAAATAAAGAGAGGTTCTGACGTGAGAGAGAGAGAGAGAGATTTAAACTTGAAAGGTTGTTTAAGCTTAGGTAAAGACTTAGTCAAACTAGGACTCTTTCAAACCTTTAAAAAATCTGAATTTTTTGTTTTTATTGAATCATCTAATAATTATTAAATAACTAAATTAATTTACCAATTTAATTACACCAATTAAAATCATTGCTTCCACCTAGGTTCGAACTAGGATGGAGCAAGACTTTACTAAAAGGCCAATCTCCGGCCCCCTCTCCCCAAAATTCCCCTCCACTTTATTAATTAAATAATTAATCATATATTTAGGGTAATTGCGATTCTATGCTTTTCCTGGAAAATGATGATTTTACCCCTAGACCCTCCAAACTTAAGATTTCCCCTTTTTAAATCCAGTAAAGGCTCATTCGGGTAAATCTTCATATTCGGGAGCCCTAATGGTTGGACCCAACTTTTACTAGCTCAACTAATTCTCCAAGTTAGTTTGATTGGATGTCAGAAGGGTTCAGAGGTATGGTTATACGCTCATAAATCAGTGTGAACCCCGTCTAATGATAGGCATTCTTGACACATTAAGCATTACTTAAAATATCCATTTTTAGGGTTGTTACACTGAAGCAGCAGAACAAAGACTAAATGGGTTGAATTAGATTGATGAGTTTCGCCTGAAGTCTTATGAAAGTTAAGCCATCTATAAAGAGAAGATGAAGAAGTATCACGACCAAAAGATTGAAAAAAACATAATTTGCAGTTGGTGATTAAACTCTAGGCTACGCTTGTTTCTGGGCAAACAGAAGTCCAAGTGGACAGGGCCATTCCTTATCAATAATATGTTCCAACATGGAGCGGTTGAGTTGGAGAATAAGGAAGGTGCAAAGCTCAAAATCAAGTGGCAAAGAATAAAGATCTATCTGGGTCATTCGGATAGTATGCATGAAGTGCTTGAGGCCTATATCTTGATAAACCTCAGTAATCAAGGAGCTTGCATCGTGCCTTAACGTTAAATCAAGTGCTTCTTTGAAGAAACACAAGGTGTATCCTCTAGCCAACAATAGGATTTTGTTTTCCTTGTCGCAATAGTCATAATTTTATTTTGTTTGTTTTTCATTATTTCATTGTTTCTTATGTGTTAAAGTTAGCTACAGATTAGCATAGGTCCCGTGTCAGAAAAATGAAAAACACAAAAAGAATGGTCTAGTGGGTGTTTCATGTGCAAGGAGCAAAAGCAAAATCTGCAGAAAATGGTCAGGTGTAGAGGTCTATGGACCCCATCGATGGACATTTATTCCATCGATGAACTGTCGATTGTGTACGTAGATCCCAGGTATGTTCCATAAATTTTTTTAAGTCTCCAAGTTATCGGCGGTCCCGGTCGACAGACCGTCGACGGGGTCTCGTAGGTCGACATCTAACAGTGATCTGACCCGACGTGGGAAGCCTTATTAAAAGACATAACGGTTCAATTTATCCCCCTGTCCATTTCATTTAAAATTCCCTTCCATAACCGTTTAATTCCATTATTTCCTTCCTATTTCACTCAAATTCAAACTCCCTAAATCCCAAATCACTCAACCATCAGAATATTTAGTTCCCAAATTTTCCATCTCTTCCGAATTCTCTGTTTCTTAATTCTCAAGAGGCAGCTGATCGAGGTTGGACATGTAAGCTACTTCAATAAAGTCCCTCACAACCACACCACCGCTAAGAAAGGTACTTTAATCTCATTTAATCCTTTAATTCTTGTTCATAGTTACAAATTGGAATCCAAAACTGGGTCTTCATCTTGGGATTTAATGAAGTGAAATTGTATGCTTCAAAATGTGTGGTTACTCCCATTAGGATGATGGATAGTGATTGTGTAGCTAAGTTAACAAGTTAAATCTGTAGTTTTACTAAATGTTCTTAATTAAGGTTCCATGTTTTTCATAAATTAAATCTAATTGTTGCATAAATTAGGAACCCTAGGAATGATGAACTTGTAACGAACCGCAAGTACCCCCTAGAAGTTAGGAAGAACTCTTCGATCGTCACAAAGCGTACGTGACACTTTTGGGTCTTCTACAAGCCCTTTAATTATCGTTCATTACATTAAGGCATGAAAAGTAGTGCAGAATGAAAACTTTAAACGACATTTCATATAAAATTGAATTCTTTCATAAATACTAAGAAAACCCCATCGTCACAAGTCAACTTAAAGACACGACATAATATCTTTGGGACATGGCCCTTTATATTTGAAGGAAAAATACATAATAAGTCTTAAATAAGAAACTAAGAAATAGAACCATGCCCTCGAAAATATGGGGACATACTTAGTATTGAGAGATTCTTTCCCAATCTTGTCTTCTAACTTCAACCTTGCATCTAAACCTATACTTATAGAGTATAGAAAAGTATGGGGTTAGTACAAATAATAGATTAAGTATGGAATATGAAAAAACATGCAAAAAGGGACATTTCAGGAAAATAAGCTTTCATGCCAGATAAGTAAAACCTTCATCAATATAAAAGTAAAATAACATAAGAATCATTATTTAACACTTACAAAAGGATTTCCATAATTTTTACAAATAGAGAGACTTTATAGTATGTTTTCAAAATCTATAATAAACTTTTGAAATATTACAGTGAACCAAAATAACACCAAAATAGTGATCTTCCAAGCTCACGCAAAGAGTAAGTGAACTCCTTTCCGTAGGAGTTTCCCTAGCTAAGGTTATCCTAAGACTCACGCAGGTAAGACATGAAGGAAACACACGTACATCTCCTTCAATACACACCAAGGTGATCCCCAAGACTACCCCTTCTAGGCTTACTCACCTCGGGAGAACAAGTAACCATTCAATGAAATAACATTAGAAGAATGCCCAAACAATACACAAACACTTCCCTTTCGGAATGCCTACATAGTTTAATCAGTAGACAGCGTACCATTACACTACCTACCATAATTCGTACACTTTTTTAGAAGAGTTAAGTCATTCAATTCATATAAGACTCACCAAGACTCCTCTTTCGGAATGTCTACCTAGTCCAATGAATAGATGGAATCCTATTCCTCCACCTACCCTAGGTAGTACACTCTTTTAGAAGATATAGCATTTTCAATTCAAATAAGATTACCAAGACTCCCCTTTTGGAATGTCTACCTAGTTCAATGGATAAATAACTTCCCATTAAACTACCTACCCCAAGAAATATACTCTTTTTGAAAGCTACCTACTTAGTAGTTTCATTACTTTTGTGTGGGTTAGCTTAATTGACAAAATCATGAGAGCTAAACATGGAATTCCGATACTTCCCTTATCGGAGAAGGGTCCCCCCACTTTCCTAGAGTGAGGTCTTTTTTAAAGCTTTTACATGGCTTTCCCAATAGCTACACCTATGTGGGTGCATAGTTAAGGGATAAGGAAATTGCAACAAAGTATCTCATTCTCTACTAAGGACGAGTTCTCATCTCAAGAGGTATATTAGAATAAAAGATCTCAACTAATGAAGTGTAACCACCACTTGTTTATATCCTCTCGGTGCTAGGCATAATCCCCATGGATTCTAAACATTGTGTACTATTGGTTAAGGATAACTAGTGAATACCACATGTCAACACACGGAGGGCATTCATCTTTAGACCTATCTTAGAAAGATCTTAGGATGTAGTGAGGTTGCTAGTAAGTCATTCATCTTAACTTATGAAGAGCGTTCACCCCAAAACTCCCCTTTTGACTTAACATAGATTTATTCATTCATTCAAGTGTGTGTGTGTACATGTGAACACACCTTGCACAATAGCATCATTTCATTTTCATTTAATTATATACATACTTAGACCTTCATTCATCATATTACACACTTTAACATGCTTCACTTAATCATATAACTCATCTTGACATAATTTCTAGCATACTTCTCATAATAAGCTTCATAAGTCATATTAACAATTATAACATCATAATCGTTTTACTACACATAATATGCCTTAATGCCTCTTTCTAAATAAAAAAGTAACTTTTCTTTCATACAATTCAAGCTTCATAATACACATTACAAGAAACATCTTCATTATGACTTTACTCCACACATTAGGCCTTCAAAGCCACTCTTACAATACACACCAAGTATACCCAAACTCATCAAGTAAACACCGCCACCAAGAAGGTGGACCATACCACTCAAGAGCATTTCATAAATAAAGCTAAATAACATTTACCAACATACCTTTTATCCAAGCTTCCATCACCTATAATAATTTCTTGCATTTTGGAGATCGCCACAATGTTCATCAAATATTAGTATGTATCATCACCTGTTTCACACCTTAACATACCTTTTAGATTCAATAGTTGAATCATAGTGCTTGTTATTGTTAATTTTAACACCTGGAGGTAGTGCAGCTAACACTATTACTCTAGTGCCTCCAGATCCATCAAGGTCTAGGCCATCCTCTTCACACATCATGTGAGTTGGATATTGTACTCTACCGCTTGGATAAATCATGTGGCTGAATATATATTACAACGGTTTCAACTTCAAATTCAAATATCTATCTCTACGCCTCAATATCTTGTGTGTTCATCCTTTTGCAGATTGTTTTCTAGAGTTATGGATTATATTGGACTAATAAGGCTCCCTTACATCTGGTATTTGGCATACACAGTCAAACTCATCTGAAAGTGACACAGACAAAAAGCAAAATGTAAAATTAGAAAATTTAACTACCACAGAAAGTTGTACCAAAATTTGATGGGTCAAAACTTACACCTCTGTTAAGAGATATAAATGGTCGAAGGAAATTTAAAGAATTTAACATGAGTTGAGGTCGATCCAACTGGTAATTTCTTTATAGAAGTGATTTCACCTGTCATGTTTACTCAAATATCGTTACTGTTTCCTACATAACAGATATGAAAAGTACAATTTTTTTACTTTTAAATGGTATAGTTACAAAGATTGGCAATACAAATCCAGATTTCCAATTAACAGTCTTAAGTTATAAAGTTAATCCAATGATTAAGTAAAACTAGAATTTTGTTCCCAGTGATTCTACATCTAATGCTCTTCCATATTTGAGTTTCTGGAAATTCATCACTATAAAATACATGAAGAAAACTTAATTTGAGACTTCTCAATATACTTTAATAATTTTCTCTTAGGTCCTTTCGGTCCTAGAGTGTTTCTAACTTTACCCTCGCTTACAATGGTGTTAAAGTTCTTTTCTCTCTAACTCAAACCTTAACTCCATTTCTTTAGGCTAATTTAGCTCTTTCGTAATCATCATTTTTCTTTTGAAAAAGTAGGAGATATAAGCTCCCTCTAATGTGTTCACTAATAAGAATACATGAATGACGAAAGCTAAACTACATTTTGTAATCACAAATTGCCTTTCACTAGTTTTACGAAATCACAATTGAAATTACGTCATGGATTCCACAACACCAATTGTGGTATTTATCCACTCATTATTTAACGTAAATATTCAGAAATATAAAATAAAACCATGCTTAGAAAGTACTTTCACGAATACAAAAATAAAGGAACCACTTTAATAATTTAAGAATTGGAATTCCAAAATTCAAACTTAATTCAATGTTCATATCGAAAATCAAAAGTTGTGAATAATGGAAATTTGTTCTTCATTCAACGCCAGATAACATAAAACATAAAAGACGACCTAATCAATCTTAATTACTATTTTAAAAAAGAGTTCTACTTGAAGTAGGACTTAACTATCCGTCCATTCATCCCCACTCCTACGACCCATCAAGGGCTTCACGGTCTATGAAGCCCTTTGTGGTCTTCACTTGCATTTACCCATAATAGGTTCTCAAGACCAATACACTTTATCGTCACCATGGACACTACTATGGCTCATTATAATGAGCACGGTTCGTGTAGTTGTCCCTGGTCTTCCCTTGATCCATTCTCGGTTCAACTTTTTAATGCTCCTTCATTGTATCAATTACCCCGAACAACATCATGACTCGTGACCATTACTACGGTCTCTGTAGTTATTTGTGGTCTTCACTTGGTCAATTTTTTTTTTTTTAACTTTTCTTGACTCATCCACTAGTTCACCTTCATGATTGGCACCACGGACTATTACGAGGACCACAGTCTGTGAGGTTGGTCGGGGTATTTAGTTTGTCCTACAAAATAACTACTCCTACAATCCTTTATATCAAAAATACTTCCCGACATGCACCACGATTAATAGCACGGACCACGACCCATTTAGGTGCTCCTTGTCTTTATTTGATCACCATCATCTTCTGCTTCTTTCTACATTTTTCCACACAATATTTACTTTTCAAGCATTAATTGTGCCAAGATTTGGCGGCACATCACACTCCCTGTGGGATTAAACTCTAATAAGTTAGTTGGGTTTTATACTGATTTACGATCGTTGAAGACCTAAAATTTATTCAGGTGTTCTTGGAACGCTAAAATCAGTTCAATAACACTAGGTTGGAGAAATAAGAATCAAATACATTCATATAAAGTATCAAATACTCACTAAATTATTTAACACCTGTTGATACATTATTTTAATCATCCATGACAACTTTAGTTTTATGATACATTCATAAGTGTGTTAGATACATTACGATTAAACTTCAAAAATTTCTTATTCATAAATAATATGGTATTAGTTTCATCCATTGACTCATTATTATTTTATTGATACACTAATTTACATAAAAGTCGATATGTTAAAGGATCAAAAAGGCATATATAATGTATCAAAACCTCCATCCACAAGAGATGCTCTTATTGAAGGAAGTGTATCTAGGGAAGTTATTGTAAACACAAGTTTATATATATGACATATATACTTATTCAATGTATCATTATTACAAAATATTTTGTAAAACCATCAAGGATGATGTTGTAGAGGGAGTAGAGTTAAGTATCATATAAATTTAATTAAAGTATCAATATTCTTAAAAGTATATCACTAATTTGATATGTCAGTTCAATAATCCAATTTCAACTTGAATAGTATGATTCATTCTTAATTTTTTTCTAGATACATTATGTTGATACTTAATAAAAATATTTATTCACAACAAATGTTGTATAAGTTTCAGCTTTTGAGACATTATTATTTCACCTATACACTAATATACATAGTATATTGATATATGAAAGGATTAAAACTTGGAAACGATGTATCAATGAAGCTATTGTAAATACCAATTTTTGTATAAATCTATTTATCATTCGTTATATCATTTTAACAATTTGATTTTTTTTAACTAATCAGGATGATGTAGTAGAGGTTGACACCAAAAAATCCGAACAAGTAACTGTGGATAAAAATATTGCTGATAAAATGCAACATAACATCCGACATCTAGAAAAAGTGTCGGTAAACATTGATTCAGTAAAATTTAAAAATATTCGTCGTGTATTTTGAAGTTAGTGAATGATATTATTATTTTATTATTGGTCAAATCAATATTGGATTCCATCATATCGACAACCATTTATTGTGGAACCCAAGAAGCTATAGACACACTTATTTTTGGCCTTCAAACTCTTTTGAATGTTCAATCGATGTGTGATGTCATGTAAGATACGTTAAATGAAACATATCAATCGATGTCATACAGTAAGTTAGCCATGGAAATATTAGGCAATAAGATGGTCATGTATAAACTATCAAACACACATGTTCAATAAAATAGGATTCCATCAAATATTTTTTTCACCCAATTTGACTGAATTTGAATTCAATGACAAAGGAAAACAGAAGTTTGAAGAAGATGTTCGTACGATATCCCCAATTTATGAATGTCGTATTTCTTACGAACGTCCATTAAATTAAATGGAAGAATATTCCAGTGAATTTCTAACAGCCTCCTTAAAACTCATGATAACAAGAAATAACTCTTCAATATTGTATATATAAAATAACAGACCATTTTAACTTCTATTACCTAGGTATGTATGTGTGTGTGTCTATACCTATCTATATATATATATAGCGCCAAATTAACATCATTTGGATTTCAACTGATGGACTTTGTACTTGTTTTTCTTAGGAAAAAAAATTTATTTCATGTGATATTTTAGTCAAAAAGATGTTGGACAAATGAGGTACGATACAAAATATACATTATTAATATATTTATTTATACATTTATATTTTGTATCAATATAGCCTTTATAATGTATACAAACTCAATTCATACAATACACATTATATTAACTTGTGATTGTTGTACTGTATCATATTGATCAATATTTTATTTTCGTTTTTATTTATTGTACAACACATCAAGAAAGTTTTTAAATTACTTAAGGAAGTATTCAAAACTCTACAGCCCCAATCAATACCAATTCTTCACAGTCAATTGCTTACTCAAGATTTTTACCTATGATGCACACACAAGATACTATTGTAGCCCTCCTAATGATGATTTAAGTGTGCAAGAGCACATGGGCACGAATATTTTCCATTTGCATTTGAGAGTTCAACTAAAAATATAATCAAAGGATTTTTCATCCCGGTTGAACTATTTGGATATCTAGTTGCTGATGTATACATTCAAGTGAACTAAAATGGGAAGTTCCATTTAGTGTTGGTTGTTGTTGCTTTAAAAGAGAGACTCGTATGTGTGTATGATTTATCATTGAGTACAAGAATTAAAGCATCATCTAGTGAGATAAAAAAGTTAGCGATAACGTTGTCATCTTATCTTCATGATAGTGGTTTTTTCTATCAACCTGGGTGAATCGACTTGTCATCTTTTATGGTTACAAGGACAAGCAAATTGACATGCTTTTAGGACCACAACATGAACATAAATTTAATTCTTACAAGACATTATGCAACAAGTAAGTGATAGCTTGAAAGTATTAGCACATTTTTGCTTTGATTATAATGTATCTTTTATATTATTATAACATATATTCCTTATTTTTATAATATATGGTAGAATTTTTATTAGTTGTATTTGTAGAGTTCCTTAGCTATGAGATTTCTATTGCAAAAAATGATTTCCATTCGCAATACCTTTATACACGATACAGAGACATATTATGGAAATACGATACTGAAAAAGTCTAAGGCATGATATATTACGTTAGTGAAAATTATGATCTGGAAAGGCGTAAAAGTCAATTGATTGCTCGAGCTCAAGAATATTTGTTCAATATACAATAGTGTTTATCTAGCTGTTGTAGAAATTCTTTACAATGTTATTATTTTTGAAATACATGAACTCTAGTTTTAGAGTTCTTTATTTCTATTATTGTCATATATTTGTACCCAAGCATTAGTGTGCTTCGCTAAAAACTTAGTTATTTTTGCATGAACTTTCAATATTTTCAACTGTTATTTACAATATGGATTGTAGTACATACTTTTTCGTATATAATTTGATACAAAAATAGGATAACCTTTATGTATTAGTTTCATTAATTCATAAACACACAACATTATTTACTCTCATTAATTCTTGTAGGAGCTAATAATTTCACACATAACCAATGAAATGTAGTTTATAATTCAGTTCTAATTAGTTTCTACATTCATGCGAATACATTTGGACTATTTCTTGTAATTAGTTGCAGGTTTATTAATTTATCTAGTAACATTGATAAATTAATTATTACTTATTGTGATACATTAATTTTATACTTATTATTTCAGTTTACATACTTATATTTTTAACAACCTTATTGTATAAGATACATAATTATTCAATTAGACCACAATATATCGTATAAAACAATATCTGAAACTATATTAATTGATATAATGCCCACAAACACTATATATTGTACATTATTATCAAATATTTAACAATATATTATTTTTAAAAGGTATTTGAAATATAATGTGTTACAAAAATAAACACAATGTTGAAAATCTTAACATTTTAAATTAATGTCACAAAATTTGACCAGCTAATAATATATTGTAATATTTATCAAGGTTAAAGTTAAAAATAGTAACCAAAAAAAAAACCTAACAACATGTAATCTTAAAATAATGTATCTGAAACATAATACTAGCCCCAACAAAGAAGGTTTTCAACCTTCTTTCGTAAAAAACAAGTTTGTTGGTTGTGACCTTTTTGTCCACAACCATTTGGTTTATGCTTATTTTTTCATCTAGATTTTTCTTCTTTCATTTTTCTTGGTCATCCATCAATCCTTTTGTACCTAGGTGGCAAGGAGATTTTGTCCAAAACAAACTCAAATGCTGACCAATCCTCCTTATCCAGCATTTGAACCATATGTACTTGCTAATGCCACTAACTTATACTAATCTGAGTAGTAGGGATGTATATCTATAATGTTTGTCATCTTCAAAACAACAAATACATGTGCACAAGGTATCTCGTCAAGGTAAAATCTATCACAATGACAAATTTTTCTCTCAAATAAAACAATATATCTCTATTCACCTTATAAATAAATTAAGTACATTCTACAACCTGGTAACATTATGATAGAGACAACATCTCAATTAACTCGATTTTATACTCACAACAGCAAAATGACAATGAATTCCAGATGCATGATAGTTCATATATTGAATACATACTTTATTTTTTAACATCTAGGAGCATTTAGAATCAATAACTCTTCAAATCTCCTCCCTAATGTTTTTTGGTATATGATGTTATTTCTCTATTTTTACAGTTCCAAAAACCGAATAGAGTTCGAAGTTCTTCCAAAACTCTAATATAGGTAGTTGTCGCGCGTTTTCAAGACAACCATT
Organism: Solanum peruvianum; assembly: GCA_027705065.1. Taxonomy (NCBI): domain Eukaryota; kingdom Viridiplantae; phylum Streptophyta; class Magnoliopsida; order Solanales; family Solanaceae; genus Solanum; species Solanum peruvianum. The sequence continues at coordinate 58,835,280 of JAKWJD010001766.1, read as the reverse complement.
ATTACATTTTGCTATGTTAGGATTAATCATTCTCCCCCTATTTATTGTTTAATGAAGTCTTAACCACTTTTCATAACTTGCATCATCAAGATACATATTGACTAGATTGTCAAGTTTAAGCACTTTAGCCATCAATATTTTCAAAATCCTCTTTTAGATAACCTTGTCCATAGAATAGAACACATCACTTAGTATGTTTCTTCTTTTCTTGAAGTTTGAACAAACATTTTTCCAAAGGCTCCACATGCATGTAAAATGAGGAACATTTGGAAAAATTGTACTTACAATCTTCATTATAATTTCATTTATATTTGATACAATACACATATTGTTTTCTCCCCAAGTGCACCTTTAAACTATTGAAAGAACCATCTCCGTTAATTATAATTTTCCATGTCCATCACTCCATAAGCTAACGACAATATGTACCAATACTCATAAAAAGCACACATGTTTGTTAATTTCTAGATACACAACTATCCATATATAATGTATCAAATACAATAAATCACTGTTAGGAGAAAAAATGGGAAAATGCACAAGTACCCCCTAGACTATGACAAAAATTTCAGAGACACACCTTAACTATACTAGGTTCATATTACCCTACTGAATATTTTTTGTCTAATTTTGTGTACCTTCTGTCTTACGTGGTTCACCCATGACTCCACGCAATTGAGGCGCGTAGGAGATATTTGAATTCCACGTAAACTAAAATGGTGCACAAAATTATAAAAAAAAAAGAGGGGGAGGGGGGGCTAATAGGACCTTAGTTTAGTTAAGGTGTGTCTCTGAAATTTCGATCATAGTTTATGGAGTATTTGTGAATTTTCCCGAAATAAATTATAATTCTAATACACTAATCATACATACACCATCAAGTGTACTTTCAAATACAAAAGTTCCTATGTAAGATCCATCAAGATATGCACCATCAACAATAACTACTGGCCTATATAAGTCAAACCCCCTAAATAATGACCCTAATGCTACGAACAAATACATGAACTCATTTTTATCTTAATTATGCGTCCTTAAATAAAAATTTGGATACATAGTTTCCCACACATATATGTATATAAAAAACTATCTATATCCAATGGTAGGTTTAAACCTTATCATCGCTAGTGCACACTCTCTAGCAGCTCATGCTTCTTGGTATAAATAATTGATCCCATAAAGTGTTAGTGAAAAAACGTAGAAGATATTAAAATTGCAAGATTAAAATTGGAAATAAAATGATGAAATTAATCTCTTCAAGTAGAGGCGCGGATATCTCGCTCTCTTTAAGGAGATTCAAGCCCACTGTAACAAATGTTTTCACCGGTTCAGCAGTAGTCCTCTTTGACTTGTCCCCTCGAGGATACAACAGCCTTCACAAAGTATAATTCAACAACTCTGGACAAGAGTTGAGTCGATATCTCATCAAAAAAGAATACCTCCCTTCAACTAATGAGAACTCTCTTTTAGACTAACTCTTTCACTCTTTGTTTTCTCTTGTGTTTTGTGTTTACCAAACCAAAGAAAGACCACCACTATTTATACTACAAGAAGTCTTCCTTGCAATAAATAGGAATATAACGGTAGAGTAAATGATAATGATAATGCTCTTAGAAGTTACATAGGTTAAAAGGATAATGGAAGAGTAAATAATGAAATAAAGATGAAGAATAACAAATGCACCAACGTGTAAATGTAACATTTTTACCATTGCAACATTTATCAGTAAGTAAAGTGCATTATTATACATATGGTCATTAACTGATCATTCAGTAATAGGGACAAATGCACAAATGCACAAATGCAATGCACTGCAACGGTCATAACCTCAATTTCATATAGCCTAAAACAGAATACTATGAAAAAAATTAATAATAAATAAATATTAATATTCTCAAAATACCAACAATGCCCCACTCATTTTACTATTAGACAATAGAGTATATCAGTTGAAGGAAGAGTACTATGCATAATGAAGGTGTGTTTCGCATTGAACCTCCACTTAGTGAAACAATAACTTTACTCCACAGTCATAGTGGTCTTAGACTTGAACTATGACTGCTTAAGGAAAAGAAAATATCATTGCTCACATATAATAATCAAGGTGTTGACATGAGCTTTAAATTCATCACGTTATGGCCATGTGCTATCCCGGTTTCATGAGTGCATTTGAGAATAAGCCAATTCTCATAGGAAGCGACCTACTTCCACACATCATATAGGTGAAATCTGTCGAGAGTGCTCCTGTAAGAGTTTTATCAACTCAACCTTCACAAACTATAGGAAATAATGCACCCACATCATAGGGAGGGGATAAAAAGATAGTGCATTTTCTGAACAAGTAATCATATGATTAGTTTTTCCCATTGAACCTAGTTATAGGATCTCTAGTCCCCAAGTTGGGTTTCCTCATATATGACTCAAGGATTTGTATGCTTCAATCCCATCCCCCTCTATATGCTCCAGACCTTTTCTCTTATTAAGGCCTTTGTAAGAGGATCTATAATATTATCACAATATTTGACATAATCAGCATTAATGGTACCATTTGTCAAATATGATCTTACATTACTGTGTTTCCTCCTTATATGTCTGGATTTACCGTTGTAATAACGATTTTGAACTCTACAAATTGCAGCGGTGCTATCAGAAAGAATTAAAATTGGAGGAATTGGTTTTTCAAAATAAGGAATTTGAAACAACAATTATATTAACCAATTCGCTTCCTCACTAGCTGAAGCTAAAGCAATTAGTTCATCTTCCATGGTAGAGTTAGCAATTCTAGTTTGCTTTTTTGATCTCCAACAAACAGCACCACCACCTATAGTAAAGACATAACAAATGGTAGAACAGGATTCACCTGACAAAGTTTTCCAATCTGCATCACAAAAGTCTTCAAGTACATCAGGATATTATTTATAGAACAAACAACAAATTTTTGTTCCAATTAAATATCTCATAACTCTTGCTGTAGTATGCCAATGTTCATTACCTGGCTTGCTTGTATACGTGTCAAGTACTCCTACTGCATATGATATATAACGCCTAGTGCAATCAGTCTCATATCTCAAACTTACGATTATACTAACATATTCCATTTGTTTTATTACATCATTTTCACTTTCAACAGGAAATAAGTGAACACTTGAATCAAAAGGAGTAGCAACATGCATTCAATCATGAAAGTTATATTTTTTAACAAATTTCTCAACATAATGTGACAGGTCAAGGAAAATCCCCTCGCATGTTCTTGTTATTTTTATTCCAAGAATAAAATTTGTCTCACCAAGATCTTTCATATCAAAATGGCTTCTAAGAACATTTTTAGCTACATTAATAACACTCATGTTAGATCCAAAGATCAACAAATCATTAACATATAGGCAAATGATCAAATATGAATTTTTCCAAGACTTATGATCTATGCACTTATCACACTCATTTGTTTTAAAACCATTTTCAATCATGCAGGAATCAAACTTTTCATGTCATTGCTTTGGTGCGTGTTTCAAGCCATATAGGGATTTAGTAAGTTTACATTCAGTGCTCTTGTCCAGTTTCAACAAAACATTTGGGTTGGTCCATATAAATTTCTTCATTTAGGTCTCCATTTAGAAAAGCAATTTTTACATCCATTTGATGAACTTGCAAATCAAAAATTGCAGCCATAGCAACTAAAAGACTAATAGATGTAATTCTTGTTACCGAAGAAAAAGTATCAAAAAATTCTAGGCCTTCTAGTTGTTTAAAACCTTTTGCAACTAGCCTAGCCTTATATTTATCAATAGAACCATCCGGTTTAAAATTTTTCCTTAAGACCCATTTGCAACAAATTGTTTTACAACCCGTTGGTAAATAAACTAACATTCAAGTTTTTTTTAGAAATTAGAGATTCCATTTCATCATTTACAGCCTATTTCCAAAAAATAGAATCATGTGAAGATAAAGCTTCTTTGAATGTTTGAGGGTCATTTTAAACATTATACACATAAAAATTAGGACCAAACTCTTTTTCTAATCTAGCTCTTTTACTTCTTCTTAACTCAAAATCACCAACTTCTTTATTTTTCAAAGTTGAAGTAGAAGAACTAGGTAGTGACAAAATGTTTTGTTCAATCCTTTGACCCCCACTATTTTAGTATCAAAAGGAAATTTATTTTCATGAAAAATAGAATCACCAGATTCTATTACAACATTATTCTCAAGATTAAAAAATCTATAGGTTGTACTATTTAAAAAGTCTCAATTTAGACTTTTTATGAGGCACACGATTCAACACATAATAGCTTCACCCCAAAAATTTAAAGGTGCATGTGACTCAATAAGCATGATATTAGTCAATTCGACCAACGTTCTATTTTTCCTTTCTGCTACTCCATTAGACGAAGGAGAGTAAGGAGTAGTAGTTTAATGAATTATTCCCAATGATCTAACAAAAGAATTAAACTCATTTGAGTCATATTCACGTCCTCTATCACTTCTATTTCTTTTCATTTTTCTTCCAAACTGATTTTTAACCTCATTAAGATAAGTTTTGAAATTTTCAAAAGCATCACTTTTATTTTTCATCAAGTAAACATATAAAAATCATCAATGAAAGTGATAAAATTTCTTTTACCTCCACGAGTTAGAATTTCACCAAGTTCACAAATATCAGTATGAACTAATTATAACAAATCAGTTTTTATTTCAACTTTCAAATGAAGCCTTTAATTTATCTTGGATTGAATACAAGCCTCACACTTTTCGAAATTCTTTTTAACCATTGGGATTAATTCTTAACTATTCATGATTGCAACATAACAATCATTAATATGATACAAACGAGCATGTTAAAGAAAGCACATAAAAAGAATAAGAAGTTTTATTCATTACAACATTCAACTTAAACATCCCATCGCATGCATACCCCTTCCCCACAAAAATACCTTTCTTCATTATTACATATTTATCAGATTCAATAATTTGTTTAAAGCCTACTTTATTAAGAAGAAAACGAGACATCAAATTTTTTCTCATAGAAGGAGTATAAAATACATCTTTGAATGTTTATATTCTTCCAGAAGTAAAACACAATTCAACATCTCCCTTTCCAAGTACTTGAGTAGTGTGAGTATCACCAAGCATGACAGTTTTGGACTCCTCAAAATGAGTATATTTTTTAAATCAGTCTTTGTCATAACAGATATGATGGTTTGCACCAGAATAAACACCATCCATCAATATTCTCAACCATGTTTATGTTGGTAATTACTGCCACAAAAGGTTCTTCGGTAATGTTTGTCTGAGGGTTAGGACCACGTTTCCGAAATATGTAAAATCAAGCAATGCCCACTGTTGTCACAAACAAAGCATGGTCCCTTTTATTGAACTTGCTGATTTTATGCTTGGTGATTTTCACCATTATTTTTCTTGGGAGGTCTAGCACTATTTTTATTGAATTTTCTCATCTTAGTCTTAAAGAAGCATTTTTGTGATATTCAGGAGTAGCATTATCCGAAGTAATTAAATTTACCTTTGATGTGATGTTGTTCTCTTCTGTTTGTAAAAGTGCATCTTAGCCCCTTGCTTCTTTTTCCATGCGGATTTTCATTATAAGGTTTCAAGAGAGGTTTCCTTTTGTTTGTGACGCATAGTTTTTTGAAATTCCTTCAAAGAAGGTGGAAGTTTATCCACTATGCCACTGCAGCAAATGTTTTCACCGGTCCAGTAGTAGTCCTCTTTGACTTGTTCCCCCGGGTTACAACAGCCTTCACAAAATATAACTCAACAACTCTGGACAAGTGTTGAGTCCAAAGATCCACAAAAAAGAACACCTCCTTTAAACTAATAAGAACTCTCTTTTAGACTAACTCTTTCCCTCTTTGTTTTCTCTTGTGTTTTGTGTTTATCAAACCAAATGAAGACCACCACTATTTATACTACAAGAAGTCTTTCTAGCAATAAATAGGAAGATAATGATATTGTAAATGATAAAGATAATGGTCTAAGGAGTTACATAGGTTACAAGGATAATGGAGTAAAGAATGAAATAAAGATAAAGAATAACAAATGCGCCAACGTGCAAATGTTATATTTTGACTGTTGCAATATTTATCAGAAAGTAAAGTGCATTATTATGCATATGGTCATTAAGTGACCATTCAGTAATAGGGACAAATGCACGAATGCACAAATCCAATGCACTCCAACGGTTTTAATCTCAATTTCATATAGCCTTTAACATAATACTATGAAACAATTTAATAATAGAAGAATATTAAAATGCTCAAAATATCATCAATTACATCATTTGGAGTATGAATTATTTTATCATTTACCAGTTTAGGTGGTGTCACACTATTAATAAATTCAATTGTAGCTTGACCTTTTGTTAATATGTTATCCCTTAATGTACATATTTGCTCACTTTGAATAAAAATGATTTCTTCCTAACAGATGCACTCAATTATCTATAATAGTCATTTGATAAACACAAATATACGTCGCTACATTTATTTCAGATACATTAGTAAAATGTATAATGGATACATTAAAAAAGTATATTTTTTAGATATTGAACATTGACGAAAAAATAATATACAGATATATTAAAAAATTATTAAAAAGGGGAAAATATATGATTTTTATAGTAATATTAATGCAATAATGTATCATGGTTATTATACAAATATAAATTCAAATATTTAAAAGAGGAGGGTCACATGTATCTCTTACTTGATATTAAAAGTATTGTAGCTCAAAGATCAGATAACTCAGAATATATACGTCAAACATTTGATCTATCAACCTCATAGCCTGTAAATCTATCATGATTGATTGATTAAAGTACAATGATAAATTAATGAATAAATTTAATACATTGATACATTAAGATATAAGAATAGAAGTTCAAATATATCCGATACATTATACTAATATTACATTGAGTCATAGATACAAAAACACATTGAAATAATAAATATATAGCAAATCATAATTTTATCAAGTTGAATGCAATAATGAATCATGATTATTATACACATACAAATTCAATAATAAAAAAGAGGATCGCCACATATATTTGATACTTTATGCTAACATAACTTTAAGTTACACATATGATACCTTGAAATATATAAGTCAAACATTTACTATATCATCCTTATAACTAGTAATGTACCATGCTTATTTACGACAATATAAGTTTATGACTGAAAAAAAAAGTTGCATACTTTTTGTTATCAAATCTTTTAACTCAAAAATTGAAGTCATATTTTATTTTGTATTTTTCCATTACAACTACTATAGTGATTTTATCCTTGTACAATTAATTCACCTTCATATTTGTACTATGCGTATCATATATTTAATTTGCTATTTCCATTTATGGTATATAACATGAATCGCCATTTTTTATTCTATCAAATTGAGAGCAAATGTGCCCTTTTAAGCACCTTCAACACAGACAATTTCACTAGTCGATGTTTACATCCCCACTCTATCAAAATAAGAGAAACGTCGCGGTGACTCAAAAAATAATTAATTGAATCAATTTTATTGAATTTATAAAATGAACGAGTTTTGAAAAGAGTTTCCACCTAATTTTAGGTAAAAAAAAAACAAGGAAACCATTAAATTATCTATAAAATCAATTTGATTCTAGGTAAGGAGTTCAAATTATTCCGACGGGAAAGGATTAGGCATCCTTCGAAATCCACAAATGTGGGTCCGACTGAATTCACTTTTTTTTTAAAAAATTGAGGAAGAATATAAAATAATGTAAAAGTATAATAAACATTCAATATGCACAAATAATAAAATAAAAAATCTAAGAAACGGCCTAAATCCTAACGTTAATATAAACAAAATAATGAATAAAAAATATGATTCGAACTACATTCGAATAATTTCAAGTAGTTGCACCTCTGGGTACCTTTAATGACACTTAGTAAAATAGTTAGTACCAAATAAATATAAATAAAAATGAATAACTCAAATAATAACATAAAAATAAAAAATCATCTTATTAACATGGGAGGCCTTGAAAATCGACGATAATTCTTCATCGGCCAATTTAACAAATAAACATGTATGAACTTAAATTAGATTTCCATCTTTTAAAATGGAAAGGTCTCTAAATCCAACGGATAGATTTTTCATTGGCCAATTTAACAAACTAACATGTATGAACTTAAATTAGATTTCCGTCTTTCAAAATGGAAAGCCATCTAAACCCGATGGATAGATTTTTCATTGGGCAATTTAACAAATAAACATGTATGAACTTAAATTACATTTCCGTCTTTTAAAATGGAAAGGCCTATAAACCCAACGGATAGATTTTTCATTGGCCAATTTAACAAATAAACATATATGAACTTAAATTACATTTCCGTCTTTTAAAATAGAAAGGCCTCTAAACCTGACAAATAGATTTTTCATTGGCCATTTAATCAAATAAATTTTAACGATTAAAAATAAACTAACAAAACTAAATTCAACAATGAGAGGCATGATATAAAAACAATAGAATGTAAGAAAACACCAAATGAACACAATTATAAATAATGGAAGTGAAATTAAGAAAGAGAATTCTACCAAAGAAACGGAATAAAAATAAATAAGTGAAAAATATACATAACTATAGAAACATAAAGCTTAATTCAAACTGTAAAATAACAACAAACCAACAATCAATAAGAAAAAAGAGCAAGTTTCTCCATTCAATGCTACCTGCAAAGAGAATGGAAGTTGTGGAAAAAATTTGGGTCGTTGTTTTCACAAGTTGTTGACTCGCCGGTCGTGGAGCTGCTGCCTACTGGAGCTTTCAGAGTCACTGTGGACGACGAAATACCTGCACAAATAAAGGAAAAATTATGAAAGGGATGAGGGGAAGGGACTGATGTTGTTTGGTAGGTGTTTGCTGGAAAATCAAAGGGGATCTGTGGGTTTGTTTGTGGTATGGAAGGTGGTGTTTTCCTGAAAAAGAGACCGAAGACTGTGGGGTTTTTGGGTCTGGTTCGAGCCGGGTTGTGGTTAGCTTCGCCGGGAAAGACTATAGGGGGGAAATGGAGGCTGGCAATGTGTTTTGGATCTGATTTTGATCTCTGCGGAGACTGTTTTAAACTTCTTTCTCTTTGTTTCAGGTGGGGTTTTCGAGTGGTTGTGGATTCGTTTTCGGTGACTTTTTTCACCGAAAAAGGAAGAATAATGAAAGGCTTTTGGAAGTGTTTGTTGGATGTAATTGTTCATTGAGAATGGTCTGATTGTCACGACCCAAAACCGAGCCGCGACTGGCACCCACATTTACCCTCCTATGTGAGCGAACCAACCAATCTAACCCTTGACATTTCAATGTATCTCAACAGAAAATAATGCGGAAGACTTAAACTCATTAATAAAAACCAATTCATTAACTTCTAAAATTCAACGTCTATTATTCCCAAAATCTGGACGTCATCACCATAAGAACATCTATCCTCAAATTACTAAACTAAGAGTATCTAAGAATACAAATCAAGTAAAAAGCTAGTCCATGCCGGAAGTTCAACGCATCAAGACTTGAAGAAGAAGATCCAGTCCAAGCTAGAAGCATTAGCTCACCCTGAGGATCCGGTGTGATGAAGACTGGCTAGAATTACTGTTGAGTTGAAGACGACGGCACGTTTGCTGCTCTCCACAAATAACAAATAAGAAAACATAAAAGTAGGGGGTTAGTACAACCACAAGTACTGAGTAGATATCATCGGCTAACTCAAAATAGAAGACAATATATATATCAAGAAATATTATAAAATCAACTATGATGCTCAACATGTAGCAACAACAAGTACTATATCATTAACAATTACCGTCAAGTTCACACATGAGGACTCAAGCCTCAATACCATACTCATTTGGAGATTAGATTCATTAGATTGAGTATATTATCATAATCTTTCAAGATTCATTATCTTTCTTCCTCTTGTGTCGGTACGTGACACTCCGATCCCCTACTACTATGTGTCGATACGTGACACTCCGATCCCTTACTTCTATGTGTCGGAACGTGACACTTCGATCCCCTAATTCTACGTGTCGGTTCGTGACACCCGATCCCCTAATACTATGTGTCGGTACGTGACACTCTGATCCCCTAATTCTACGTGTTGATTCGTGACACCCGATCCCCTAATACTATGTGTCGGTACGTGACACTCCGATCCCCTAATTCTACTTGTCGGTTCGTGACACCCGATCCCCTAAATCTACGTGTCGGTTTGTGACACCCGATCCCTTAATTCTATGTGTCGGAACGTGACACTCCGATCCCCTAATCTCATTCTATCAATTCATCAAGCCTTCTCTTATACCAAGGCATCATCATTCTCATTACTTTAGTTCATCAAGCCTTTTCTTATACTAAGGCATCATCAATCTCATTACTTTAGTTTATCAAGCCTTCTTTATTACCAAGGCATCATCATTAACGAGACATTAGGGTTTTTCAAGATTTGGGATTCAACAACTTCATCATGCTCATATAATCACAATTATATAATCACATTCATACAAGCATACAATTAAGCACATAGCGGTGTTTTACAGTACTGTCAATACATATCATTCGCTATTAAGAGTTCACTACGAATATTGTAAAAACGATAACCTACCTCCACCGAAGATTAGTGATCAAGCAAGCAATTTCCCCAAAGATTTGTTCTTCTTCTTCTCGATCGATTCTCTCTCTCCCTTCTTGTTCTTTCTAGTTTTCTTATTCAAACCCTCTTTCTTTTACCCTAATAAGCATATAATTAAGTATAAAAGATGACAATAATACCCCACTAATTAACTCAAGGTTACCTCTTTTAACCCCCGAGTAATTAGACTTGTTAACATTAACCCACTAACTTTATAATTAAGGCAGGAATAGTCAAAAACGTCCCTTAAAACGTGTAAAGAAATCCGACCTAGACTGGGATTACGCAACCTGTGACGGCCCGTCGTGCCTGCGACGGTAAGTCCTGCAGGTCGTCGCAAAGTTCAAAGACTCAATTTCCACCAAAGAGTCTGTGACGGTCCGTCCTGCCATTCCGTCACGAAGTTCACAGAGTCGATTTCAGTACCCAATTTCAGAATTTCTAAGTGTTTTGAAACGAGACCCTGCGACGGTCCGTCGTGCCCATGACGGTCCATCGTGGGGTCCGTCGTCTCAGCCAGTTTTTCCAGAAATAAAATCTGCTGCTTAAAACGACTAAACAAGTCGTTACAATAGATACCAATTTACCCATCGTTCGTCCTCGAACGATCACAACAAAAGAGACAAGGGCGAAAGGGAGTACCTGAATCTGTAAACAGATGTGGGTATTTTTCTCGCATATCAGCTTCCTTCTCCCAAGTGGCCTCTTCAACTGGTCGATTCTTCCATTGAACTTTGATGGATGCAATCTCCCTTGACCTCAACTTGCGGACTTCTCTAACAAAAATGGCAACAGGTTCCTCCTCATAAGACAAATTCTCATCAAGCAAAACTTAATCCCAACGGATAATGTAGTTTCCATCCCCATGGTATCTTTTCAACATGGACACATGAAATACCGGATGCACTCCAGACAGCCCTGGAGGCAAGGCTAATTCGTAAGCCACCTCCTCTAATCGCTTAAGTACTTCAAAGGGTCCAATATACCTCGGGCCTAGCTTACCTCTTTTACCAAACCGCATCACCCCTTTCATGGGTGAAACCTTCAACAAGACTTATTCACCCTCCATAAACTCCAAGTCTCTAACCTTTCGATCTGCATACTCCTTTTGCCTACTTTGCGCCGCTAGAAGCTTTTCTTGAATAGATTTCACCTTCTCCATTGAATCCCTCAACAGATCAGTACCCCAAGGTCTAACCTCAAATGCATCAAGCCAACCAATGGGAGACCTACATCTCCTCCCATACAATGCTTCAAATGGAGCCATGTCAATGCTGGAGTGATAGCTATTATTGTATGAAAACTCCGCTAAGGGTAAGAAGTTATCCCAATGACCACCAAACACTTGAATCGTTCGCTCAGACTTACCATCGATCTGAGGGTGAAATGCAGTACTAGGGTCCAACCTAGTACCTAATTCAGCATGCAATGTTCTCCAAAACATAGAAGTAAACTGCGTACCTCTATCTGATATGATGGAGAGTGGAACCCCATGCAATCGAACGATTTCTGAGATGTAGATTTTGGCTAACTTCTCTGCATTGTAGGTCACCTTGACCGGAATGAAGTGAGCCGACTTAGTTAACCTATCAACAATCACCCAAATAGAGTGATACTTACCCAATGTCTTTGGAAGACCAACCACGAAGTCCATTGCAATTCTCTCCCACTTCCATTCAGGAATGGGCATTCTCTGAAGTGTTCCTCCAGGCCTCTGGTGGTCATACTTTACTTGTTGACAATTTGGACATTTGGCAACAAAATCCACAATGTCACGCTTCATTCTACTCCACCAAAAGTGTTGTTTTAGGTCACGGTACATCTTGGTTGCACCAGGATGTATGGAGTAGTGTGGACAAAATCATCAACACGGGGTACACATACCCTTCCCTTGATTCTCAAAACACCTTCCTCATCGATTGTCGCTTCTTTAGCCTCTCCTCGCAACACCATATCCCAGATTCGACTTAGTTTCTCATCATCAAACTGTTTTCCCTTGATCTTGTCAAGAAAAGAAGATCTCGCCTCCACACAAGCCAAAAATCCTCCCTTCTCATTTACTTCTAGCCTCTAAAGTCATTAGCCAGGTTTTGGATTTCTCTAGCCAACGGGCGTCTAGAAACTTGCAAATGGGCTAGACTTCCCATGCTTCCTGCCTTTCTACTTAAAGCATCCGCCACAACATTTGCTTTTCCCGGATGATATAAGATAGTGATGTCGTAGTCCTTCAGTAGTTCCATCCATCTCCTCTGTCTCAAGTTCAAATCTTTTGAGTAAAGACGTATTGTAGGCTACGATGATCCGTATAGACCTCACACTTGACCTCATACAAATAGTGTCTTCATTGCTTTAGTGCAAATACTACCGCGGCCAGCTCCAAATCATGGGTCGGATAGTTACATTCATGCACCTTTAATTTCCTCGAAGCATAAGCAATCACATTGTTCTCTTGCATTAGCACTACACCCAACCCAGAATAGGATGCATCACAATAAACAATGAAGTTCTTACCCTCTACTGGCAATGTAAGAATTGGTGCAGTAGTCAACAAGGTCTTGAGTTTCAAAAAGCTTTCCTCACACTCATCCGACCATACAAATGGAACATTCTTCTTAGTCAAGTTCGTTAATTGGGAAGCAATAGAAGAGAATCCCTTGACAAATTGGCGGTAGTAGCTAGCTAAACCAACAAAGCTCCTTATTTCTGACACGTTAGTAGGTCTTTCCCAATTTTTCACTGTCTCAATCTTAGATGGATCCACCATCACTCCATCCTTACAAACCACGTGTCCCAAGAAGGACACTGAATCTAGCCAAAACTCACACTTGGAGAATTTGGCATAAAGCTTTTTCTTCCTCAACAACTCTAATACCATTCTCAAATGCTCTTCATGTTCCTTCTTACTCCGTGAGTATATCAGTATATCATCAATAAATACGATCACAAAGAGATCCAGATATGGCTTGAAGATCCCGTTCATCAAGCTCATGAAAGCAGCAGGGGCATTCATAAGACCAAAAGACATTACCACAAATTCGTAGTGCCCATACCTAGTTCGAAAAGCAGTCTTTGGCACATCCGTTGCCCGTATTTTCAATTGATGATAACCGGATCTCAAGTCAATTTTAGAGAAGACACAAGCACCTTGTAACTGATCGAACAAGTCATCAATGCGAGGAATGGGATACTTGTTCTTGATAGTTACCTTGTTCAACTGCCGGTAGTCTATGCACATCCGAAAACTCCCATCCTTCTTCTTCACAAACAATACTGGAGCACCCCAACGAGATGCACTTGGTCTAATGAAGCCTTTGCTCAACAACTCTTAAAGTTGTGCCTTTAACTCTCTTAACTCCGTGGGAGCCATTCTATATGGGGGTATAGAAATGGGGCGAGTACCCGGTTCAAGATCAATACAGAAGTCAATATCCCTATCCGGTTGCATACCAGGAAGATCTGCAGTGAACACATCCAAAAACTCACGGACTACCGAAACCGACTCAATCGAAGGTACTTGGGTAGTGTCATCCCTGAGATGTGCCAAGAAAGCTAACAAACCCTTACTAACCATCTTCTTAGCACGAAGAAAGGAGACGATACAAACCGGATTTGAAGTGTAGTCGCTTTCCCACACTAACGGGTCTGTCCCAGGCTTGGCTAACGTCACAGTTTTAGCATTACAATCCAAGATCACAAAATTCGGAGAAAGCCAAGTCATACCCAGAATTACATCAAAGTCAACCATTTCTAAGATAACCAAATCTACATAAGTGTTGCTCCCCACAAAATTCACCAAACAAGACCTATATACTTTTTCAACTATCACAGACTCACCCACCGGAGTAGAAACACGAATAGGCATGTCAAGTAATTCACAATGTAAATTTAGACCATTAGCAAATGAGGAAGATACATAAGAAAATGTGGATCCAGGATCAAACAATACAGAAGCCATGCAATCACAAATCAAAAGATTACCTGTGATGACAGTATCTGATGTCTCCGCTTCAGATCTCCCAGGAAAAGCGTAACAATGGGCCCCATTACTTGTCTGTCCGTTGCCCCTACCATGTTGTGTTGTAGTGGCTCCAGTTTGCCCATCACCTCTGCCGTTTTGGTGACCACCATTACCTCGACCACCACGTCCTCTAGAATAACGGCCTCTACCATGACCACCTCTACCTCTAGCTATCGGGGGTCTATAACTCTGTCTCGGACAATTCCTCCTAATATGCCCAGTCTCCCCACATCCATAACACTCTCTGGAGTCAAGCATAGGTCTCTCAGAGAATTGTTGACCGGTCTGAGGTGGACCCCCAACTACGGTCTGTAGTGAAGACTGAATGGGTCGAACAGAGTAACCTCCGGAACTCTGTCCTCTAGAGTAAGAACCATTTAACTCACCTCCCTTTCGAAACCTTTTTGATGTCGATGTCATGGTGAAGTCATCGGGCATCACTCCTTCCACCTCTATCACGAAGTCTACCACTTCTTGGAAGGATTTTGCCGTAGCCGCTACCTGTAAGGCCGAAATCCGCAATTCTGACCTCAACCCCTTCACAAACCGGCGAATCCGCTCTTGTGGACTGAAACAAAGTTGAGTGGCATACCGATATAATGCACGAAACTTAGCCTCACATGCATTAACCGACATCCTTCCTTGCTCTAGGCTCAAGAACTCATCCCTTTTGCTATCCCTCAAAGTCCGGGGGATATACTTCTCCATAAACAAGCTAGAGAATGAGGCCCAAGTCATAGGTGTTGCCTCTGTCGGTTGACACTCAACATGTGATCGCCACCACATTTTGGCGTTCCCTTGAAATTGATAACTCACGAACTCAACACCAAACCGTTCTACTATACCCATCTTGTGTAGTAGCTCATGACAGTCCACCACAAAATCATAAGCATCCTCAGATTCAGCACCCTTGAAGACTGGAGGTTTCAATTTCAAGAACTTACTGAAAAGTTCATGCTGATCATTTGTCATTATAGGCCCAGTAGTAAGACGTGGAAACGTGCCTATGTCCAATGAGGCATCCATACGAGGAGCCATAGTGGCTGCATGTTGTACCTCTGAAACCGGAGGTGTTGGTGCAGAAAACACTGGAGGTGCCTGACCCTGATCAGATAACCCGCTAAGATAAGCAAGAACCTGATTGATCATCTCTGGGGTAGGTTGGGGTGGAAATTCCTCATTCTGCACTTGCTCATTCTCCCCTTCCTCACCCTCTCTTACTACTTCCTCAATCGGTGGAGGAGTCACCGCCCTAGCATCATATGGGCTAGGTACTCGTAGTCTCCCTCTAGAGGACGTCCTCCCACGACCTCTACCACGGCCTCTTGCCACTGCTCTTCCTCGAGCCACAGCCCCAGTGGCTGGCTCAGACGTTTCTTGTCTTGCCGGTGTTGGTGTTGGTGCAGTCGTTGCTCTAGTTCTAACCATCTGCGAAAAGAGTGAAGATGGTCATATACCAATTTGTATCACCTAGATACCAATTGGATTCAAGTAATAGCACGAATGAAAGAAAGAAAGAGTGGAATTTTCCTAAAGTCTTATAGCCTCTCAAGGAAAAGTAAAGGCGTCCCCCTACCGTTCCTTAAGACTCTACTAGACGTGTTCTTGTGTGATGAGACCAACGAACCTAATGCTCTGATATAAAGTTTGTCACGACCTAAAACCGAGCCGCGACTGGCACCCACATTTACCCTCCTATGTGACCGAACCAACCAATCTAACCCTTGACATTTCAATGTATATCAACAGAAAATAATGCGAAAGACTTAAACTCATTAATAAAAACCAATTAATTAACTTCTAAAATTCAACGTCTATTATTCCCAAAATCTGGAAGTCATCACCACAAGAACATCTATCCTCAAATTACTAAACTAAGAGTATCTAAGAAAACAAAGCAAGTAAAAAGCTAGTCCATGCCGGAAGTTCAAGGCATCAAGACTTGAAGAAGAAGATCCAGTCCAAGCTAGAAGCATTAGCTCACCCTGAGGATCCGGTGTGACGAAGACTGGCTAGAATTACTGTTGAGTTGAAGACGACGGCATGTTTGCTGCACTCCACAAATAACAAAGAAGAAAACATAAAAGTAGGGGGTCAGTACAACTACAAGTACTGAGTAGATATCATCGGCTAACTCAAAATAGAAGACAATATATATATCAAGTAATATTGTAAAATCAACTATGATGCTCAACATGTAGCAACAACAAGTATTATATCATTAACAATTACCGTCAAGTTCACACATGAGGACTCAAGCCTCAATACCATACTCATTTTGTGTCGGTACGTGACACTCAAATCCCCTACTACTATGTGTCGGTACGTGACACTCCGATCCCTTACTTTTATGTGTCGGAACGTGACACTCTTATCCCCTAATTCTACGTGTCGGTTAGTGACACCCGATCCCCTAATACTATGTGTAGGTACGTGACACTCCGATCCCCTAATTCTACGTGTTGATTCGTGACACCCGATCCCCTAATACTATGTGTAGGTACGTGATACTCTGATCCCCTAATTCTATGTGTCGGTTCGTGACACCCAATCCCCTAAATCTATGTTTCGGTTCGTGACACCCGATCCCTTAATTCTATGTGTCGGAACGTGACACTCCGATCCCCTAATCTCATTCTATCAATTCATCAAGCCTTCTCTTATACCAACGCATCATCATTCTCATTACTTTAGTTCATCAAGTCTTTTCTTATACTAAGGCATCATCAATCTCATTACTTTAGTTTATCAAGCCTTCTTTATTAACAAGGCATCATCATTAACGAGAGATTAGGATTTTTCAAGATTTGGGATTCAATAACTTTATCATGCTCATATAATCACAATTATATAATCACATTCATACAAGCATACAATTAAGCACATAGCGGGGTTTTACAGTAATATCAATACATATCATTCGCTATTAAGATTTCACTACGAATATCGTAAAAACCATAACCTACCTCCACCGAAGATTAGTGATCAAGCAAGCAATTTCCCCAAAGATTTCTTCTTTTTCTTCTCGATCGATTCTCTCTCTCCCTTCTTGTTCTTTCTAGTTTTCTTATTCAAACCCTCTTTCTTTTACCCTAATTAGCATATAATTAAGTATAAAAGATGACAATAATACCCCACTAATTAACTCAAGGTTACCTCTTTTAACCCCCAAGTAATTAGACTTGTTAACATTAACCCACTAACTTTATAATTAAGGCAGGAATAGTCAAAAACGTCCCTTAAAACGTGTAAAGAAATCCGACCCAGACTAGGATTACGCAACCTGTGACGGCCCGTCGTGCCTACGACGGTCCGTCCTGCAGGTCGTCGCAAAGTTCAGAGACTCAATTCCCACCAAAGAGTCTGTGACGGTCCGTCACGCCTGTGACGGTCCGTCACGCCTGTGACGGTCCGTCCTGCCATTCCGTCACGAAGTTCAGAGAGTCGATTTCAGTACCCAATTTCAGAATTTCTAAGTGTTTTCAAACTAGACCCTGCGAAGGTCCGTCGTGCCCATGACGGTCCATCGTGGGGTCCGTCGTCTCAGCCAGTTTTTCCAGAAATAAAATCTGCTGCTCAAAACGACTAAACAGGTCGTTACACTGATTTTTTGAGGTTTTTAGTGGTTCTGATGGGTGCTTAGAGTTGAATCTTTGGAGAAGAAGAGTGTGGTGGCTGCTCTATTTTGAGGTTGATGTTCCAAGCTAGTTTCGCTGAAAAAGAGGAGGAGAAATGGATGAGGTTTTGGCTTGGGGCTGCTGGTAGTTTTGGCTTGTTTTTTTTTTTGGGTCGGAGATGGGAGGTGTGGTGGTTGTTTGGTTGCCAGAAAATGGGAAAATGGAGGTGATGAGCTGTTGGGGGTTCCAGTTTGAGTTTGGGGCTGTTGTTGGTATTTTTGGACGGGTGGAGGATGGTGGTGAAGTTGTTTGGAGGTGGGAGCTGCTGGTTGTAATTTTGCTAGAAAAAATGGATTGTTTGGACAAACTTGAAGGGGTTTTGGGATGTGGCCTGCCGGATTGCGGTAAAACTTTCGCCGAAAAATATGGACACTCAAAGAAGTGTTCTTAACCCGTTAAAAATCTAAAACAAATTCCCCTAAACATTTTCTTCCCCCACCTCCTTTGACCTAATTATTTCTAAAATAGAAAATTGTTAGACAAGGGGCCTAGTCATGGGCCCAAGATTGAGGCCCAAAAAATATTGTCGATTGAAGATATTTGTATATGCAAATTATATAGTATTTTGAATGACTCTTTAAAGTGTAAAAAATATCAAAATTAACATTAACCGATGTAACAAATAAAAAATAAAAATTAAAAAAATAAAGAACGTAACTAACGATATGTAAAAACGTAATTTAAAAATTAACAAATAAAAAAAATTAAATTTTAATAAATAAGCATAGTTATAGATAAACTTATTTAAAATTATATTAAAAAAATTATTTTAAGCTATTAAATAAATAAAACTTCAGAATTACAAATTTTTAAAATGTTGGTCCAAAATTGGGTGTCAACAGTTGTCCCTTTCGTTATGTATGACTGATGAAAGAAATCGTGGACAACAAAAATTGACAAACCCAATTTTGACCAAACACATGACCTTTGTAGAGAAGTGCGTTTGAATGTGGTTGAAGTCAATTCCAGATTTGTCTCCAAAAGGTTCTATGATGCGTTGCGTCCTTGTTGAAGTAGTTTGTACATGTGGTTTGTTTTTTTCTTTGAAAAATTCATCCTTTTGAATGCTCTTGACAAAGACTGAGATAAAACTCGTCAGCTGAAAAAATGCAATTTAAATGGGAGATAGTGTCTTTTACCGTATCGTCGCTTAATTGCTTTCCTCAACATTTGACGTCAACTCAATCGATTTGACATAAAGAAAATAGAGCTTATGTATTATGTATGCAATGTAATCTTCAATGTATTCTTCATTTGATGTCGAAAATAAATAAAAAGCAGATGTAGTGTTGATATTTTTTCGTTGTTTTCAATGATTCTCTTGGCATTCACTTTTGCCAAAAAAAGATGCAGTTGATTTGAGGGGTAAATATTTCCCTTTAGATGCACGATTCCTTTTCTGGCAGTGCATGATTTCTTGCGGGGCAGGAATATCTTCCCACGATACGTAAATTTTGCGTGGGATGAAATCTTTTCGCGATTCAAAAATTTCGCAAGGTATGAAATCTTCTTGTAATGCATAAGTTTCTCGCGATGTATGAATATTGAATCTCGATGCATGATATTCTGCGGGGCATTATCTTCCCACAATGCATAAATTCTGCAAGGTATGAAATCTTCTTGCGATGCATAAATTTCTGCGAGGTATAAAATCTTCTTGTGGTGCATGAATATTAACTCGCGATGCATGAATATTAACACGCAATGCATGAATTAACTCATGATGCATGAATATTGACTTGCGATGCATGACCTTCCGCAATGCATTAACTCGCGATGCATAATCTTCCGCGATGCATGAATATTGGCTCTCGATTCATGTTCTTCTTTGGGGCATTGATATCTTCCCGCAATGCATAAATTGTGCAAGGTATGAAATCTTCTTGCGATGTATAAATTTCTGCGAGGTATGAAATATTCTCGCGATGCATGAATATTAACTCGCGATACATAAATATTAACTCGCAATGCATGAATTAACTCGTGATGCATGATCTTCCACGATGCATGAATATTGACTCTCGATGCATGAATATTGACTCTCGATACATGATCTTCTGCGAGGCATGAATATCTTCCCGCAATGCATAAATTCCACAAGGTATGAAATCTTCTTGCGATGCATAAATTTCTGCGAGGTATGAAATTTTCTCGTGGTGCATGCATATTAACTTGTGATGCATGAATATTGAC
Organism: Solanum peruvianum; assembly: GCA_027705065.1. Taxonomy (NCBI): domain Eukaryota; kingdom Viridiplantae; phylum Streptophyta; class Magnoliopsida; order Solanales; family Solanaceae; genus Solanum; species Solanum peruvianum. The sequence continues at coordinate 58,814,731 of JAKWJD010001766.1, read as the reverse complement.
TCTCGATGCATGATCTTGTGCGATAAATGAATATTGACTCTCGATGCATGATCTTGTGCGGGCATGAATATCTTCCTGCAATTCATAAATTTCGCAAGGTATGAAATCTTCTTGCAATGCATAAATTTCTGCGAGGTATGAAATCTTCTCGCGATGGATGAATATTAACTACAGTGCACGAATATTAACTCGTGATGCATGAATATTAACTCGCGATTCATGAATTAACTCGTGATGCATGAATTTCTGCAAGGTATGAAATCTTCTCGCGATGAATGAATATTAACTCGCGATGCATGATCTTCTGCGGGGCATGAATATCTTCCCGCGATGCATGAATATTAACTCGCGATGCATCAATATTGACTCGCACTGCATGAATTAATTCGTGATGCATGAATATTAATTCATAATGCATGATCTTTGTAGTTGCTATCAAGCTTTTTGTAGTGCTTATCAGAATTTAGAGGTCTTCCTCAAAATTTCTGTCCCAGATAGAATTTTGGCAGATCTCAAAATGATCTTCATTATTGACTTGTTGGCGATAACACCTCTTATTCTGAATCTTTGAGATATTTTCAAAAATTTTGTTTCAGTTTTATTGTAAAGAGAAATAATAATCACACTCGGTATATGACCGATCCGTCGTGGCGCCTACATATTCTGTTGAGGCAGGAATCAGGTAAAATGTAGTTCCAATCTTGGGGATGAAGAGTATTGCAAAAAATTTAAAAGATTATCAGTAGAAAATGGACAATATGAACATGATAAAATATGAAAATGACATTTCTTGTTATATTCAAAGCATAAAAACAAAATATATCACATTTTTGCGATGGACAACCCAATGAAACAAAATAGGCGTCTCACACATATAATATTAACTTAATAACACTTTTTATAATGAACAACTCAAAAGACCATTTTTTTTTAAAAAAAATGTGATGAAATAGTCAAAGTTTCACCAAGATTGGTACCAACAGCTAGGATTGCAGGTAAATCTCTCATTCCCTTTCACTTTTTTTTTCTAATTAAGATTGAATTCAAGGTAATTCCTACTGATTCAAGTGGAACCTCAAACATACTTAAGGATCAACGAGTTTCGTTCATCTTACTTCAAATACAGATTTTGAATTGTATCAATCATGATGTTTCAAATGCCCTCACGCAAAAGACTGTTCCTATATCACAAATATTTGAAATTTCTGATTTTAAGATATTTTTCCAACTGCACTCACACTCAGAAAAATATTCAACGCATACAACTGTGATACCATATGCTTGACCATCATGTAAATATCCACTAATTTTAGAACATTTGGAATGAGATCATGTAGGTCTTGTCATTGTCTTGTAACATAGGCTTGTGGATGGGTATGATATTTATTTGGGATAAAAGTGAATTAATTCTTCCTTGAGTGTTACATTGAATTTGTGTTCTTAATAATTGGTACGCCTTTGACATCAGATCCTCTTCATTGTTCTCCCACCTTTCATCTTCAATCGAATTCTCATTTTTTGGAGTTTTTCCCTTCTTCCTCTTCTTTTTTCATCCTCTTTGATTCGACTTCTTTTGAGTTCTTATTTTTTGTAGGTTTTCTCTTTTTTTTTTCGAGTCCTTATTCCTTGGAGCTTTTGTTTTATTACTTCTTTATCATAATAATTTTTCCTTTTTTTGTTTGAGTATTTTCCTTCCCACCTTTCATTGACCCTGTAAGGGTATTTTTTTTTAACCATTCTTTATTTCTTCCACCCTTTTTTTTCTTCCTTTCTCTCTTTTTCTCAAGAGTCTTTGCTTCCTTGATTTTGAGAGACTCAATATCTTTGCTTTTGGAAATTTCAAACATGGATCACCTCTTATAATTTGCACATCTTGGTGCACTCAAAAAGGTTGGGCCAAGAGAGGATAGTGCTTGTAAGCACTCAAAAGGGTAGTGGTTAAGATATGGTTGTCCAAAGAAAGGTTTCAGACTCAAAATGGAAAAGTGGGGATTAATGTAATTTGGTAGGCTTTGAAAGGAACAATATGGTCAAAAAGGGCCTACAATCCTTTCTCAAACCAAACATTGCTCAGGATTTTGCCTCGAAAAACATTAAGGTCAAGTTCTAGATCAACAGTGTAACACAACTGAAATTTGATGAAAATCTCACCATACAACGCACATGAAACATAAGGTTAGTTTTATTCTTATCTTGATTGCATGCAAGAGAATTTTCAAGCATCACAAAACTACATATAAGAGGTACCAGGAGAATTTATAGTTTACGCAAAGTTAGTGTTTTCCATCATATAAAATATATTTACATGATCTTAACTACATAAGTCCCAACCGAGCTAAAGACATGACTCTTATAGTATGTACAAGTAATTTTATTTTTTTGAAAGAATGAATACCAAACCCGAGAAAGGCTGCCTACATATCTCATTCAGATGAGAATCAGGTGCGCATAGTTCATGTAGAACTTTGAAAACATTAACAAACTATTTTATTTTTACTTTTTTTTATATACTTTTAAAAGATAATATCGAACCCAAGAAGGGTTGCCTATGTATCTCACCGAAATGAAAATCAGGTTCGCGTAGTTCGTTCAGATTAGACATATAAGAATTTAAAAATTTAGACATCCTTTTTTTTCGCACCAGTATGTTTTATAGCCTCTTAATCGTCAATATTTATTTTTTCTGTTGAATTTAACTTAAGAATTTCTACAGTAATGAATTGTTGTACTCTTTTTGGATATTTTATTGGACCTTTGTCTCTTCCCAATAATCACGAGATCCAGACATTGTTATGACCATCCCCGATCAATGTCGGGGACGGTATTCCTACAAAAATATAAAAATATGTGAGAGCAGGAACATCATGCCAAATAATAATAAAAATAAATGGATGCGATGCCATAGTCAAATACTCTTCTGATTTATCGTTTTGACTTGATATTAATGTCTTATATATGAAATACAAGCACTCGAATTTCGCTAATCCTCTTGTCTCTTGAAACTTCGGACAAATAATAACTTCTGAATTTGAATATAAATCAATTTTACGCTATGAAGAAGAACAACTCAAAATGTAAAAGTGTTAGGTCCTGTACATAATGGATAATGCAAAATATCACACAAATAATGAATAAAACACATAAATACTATTTTAATTAAAGACAAACTGAAATATATCACATAGCATACAAACAGTTATTGCGCGTCATATACAAATACGTTTCACTTTTAGGCCTAGGGTAGGCCTATCGATTTGAAGGATGTATTACCCCTTTGACAACTTTCCATTGTCTCCCAAAACACTTATTACGAGTGGGTTTTATTTAGAGTGGAAAAGGTAACCCAAACGGGCTACTTGGGTTGGGACAATTAACGATCGTTGACTATCAAGTAGCCAACTACACTCGTCAGGGTGCCCCGAGAAAAATTTTGATTAATGAACGACTGTGAGTCCGCATAATCGTCCTTTAGTGGAAATGAAATAATTGTCGTTTAACGGTAATATTATGCCATGAATGTATTGATAATATACACACAATAAAATAAATAATGAATAAATACAACGAACAAATAATCATCAAAATATAAAAATACAAGGTATAACATAATAATAAAACAAAATTTTCCTCAATTTGAAAAAAAAATTAAATTCATATTGGTTAAAACCTCTATACTCCCCAGCAGAGTCGTCATTCTGTTTACATCCCCATTCTATCAAAATAAGGCGAAACGTCACGGTGACTCGAAAAATATTTCATTGAATCAATTTTAATGAATTTTAATAATGAACGAGTTTTAAAAAGAGTTTCCACCTAATTTTAGGAAAAAAATCTAGGAACCCATTCAAGGATCTACGAAACTAATTTTATTCTAGGTAAGGGGTTCAAATTATTCCAAAGGGAAGGGGTTAGGCATCCTTCGAAATCCACAAATGTGAGTCCCGACTGAATTCACTTTTTTTTCAAATTGAGAAAGAATATAAAATAATGTACAAGTATAATAAACATTTAATATGCAAAATTATAAAATAAAAAATATAAGAAACGGCCTAAATTTTGCTTAACGTTAATATATACAAAATAATGAATAAAAAGTATGATTCGAACAACATTCAAATAATTTCAAGAAGGAGCACCTCGCGGTACCTGTAAAGACACTTAGTAAAAGAGTTAGTACCAAATAAATATAAATAAAAATGAATAACTCAAATAATAACTTAAAAATCAAAATCCTTCTTATTAACATGGGAGGCATTGGAAAGCTACGGTAATTTCTTCATCGGCCAATTTATATGAACTTAAATTAGATTTCCGTTTTTTAAAATTGAAAGGCCTCTAAACCCGACGGATAGATTTTTCATTGGCCAATTTAACAAAATAACATGTATGAACTTAAATTAGATTTCCGTCTTTTAAAATGGAAAGACCTCTAAACCCGACGGATAGATTTTTCATTGATCAATTTAACAAATAAATATGTATGAACTTAAATTAGATTTCCGTCTTTTAAAATGGAAAGGACTTTAAATCCGATGGGTAGATTTTTTATTGACCAATTTAACAAATAAACATGTATGAACTTAATTTAGATTTCCGTATTTGAAAATGGAAAGACCTCTAAACCCGACGGAAAGATTTTTCATTGGTCATTTAATTAAATATATTTTAACGATTAAAAATAAAATAACATAACTAAATATAACAATGAGAGGCATGATATAAAAACAATAGAATGTAAGAATAAACCAAATTAACACAATCATTAATAATGGAAGTAAAAGTAATCAAGAGAATTCTAGCAAAGAAACGGATTAAAAATAAATAAGTAAAAAATATACATAACTCTAGCAACATAAAGCTTCATCCAAATTTTTTTTAATAATTATAATAATTAAAAAACACAAACAAGACAATGCACAATAATATTTAATAATAATCAAATGATAACATGCTTCGTTCAAAATTCTTTAAAAAGAAAAGAAATGCAAACTATCAGTCAATAAATTAAAACCACTACATATATAGTATAATATATATCAATAAGAACAAAAATAAACCCAATTGAAAGGAAAAGAAAAATACGAACAACAACATGCAATCCAAAAGTCAAAATAAAATCAACCTAGCGGTCAATCACACACCCATATTCACAGAAACATCTTAACACAATCAATCAAAGATCACAAACTTGAAAAGGACTTAATCCAAACTATAATATAACAAAAAACCGACAATCAACAAGAAAACAGAGAAAGTTTCTCCATTCAACATTAATAATATAAAACCAAGTCAAAATAAAGGTAAAAGAATAAAAATGCTACCGGAAAAGAGAACGGAAGTTGTAGGAAAAAGCTGAGTCGTTGTTTTCACGAGTTGTTGACTCGCCGGTGGTGGAGCTGCTGCCTACTGGAGCTTTCAGAGTCACTCTGGACGACGGAATACCTGCAAAAATAAATGAAAATTTGTGAAAGGGATGAGGGGAAGGGACTGATGTTGTTAGGTGGGTGTTTGCTGGAAAAAAAGATGGGATTTGTGGGTTTCTTTGTGGTCTGGAAGGTGGTGTTTTTCCGCAAAAGAGACCAAAGATTGTGGGGTTTTTCGGTGTAGTTTGAGCTGGGTTATGATTAGCTTCGCTGGGAAGACGATGGGCGGGGGGGGGGGGGGGGATGGAGGCTGGCAATGAGTTTTTATCTGATTTTGAGCTTTGCGTAGACAGCTGAAATTGTTATATGATTTTGGAGGTGTTTGTTGGCTGTAATTGTTAATTGAGAATGGGCTAATTTTGGAGGTTTTTAGTGGTTTTTTGGGTGTTTAGAGTTGAATCTTTGGAGAAGAACAGTGTGGTGGATGCTCTATTTTAAGATGGATGTTCCAAGCTAGTTACGCCGAAAAAGAGGAGGAGAAATGAATGAATATTAAAAATCATAATGAACATAACTAACGATATGTAAAAACGTAATTTAAAAATTAACAAATAAATTTTTTTAAAAATTTTAATAAATAATGATAGTTATTGATAAACTTATTTTAAATTATATTTAAAAACTTATTTTAAGCTATTAAATAAATAAAACTTCAAAATTGTGGATTTTTAAAATGGTAGGCCAAAATTGGGTTTCAACAGCTGACAAATCAAAACTTTCGATCCAACCAATATCCTTATTAGTTGTATTAAAACAAAGAGTATAAATACAGAATTTAGCCTCATGATTCTTCACCTCTAAGTACTGTTTTACCTTATATCATCATTCCTTATATTCATTGGATAGGAGTTTCCCTCTATGATGTAGGATATATCAATTTTTTTAGACTCATCAATGTTCAACTCCATCACAATGGTTGAAATTATATTCATATAGGAAATATTTTCACCAACCACTATACCATCACTCATGTATCTTTTATATCTAACCTCACTCTCCTATACTCATGAATGCCAATTGAGATATTCATTATGTATCTTATCAAATTTACAACAAAAAAGTTTGATCTTTCTTGAAAGTTTCTTCGTTTAAACAGGGAACGAAACGAACAAGATTTGAATTTTCAAATTCTTAATTGGTTTGATATTTTAGGAATCACATTTCTATGATTGACAATAAAAATGAAACTAATTAATTTACGGGAGCTTCAACTTACATATCCGGATTGTGTAACTTTCTCAAGGATTAATGTAATTAAAAAATAAATAGAAATATGATGTAGTTTCATCTTAAAAACTACGGGATTGCAAAAATTTATACCACAAAGATATTGAAATTTCTAGGCCTTTTTCTTCACGTGTCTGGATGGGATCTGGGCCCTTATTTTTTATCGTAAATACATGTAGAGCTTTCAGATAGAAGAAAGCCTATTTACATTCTCAACCTCATTTTTCTTCTTCCTCACGTAAATTGAATTAATTTGTTTCTTCTTTTGTAAATTCTTAATCTGTGTTTCACCAAGCAAAGTTTGACCTAATCATTAACAATTTAAACAAATGCTCAAAATAGCTCATCAAGATGCAGAATTATGCTAGACAAATGTTTAGGGACATTTCAACAAGTTTTGTGGGCCTACATTAATATAATAACTATAATATACTCAATATAATCACATAAGTAAAGTCTCGAGAAAGTAGGATGTACACAAACCTTAAGGAGTAAGAATGTTAACAATGAAAATTTTCAATGAAAAAATAGTTGCGATGAATTTAATAAGTTGATATAATGGTGTTAAAATAGTATGGCCTCATTTGTTTCAGGCCTTTTAATTTAACGAATACAAAAAAAAAAAAAAAAAACAAGTTTGATTTCACTATAAACACAACACTAGATTTTGTACGAGCAAAAAATTTTGGCCGTTTGTTAGACTTTAGAATATTCAACAATGCGAGAATAAAAATAGGAGGGAAGTAAAAAAAAATTAATAACAATAATGTATTATTAATAATCACCAAGATATAAAAAATTAAAAAAATAGATAGCCACGTAAGAACGGATACTACAATTATCTAAACACTTTTCCATTTCTCAATAATTAAAAATGACTTCCACAATAAATAAAATACATAGTTACTGTTATATTTTCTAACAAAAAAAATTTCTTTGAGATTTATCAAACCATGATGCATGTGTGTGTATATATATACACATACATACATACATACATACTTGAGTTGTCTACACAATGAATGATGCCCTTCTCTCACAAACCATAAGCTTGGGGATCACAACGAACACTCAATCTCTCAAATCGAATAACATGCATATGTCAACCATAAGCTCCCTATGTTTTTTAAATGATGAATGATCTAGTTTTTTGGGATCACAATGGTCTTTCACTGGGTTTTAATGAGGTTAGTGGCAACGAGTATGATAAACTTTTTGATATAGAGACTCTATCTTGTTGAACCATTACCTAGACCCTTATTACTTCACTCTTTCCGTCTTTTTACTACTTTTCGTTAGAATGGACCATTTCAATCATCCATAAACCCACCAAAACATACTTTTTTTTTTAAAATTTAGATATTGTAGATTTTAATATTATTCTATGCATAGACTGGTTGTATTCATGCTATGCATTAATTGACTATAAGGATTGCGTAATAAAATTTCAATTTTCAGATAAGGTATTATGAATATGGAAAGGTAGTCCAACAATAAATAAAGGTCGTTGCATTTCATATCTTAAGGCCCCAAAGATTGTCTTTAAAGGGTGTATTGAGTTGTTAATGAATTCTTAGAAACCCTTCCTAATAATGGTCCCAGAGTACCTCTCAATAGGGAAATAGACTTTGGAATAGACATTCCACATGAGAGTCAACCCATCATTGTTCCTCTATATACAATGACTGCAACTAAGTTAAGAGAGTTAAAAGAGAAGTTAAAAGATATCCTTAATAAGGGTTCATTGGAACAAGGTTATCCCCTTGGGGTGCTATAGTTATTTTTCGTTCAAAGGAAAGATTGTCATGACCTAGATTGTCGTGATTGACACCCACACTAACACTCCGGTTGAATAACCATTACTACAATCCGAATAAGTAACTTAACAAAAAAACTAAGCATTTAAAGATACATCAGTAAGTTTAAATGATAGAATAACATGGAGTTACCATAAACTCCGCAAGCTTAAATAAACAACTAAACATAAAGTCTGAGTTCGAAGTCTAAGAAAATGGGGTGCAACCCTGAAATTGACATAGGAATAAGTCTAACTATAAATTCTGAGTTCGAAAGTAATGGACTAAACAATAGAGGACCCATGGTAACGTGTAAGAACTGGCTCAACCTTGAATTCAGTCTCGATCATTGATCTCCCATCTAAGGTATGGGAGTAGCCTCTTTAAGATACCGAGTATTCAACAAACAATGAGCAAGTGAAGTATCATTACACAACTACAATTTACTAGTAGGATCATGCATCTACTCTAGTAAGAAAAATGTAAACAAGAAATTACAACACAGTCAACACAAATATCAGGAACGCATAGTTTAGTCATCATTTCAAAGCAACAAACAATCTCCCAATATCAACGAGAAGTATACATAAAAAGTTAATAATCAGAAGTGGTTTTCTCATGTAACCCATACCCAAACTATTAGTTTGGAGGAATGTGATACCTGATCCAATGTATATGTCAAAACGTGACACCTAGTCCAATATGTGTCGGAACATGACATCAATCCAATGCTATGTCAAAGTGTGACACCCATCAAATTAGATCAACCACAATCAGAACCACACCATAATGAATAGTACATATAGTCACGTGGTCAAGTATTAGTTTCATTGTATGTAGTTGCTCACACTTACTCATTTCATTAGGTTCGATTTACATTTTACCGTTCATATATATGCATGCATTATTGAAGCAATCATACGGCATATATCAAACAAACAGAAAATAGAACCATCACCTACCTTGAAACGAAGCTTGAATCCTCCAAAGGCACTTGAGCCTACCCTTTTGATGATTCTTTCCGCTTGTTCTTGGTCTAAGCACAAGTAATTAAACGCAAGGATCAATAAACAAGGACTACTTTTCCCGGCTTATAATCATACTATCAGTCCAAGGATAAAACCAAGATCTTAATACTCAACTAGAGTTTTTCCCACCATCAACTTCAGGTCAAAACCCTCCCCCATTTATGATTACCCAAGATTCTAAGTACTAAGAATCTAAATACGGATTAGGGGAGTAATTATCTTACCTTTAGCGCTAGAAATTGTGGAAACTGTTAAGAAATTCCAGGGTCGTATCTTAGCTCTCAAGAACAAAAATTTTAAAGTAATGATTTTGGGGTTTTGCAAACTGGACTGCCACGAAGGATCCCAACCCTCCACCGCAACATGATTTTGGGGTTTTGTCTACTAGCTCGCCACGACAGATCCCAGCCTGCAACAGCAACCCTGCCATGGAAGGATTAATCCTGGCCCCATGGCCTACATGGATATTTATTACATAGTAGTTGTTTCAATTTATTACATATACAAAATTTTAGAGCATTGGATGAGCTTCCATTTTATGAGTTTCATAGTTTACACCTAGAACAAGAAGCTCGTATGCCCTCAGATAGTCATTTGGTTTTATCTTCATTTGGCGAATCTAGCTATAACCATGATCTGTGCAATTTAAATGATGGAGAAAAAATCTTCATGATGATTGCATAAATCTAGGCATGGAATCAAAGGTGTCATTGGCAGTCAATACTTGCCCTATCTTACAAATGGACTCATCCTTTTCCTTGTCAAAATCAGTAAAATATGGATCTGCACATTCAAATGTTTTTTACCTAGCCCTATCAGAAGGGCCTATATCTAAAGGAAGATCAACGCTTCCTTTTGCAGTGCCGGGTTCAATCTCTATGTTCTTCAAGCTCTTTTTAGAGGACAAATGTTGCACCTCAGACTCCTTTGTAGGAGAGGGATATCCAAAATCCTTATATCTCTTAGAAAAGTCATTTCTTCTTCCCTTAGATAATTGACAAATTGTATACGACACTGATTTTAGTAGTTTCTCTCAATGTCTAAATTAGTAGGACCCACAAGGATAAGTAATTTTTCTCAATTCTTCAAAAATTCAATTTGATTTTAATTTGATAAGTAGGAGTCATAATGATAAATTTTAAACTTTATTTCATTCTATTTGATGATAAGATGTCAGAAGTATATACTTGTCAATTTAAATTCTTGTGATATTTTGTGAAGTATTTAATCTGATGAGGTAATAGAGAAAAATTTTAAAACAAGATGAAGCAGGAAGATGGAATTAAAACTGGCCCACTTTAGCACTAATTCATAGGGCTCTTCATTGTGCATTCTGCATTGAGAGTGCTTCCCGCTGACTCGCCGCCGCCAAACTACTCAAAGAAAAATATAAAAAATAGTTACCCTTCTACTAGTGAAGCACAAACACTAAATCCACTTATATTTGGGATCTTCTTACCTCTAATGTTTTCTTACGATTGTAGAGAATATTTATGACATTAGTGTGGAATATGAAGTTCATTTTGAGAATGCAAATGGGAAGGAGACTCCGAAGAGGCGACTGCATTTTTCTAATGTTGAAATGTCTAAATAACCTACTCCAATGGGAGATTTTGATAAAGGCAACCACAACAATGGTAAGACCTTGAATTCCATTCCTCCTATGCTTAAGGAGGGCATTATTACTGTGAAAATTGAGAAGGAGGACATTAGCCTACAAATCAAGGACTGGGAAACAACATTAGTTGGCTATATATTTGGATATAATCGTATGAATTGCCAATGCCAGAGTATGTCAAAAAGGAATGGGGTTTTCTTGAACTGCCCCAAACATTATATCATGATGATGGATACTACGTTTTTAAATTTTATAATATATCTAAAAAAGAGAAAGTGATTCAGATTTGAACCTAGCTATGATTTTGAGGAATCGGGATGAATTGGATGCTAATATGGACCACCTGTTTACTTATTTTAACTTCCTAGATACTTTTAGACTTAGTAATTTGAGGGTAGAATGTTCTTGTGGTGATGACTTCCAGATTTTGGGAATAATAAGTATTATATTTTAGAAGTTATTTATTGGTTATATTAATGAGATTAAAGTCTTCCGCATTATATTCTGTTTATTATGGTTGAAATGTTGGGATTTAGATTTGTTAGTTCGCTCACATAGTAGGATAAGTGTGGGTGACACTCGCGGCTCGTTTTGGGTCGTGACAAACTTGGTATCAAAGCATTAGGTTCGTTGGTCTCATCCCACAAGAACGATTCTAGTAGAGTCTTAAGGAACGGTAGGGGGACGCCTTTACTTTTCTTTGAGAGGCTATAGGACTTTAGGAAAATTCCATTCTTTCTTTCTTTTGTGCTATTACTTGGATCCAATTGGTATCTAGGTGATACAAATTGGTATCTAACCATCTTCACTCTATTTTGCAGATGGTTAGAACTAGAGCAACAACTGCGCCAACACCAACACCGGCAAGACAGGATGCGTCTGAGCCAGCCACTAAGGCTGTACCTGGAAGAGGAACAGTTGCAAGAGGCCATGATAGAGGTCGCGGGAGGACGTCATCTAGAGGTAGAGGACAAACACCTGATCCAACTAGTACTAGGGCAGTGACTCCTCCACCGACTGATGAGGTAGTAAGAGAGGGTGAGGAAGTGGCAAATGAGCAGGTTCAAAATGAGGAATTACCACCCCAGCCTACGTCAGAGATGATTAATCAGCTTCTTGCTTATCTTAGCGGGTTATCTGATCACGGACAGACACCTCCGGTGTTTTCTGCACCAGCACCTCCGGTTCCGGGAATACAACATGCAGCTTTTGTGGCTCCCTACATGGATGCCTCATTGGAAAAAGGCATGTTCCCTCGATTGACTACAAGACCTATAATGACGATTGATCAACATGAGGTTTTCACTAAATTTCTAAAGTTGAAACCTCCAGTCTTCAAGGGTGCTGAATCTGAGGATGCCTATGATTTTCTTGTTGATTCTTATGAGTTGCTACATAAGATGGGCATAGTAGAACGATTTGGTGTTGAGTTTGTGACCTATTAGTTTCAAGGGAACGCCAAAATGTGGTGGCGGTCATATGTTGAGTGTCAACCAGCACAGGCACCACCTATGACTTGGGCATCTTTCTGTAGCTTATTTATGGAGAAGTATATACCCCGGACATTGAGGGATAGGAGGAGAGATGAGTTCCTAAGCCTAGATCAAGGCAGGATGTCGGTTACTGCTTATGAGGCTAAGTTTCGTGAGCTATCCAGGTATGCCACCCAACTTTGCTTCAGTCCACAAGAGCGGATTCGCCATTTCGTGAAAGGGCTGAGGTCAGATTTGCAGATTTCAGCCTTACAGGTAGCTGCTGCAGCAAAATCCTTTCAGGAATTGGTAGATTTTGTGATAGAAGTGGAGGGGGTGAAGCCAGACGACTTCACCATGGCATCGACATCTAAGAAGTTTCGTAAGGGAGGTGAGTTTAATGGTTCTTACTCCAGGTAATGGTGGTCACCAAAACGGCCGGGTTGACGGGCAAACTGGAGCTACTACAGCACAACATGGTAGGGGCAACGGGCAGACAGGTGATAGGGCCCATTGTTATGCTTTCCCTTGGAGGTCTGAAGCGGAGACATCTGATGCTATTTTCACAGGTAATCTTTTGGTTTGTGATTGCATGGGTTCTGTATTATTTGATGCTGGCTCCATATGTTCATATGTATATTCCTCATTTTCTACTGGTCTTAATTTACATTGTGAATTGCTTGACATGCCTATTTGTGTTTCTTCTCCGGTGGGTGAGTCTGTGATAGTTGAAAAGGTGTATAGGTCTTGTCTTTTAACTTTTGTGGGGAGCAATACTCGTGTAGACTTGGTTATCTTAGAAATGGTTGATTTCGATGTAATTCTGGGTATGACTTGGCTTTCTCCAAATTTTGCAATCTTAGATTGTAATGCTAAAACTATAACGTTGGCCAAGCCTGGGACAAATCCGTTAGTGTGGGAAGGTGACTACACTTCCACTCCAGTTCGTATCATGTGCTTTCTTCATGCTAAGAGAATGGTTAGTAAAGGGTGTTTAGCTTTCTTGGCACACCTCAGGGATGATACTACCCAAGTACCTTCAATTGAGTCGGTTTCGATAGTCCGTGAGTTTCTGGATGTGTTTCCTGCAGACCTTCCTGGTATGCCACCGGATAGGGACATTGATTTCTGTATTGATCTGGAGCCTGGTACTCGCCCCATTTCCATACCCCCTTATAGAATGGCTCCAGCAGAGTTAAGGGAGTTAAAGGCCCAACTTCAGGAGTTGTTGGGGAAAGGCTTTATTAGACCAAGTGCATCCCCTTGGGGTGCTCCTGTTTTATTTGTGAAGAAGAAGGATGGAAGTTTTAGGATGTGCATAGACTACAGACAACTAAATAAGGTAATTGCTAAGAACAAGTATCCTTTTCCTCGCATTGATGATTTGTTCGATCAGTTACAAGGTGCGTGTACCTTCTCAAAAATCAATTTGAGGTCTGGTTATCATCAATTGAAAATACGGGCAGCAGATGTGCCAAAGACTGCTTTTCGAACCAGGTATGGGCATTATGAATTCTAAGTAATGCCTTTTGGACTAACGAATGCCCCTGCTGCGTTCATGAGCCTGATGAACGGGATTTTTAAGCCATATCTGGATCTTTTTGTCATTGTGTTTATTGACGATATACTAGTATAGTCAAAGAGCAGGAAAGAACATGAGGAGCACTTGAGAATTGTGTTGGAAGTATTTAGGGAGAAAAGTCTTTATGCCAAATTCTCCAAGTGTGAGTCTTGGCTAGATTCAGTGTCCTTCTTGTGGAACGTAGTTTCTAGGGATGGAGTGATGGTGGATCCTTCTAAGATTGAAGCATTGAAGAGTTGGGTAAGACCTACTAATGCTACAGAAGTAAGGAGCTTTGTTGGGTTAGCTAGCTACTACCGTCAATTTGTCAAGGGATTTTCTTCGGTTGCTTCCCAATTGAAAAACTTGACTAAGCAGAATGTTCCATTTGTATGGTCGGATGAATGTGAAGAAAGCTTCCAGAATCTCAAGACCTTGTTGACTACTGCACCAATTCTTACCTTGCAAGTGGAAGGCAAGAATTTCATTGTTTATTGTGATGCATCCTATTCTGGTTTGGGTGCAGTGCTAATGCAAGAGAAGAATGTAATTGCTTATGCTTCGAGGCAATTAACGGTGCATGAACGTAATTATCCGACCCATGATTTGGATTTGGTTGCGGTAGTGTTTGCATTAAAACAATGGAGACATTATCTATATGGGGTTAAGTGTGAAGTCTATACGGATCATCGTAGTTTACAGTATGTCTTTACTCAGAAAGATTTAAATTTAAGACAGAGGAGATGGATGGAACTACTGAAGGATTATGATATCACTATCTTGTATCACCCGGGAAAAGCTAATGTTGTGGCAGATGTCTTAAGTAGAAAGGTAGGGAGCATGGGAAGTCTAGCTCACTTGCAGGTTTCTAGACGCCCATTGGCTAGAGAGGTTCAGACTCTTGCTAATGACTTTATGAGGCTGGAAGTGCTAGAGAAGGGAGGATTTTTGGCCTGTGTGGAGGCAAGATCTTCCTTTCTTGACAAGATTAAGGGAAAGCAGTTTATTGATGAGAAATTGATTTGGATCTGAGATAAGGTGTCGGGAGAGGCTAAAGAAGAAAAAATCAATGAGGAAGGTGTTTTGAGGATTAATAGAAGGGTATGTGTGCCTCGTGTTGATGATTTGATCCACACTATTCTTACAGAGGCTCATAGTTCAGGATATTCTATGCATCCTGGTGCAACCAAGATGTATCGTGACCAAAAGCAATATTTTTGGTGGAGTAGGATGAAGCGTGACATTGTTGATTTTGTCGCCCAATGCCCGAATTGTGAGCAGTTAAAGTATGAACACTAGAGGCCCGGAGGAACACTTCAGAGAATGCCCATTCTTGAATGGAAGTGGGAGAGAATTGCAATGGACTTCGTGGTTGGTCTTCCAAAGACATTGGGTAAGTTTGATTCTATTTGGGTAATTGTGGACAGATTATCTAAGTCTGCTCACTTCATTCCGGTCAAGGTGACTTACAATGCAGAGAAGTTAGCCAAACTCTATATCTCATAAATTGTTCGATTGCATGAAGTTCCACTTTCCATCATATCAGATAGAGGTACGCAGTTTACTTCTATGTTTTTGAGAACATTGCATGCTGAATTAGGAACTAGGTTGGACCTTAGTACTACATTTCACCCTTAGACCGATGGTCAGCTTGAGCGAACGATTCAAGTATTGGAGGATATGCTTCGTGCATGTGTGATAGAATTTTGTGGTCATTGGGATAACTTCTTACCCTTAGCAGAGTTTTAATACAATAATAGCTATCACTCAAGTATTGATATGGATGCATTTGAGGCATTGTATGGGAGGAGATGTAGGTCCCCCATTGGTTGGTTTAATGCATTCGAGGTTAGACCTTGGGGTACTGATCTTTTGAGGGATTCATTAGAGAAAGTGAAATCTATTCAAGAAAAGCTTTTAGCAGCTCAGAGTAGGCAGAAGGAATATGCAGATCGAAAGGTTAGAGAATTGGAATTCATGGAGGGTGAACAAGTCTTGCTGAAGATTTCACCCATGAAGGGTGTGATGCGGTTTGGTAAGAGAGGTAAGCTAAGTCCGAGGTAAATTGGACCATTTGAAATACTTAAGCTAGTAGGGGAGGTGGCTTATGAATTAGCCTTACCTCCAGGACTCTCAGGAGTGCACCCGGTATTTCATGTGTCTATGCTGAAGAAATACTATGGAGATGGGAACTACATTGTTCGTTGGGATTCAGTTCTTCTTGATGAGAATTTTTCTTATGAGGAGGAGCCTGTTGCCATTCTAGATAGAGAAATCCGCAAGTTGAGATCAAGGGAGATTGCATCCATCAAAGTTCAATGGAACAATCGACCAGTTGAAGAGTCCACTTGGGAGAAGGAGGCTGATATGCAAGAAAGATACCCACACCTGTTTACAGATTCAGGTACTCCTTTTCACCCTTGTTTTTCTTCTTGTGATCGTTCGAGGACGAACGATGGGTAAATTGGTATCTATTGTAACGACCTCTTTAGTCGTTTTGAGCAGTAGAGTTTATTTCTTGTAATAACTGTCTGGGTCGACGGATCCCACGACGGACCGTCATGGCCACGACGGACCGTCGAGGGGGTCTCGTTCCAAAACACTTAGATTCTGAAAATTTGGGTACTGAGATCGACTATCTGAACTTCACGACGGAATGGCAGGACGGACCGTCGTTGGCAAGACGCACCGTCACAAACCTTTCAACTGAATTAACTCTCTGAACTTTATGACGGACCTGCAGGACGGACCGTCACAGTCATGAAGGACCGTCACAGGCTGCGTAACCCTGACTGAGTCGGATTTGTGTTAAAAGTTTTTAAGGGGCGTTTTGGACTATTCATGCTTATAATTTTAAAGTTAGTGGGTTAATGTTAATAATTCAATTACTTGGGGGTTAAAGGAGATAACCTTGAAATAAATAGTGGGTTATTTTTATCATCATTTATACTTAATTATATGACAATTAGGGTAAAAAGAAAAAGGTTTTGATTAAGAAAAATAGAAAGAACAGAGAGAGAAAGGGAGAACGAACGAGCGAGAGAAGAGAGAACGAAGAGGAAAGCAAAGACTTTGAGGAGTAGCTTGCGTGATCACGAATTCTTTGGTGGAGGTAGGTTATGGTTTATGCTATTTTATAGTAAACTCTTAATAGTGAATGATATGTATTGGGTAGTATTGTAAAGTCTTCTATATGATTAATTGTGTGCTTGCATGATGTGATTATGTAATTGTAATGGATTGGAAAGATAAGGCTGTGAATCTTAAGCCTTAAATCCACTTTGTTAATGATGATCCCTTGGTATAAAAGAAGGCTTGATGAACTAAAAGAATGAGACTAGGGGATCGGGTGTCACGAACCTACACGTAGAATTAGGGGATCGGAGTGTCACGTTCCGACTCCAGGATAGTAGGGGATCGTAGTGTCACGTTCCGACACCAGGATAGTAGGGGATTGGAGTGTCACATTCTGACACATAGTAGTAGGGGATCGGAGTGTCACGTTCCGACACCAGGATAATAAAGAGAAGGAATCTTGAGGGGATTGGAGTGTCACGTTCCGACACCAGGATGATAAAGAGAATGAATCTTGAATTATGTTAATATACTCAATTTAAAGAACCTATTCTCGAAATGAGTATAGTAGGCGATTTTATTTTATTATCTGATATATATTTCTTTCTATTTTGAGTTGGACGATGATACCTACTCAGTACTTGTGCCTTGTACTGACCCCTACTTGTAATTTTCTTCTTGTTATTTGTGGAGTGCAGTAAACGTGCCATCGATTTCAACTCGTCCTCAACTCTAGCAAGTCTTCATCACGTCAGATTTCAGGGTGAGCTATTGTTTGTAGCTCGGACTGGATTCTCTCTAATTCATGTCTTGATGTCCTTGAAGTTCGGACATGGACCACCTGTTTACTTATTTTAACTTCCTAGATACTTTTAGACTTAGTAGTTTGAGGGTAGAATGTTCTTGTGGTTATGACTTCCAAATTTCGGGAATAATAAGTATTAAATTTTAGAAGTTATTTATTGGTTATATTAATGAGTTTAAATTCTTCCGCATTATATTCTGTTTATTATGGTTGAAATGTTGGGATTTAGATTGGTTGGTTCGCTCACATAGTAGGATAAGTGTGGGTGCCACTCGCGGCTCGTTTTCGGTCGTGACAATTAATCATAAATATTTTATAGACACTAATATCACTAGATAAAATGTAGTAATTTTAAAAGTTTTTTATGAGATAACCCTATCTAACCAATTAATCTATTCAGTTTGACCGTGTTAAAACATTTCTATCTCTAACCTCCACTTTTAAATTTTAATAATTATATCTTAATGATTCGAAGTGACGTTTCCCAACTAAAAGCTAATATCAGAAAATTTGATCCTGAGCCAAAGGCCCCCAATGGAGCCATCATATTTGATGATTCAGAAATACTTATTGAGAATAACAAGCTATATAACGACATCAACAAGTTTTGGCCTTCAATTAACTACTATAAATGCATCATTGTACTTATACTCAAATTATATGTATCTTATGTGATTGGGAATCATAAATCAAGTTTTTAGTGTTCTTTGTCCTGATTAATCTACGACATAATACACCAATATATTTTTTAACCATCTGATTATCTCATATTTATTTCCTACAACTATTGATGTGGAAAGGTACACCCTCAAAATTGTATAAAGTTGAAAAAGTAGGTACACATGATTTATACATGACATAATACGCGTAGGGCACCACGTAGGACAATCATTTTCATGCCACATTTGTGTTTACATCCTTACTTCAATAAAATAGGGCGAAACGTAATGGTGACTCAAAAAATAATCAATTAAGTTAAGTTTAAATGAATTTTAAGAACAAAAGTGTTTTTAAAGAGTCTACACCTAATTTTATGAAAAACTAGGAAACTAATTTAAAAATATCTATGAAACCAATATATTCTAGTTAATTGGTTTAATTTATTGTGAAGGATAGATGTTAGGCTGTCATGAATTTAGCCTACATCCTGGACGTGATAGGTACTCGAGAACCATTGTAGCTATCAAAGAGAACCCTAATCCTGGTTGGCTACAAGTGGAAGACTAGCTCAAGCATACAAAAACTTAATACTGAACTAAATTTTAGTCAACTCGAATAATAAACCTTTTTTAAAGTCCGTACAATACTCAAATTTAAAGTAAATACAGAAGCTCCTCAACTATGTCTATCAATGAAGCTTTTACTATTATTGAAGAAAATCTGGACAAGACCCTCAACTTCTCAAAACTACTTAATGTAAGATAAATGTGAAGTCCTCCGAAATATAAGATGACTCACTAAATCTAACTAGAATATCTTATGACCTTAACGAAATTCCTGTCGATTATCCTAAACATGTTTCTGCATCATAACATAACGCATGCCAAATGGCACAATACATGGAATGTACAAGAATATAAGGGGAGTTGTAAACCATAAAAATAATCTTGAACTGATGGAAAATAAATATACTTACCTCTTCTTAACTCACTAAACTCAACTCAATCAAACATAGTTCAACTCAGCCCAGAGAAAATAGGGCACAACTCTATAGTCAGATACTAAACTCTGTGAAATATAGTTTAACTCAATTAAGAGAAACATAGCTTAACATAAATCAGTTATTAGTTCAACTCTACACTGTGAAACATAGTTCAAGTTTGGAAAATCAAGGACAAAGAAACAACAAGATGCAATATATTGAATGTTTTTTAAAAAATGGATAATTACTCAGTTATATGAAAAAGTACAATAATAACTCAATTGTATGAAAATGCTTAAATAACTCTTATTTGTATGAAAAGATACAAAATACCTCTCTTTGGGAGATTCTCCAACAAACAATTATCATTATGAGCTTTGTAATTATACAGCATCTAGCCCACTCTGCCAGAACAAACCCTATAATTTGTAGGGAATAGAACCCACTAACAAAGTGAACTCACTAGTCTATGCTAAAAATAAATAAGGAATAATCTAAAATATATTACCCTTTCTACCCACATTGGCTACATAGTTTATGGGAGTTGTGAATTTTTAGGACTCTCCCCCCATATCGATGCTCAATACTACTCCCAATGATATACTTAGCTCATATGTTTTAATGAAAAAAGTAACCCTTTCTATGTTCTTAGATTATTACTCATGAATCTCTCTTTGAAGTAATGGTACTCAAACTGCTCAAAAATCTTTTAGAAATCACAGTTTCCTACTCTTTTAAATGTGAGATATTTACTCTTGGGAATACAAAGTGATTATATATCATTTTAATGAAAATGAAACTCGGCTCTGCTCTTCCTCATACTCTGTACATCAAGTCTTTAAACAAACTATGGATGATTGTAAAAGACTTCTCAAAAAAGGGATCATGCCGAATTACGGATGTGAACTACTCAATTGAAGGTTTTTAATAACCATATATAGAACTCACTACTCAAAACTCTATGACTCCAGAATTCAAGGAATCAATGATACTACTCATCTAATTAATGCTCGACTCATAAGGTTCATGCTGGATTATGGGCATGACCCACTCAACTCAACGATTTCCTTGTCTAACATATATTAATAAAAATTTCTGAATTATAGTTTCAAGAAGAATTAGGAACTCAATACTAAAGAACATACATCTTGAAGATATTACTCCTCTCAAAGATGCTCAAATTATGGAGTTCATATGGAATTTATTGGCAAGAACTACTTTACTCAAGGATATCAATGATAATGTAGACTCAATAATAAATTTCACTCATTATCATACTCCGTTTGTTACGACCCGGGATCCCCCCAAGTCGCTACACGACGTACTCGACCTCTCGAAGGTCTTATACAAGTCTCTTAGTATTCTTTCATTACATAAGTGTTAAAAGTAGTGAAGAATTTAATACTTCTCATAAATAAAGTCGGTAAGGAAACTCTTAACATAAGAATGAAACTAAGTCTCATCATAAATCATCTTAGACACATATCATTATCATAGGGTGACAGCCTTACATTGAAAAGAAACTTATAGTCTATTACAATGTTTTTAATGAAATAAAATTAAACATAAAATCCAAGTCCTGGAATATATGAGGACATACCAATCTTGAGAGAAATCTACCGCCCAAACTTCAACTTTAGGAATCCTCACTCTCCACCAACTACAATTGTAGACATAGAGAAACATTTGTAATTAGCACAATTGATGCACTATGAATGGTGATCATGCAAGAAAATCATTTAAAAGGGACACTTTGTTTGAAACATGCTTTTCATGATATTTTAATAAAAATCTCATAAAACAAGTATAATAAACCTCTTCAAGTCAATATTCACATATAAGGTAAGACCACAATCATTCAGTAACCCATTTATCCATTTAGACCCTCTACCTAACGTTATCCTATGACCAACCTAGGTAAGACATGAAGAGACCGCCCATCCAACATGTTTAATACATACCTAAGTGTTGCTCAAGCGATCCTAGGTAAGAATCTTTCTAAGTCAATAAATCTTTACAAACTGAACATTATTCATTTAAGCCATTTAGGAGATAACAAAATAAATAGGGGACTTTACATAATGGTCTTGGAAGACCTGAGGAACTCACTCTAGCATCTTCAAATCCTAATCGTGTTATATGTAGATAGTGTCCCATTCCACCACTTACACATTGTATAACCTGTCTGATAGCTAAAGTGTAAATCCCACATGAGGAGAATAGGCATTAATTGACATAGACCAAAACTACCTAGGCATGAAATTCGGTTTTATCAAAACCCCATACCGTGGAAGGTGTTCAACTTTCCAAAGGTAGAACGGGAATACACGTGATTTTGGTCTACGCCCTTTAGAATATAGACTTTGTGTTTTTCCTTGTTCTCATAGAGTAGGTTCATTCATATAAGATTATTAGAGAAAATACCATCGCTAAGCCCTACCAACTCATAATACCATTTCCAAGAAGGGGTCAACGAGGGCTGCCAATCAAGGTTTGTTTGGATAGATCGTATGACTTTCTCAGAGATGTTTTCATACCATTCCATCCAACCTACATGTAAGTCCATCATTCCACTCAAGAAGGGGTTACCATTTCGGTCTACCACTCCAAGACTTCTTTAATAACCTTCTTTTTATAATCAAGATTTCACATTCTTAACCTTCTTTTCATATTAAAGGTTCACATTAGTCTTTCCTACAATGGTACCTACTTTAAGTCTACCAATATTAGATTTAGATGCATACATTCACTAAATACAATTCAATTACCAAGTAGGTACAACTAAGTCTACCAACCGAAGGACAACATCATTCTATAAAGACTCTTCTTAGTCCTTATATCAACAATTACAGAATAATTAATTTCAAGCATATCATTACAGAACCCATACAAGATCATATATACGTCACATGATAACCTTCCTCTTATACATTTGCATATACCAATACATGATTATACAACAATACCCATAAAAATGCCGACAAGGCCTTGATCATAACATTTATAACAATATAACACTGCCACCATAAGAGGATCATACCAATATATAACAATTCAATAAAAATTATATATTAAATAAAGTAATTAGGTAAACTTACCACCTTCCAATAGCCAAAATCACCTAGCTCGACATCTCCAAACACTCCACACAACAAGGAAACTTACCAATTACAATGCCCAATAGGCTAAGAGCACCAATTTATCCATATCAATGATTCAACAAAATCCGACATAGATATTAATAGTATAAAGCAAAACTATGAGCAATTCCAACAATGATCAACATATAATTCAATAGCCCATAAAAATCTAAACATGAATTCAACATAATTCGTATACCATAATCAATATATCCACTTTATGGGCAAAATTAAGAATTCAAGGAATACATAGGTTCATGGAGTTTTTTAATCATAAAACCATCAATTAACAATGAATACTTCATAAATCATCCATTTAAACCTTTTAATGTAAGAACCCATGCTAAAAATTCGAAATAGAATTTAGGGTTTTTGAGATCTTTTCAAATGTCTTTCAAATCGGCTCCTTAAATGAGAGAAGAATAGAGGATGTAATCACAAGAATTTTATGTTTAAAACATGGAGAATCGTACGTTCTTCCTTGGAACTTGAAGGTTCTTCAATATAGGATCTTGACTAGAGAAAGAATTTAGAGAAAAGGGTGAGCAAATATTTTTTTTATTCTAATTGAGAGTTGGGTTTTTTGATTGGGCTAATGGGTGTATAATGACCTAAAATCAATACATAATACACCACATAAATACCCAAAACACCCCTACATCATCAATTTGACCTTTTCAAAAAAAGTCAAACTTAACTTAATTTTCAGAATTATTCATCGGAGAATGAGTCTATGTCGTGGAGCTCTTCCCACAAGATTTATTGAATTAAATATTGGTACAGTAGAGTATGCGACACATCCGCGATGATGACTAACACTTTGGCCTATGGTGATCTTAGTCCGCGACACAGACTTTTTTTTTTTCATGCATAATGGCTTGCTGCCTTGAGTAACTTGTTATCCAGTGGTTGGTTCCTCCTGAAGGACCCTTAGGTTAGTCCTTGGAGAGTCATAAGTGGATGTTTTGATCCTAAATATTTAACTACAGGTGTTAGGGTCATACTCACTAACTTTATACTCCAAACAACACATAAAAATATGGACAACATACTAGGACACACTAGCACACACAAGACTAGTTTCCGGACGTCTTGGTCATCCTTTGATGTTTGACTTTAAAACTTGTCAAAACTGACCTCTAAAGATATTCTTCAGCATTTGAACAAGTTGTTAACTCATAAAATCTATGTGAGGAACTAGTTTACCTTAATTCATTTTGAGGGTTATAACACCCTTAGTCAATTCTTGAAACAATTTAAAAGATATTGTAGAGTTTCCTCAAAAATACTCAAAGGGACTTTCTCAGACATTAATCTTAAGTCCTCCTTGATTTAATGAATTCAAGGATATGATTCTTGTTATGAATGTTCTCTCGATATTTAGAAGTAGTTTAGAGTGTTTTGAATCAATACGCACTAATTGTACACTTTCTAAGAACTTACACAAATAAAATGATGGAAAAAGGATGGGGGAAGGCAACCTATACAATGTTGGGGCGCCGGTCCAGCCATATCTGGTGCATCTATGGCACGCCACCCCAGCCCTTCCTCAGAAATCCATCGAACATTCTCCTTCGATCCTTGTCTTTAATTTGCTTACAATCGATAGTTTCTTCACAAATTACTTAACTTGAATACCAAATATAATCACACAAAAGTATACTTAATAAAATCTCTAAGACTCCTAATTTTTCTCTCAGGAACTCATCAACCCATCCTAATTCAATAACGAACACAATACTTCAAGAACATAAGTTTCTCAATATTTATTAATATATTCGCAAAAGAAAATCATTATTGGTTTGTGGGTTAATGAATCTAGAATTAAGGAAACTTACATGTATGTTAGGATAAAATTTAGTGCAAAACCCCCCCAAAAGATTCCAAGAAATCTCGATGAAAGCCTTACACAGTTTCCTCATTCCGCCTCTTTTCTCTTCTTGAACTTTCTTATGAAAACCCTAAGATTAATTGGGATTTGTAAAAACTAAATCAAATCAGTTTCGACCCCAAAATATTCCGATGTTTTGTTTTAACATGATTGGGTAAGGAAAAGACCAAAATAGCCCTCATATTTTTGGATAACTTTCCTCAAATAGACATCCTGAATTCCAAATGGCATATATCCCTCCTTCGAGATAAAAAATTATTTAAATTGGTGGAATTTTAACGAGGACTCAAAAATCTTTCATTTGATATCTTACGGGTGTCCTAACTCATCGTTTTTTGAACTATGAAATGACTTTAATGAATTCTCTTTAATTCTTTCTAGAACTTAAGGTGTTATATCTATTCACCTAACCTTAATTCTTAAGAAAATTTTTATTTCTAAGTTAAATCCTACACATCACAAAAATAGGGTTTGAGTCTTAGTTAAAAAAAATTTAGGGTGTTGCATTATATAACCCTTACGGTTATCCGTCCTAGAATGACTATTGTACTAATTATGGAATGGGGCTACTCTCACTATCTAATCTAGCTGATGAACTTGCATACTAACATAGACTGAAGTAAATCGCACCAATAATATGGACCTTCTATAGCACCTTAATTAAGAACTGTTCTAATGTGAACAAAGTGTAACGACCTAAACCGTCGTTAATTAGGAAAGGAAACATATCAGGGAAATTGGGTCTCCTAGCCCAACATAGTGGGCTTGATGCCGTTAGGGCGGCAGTACTGTGTCGCCATAAGTGGCCGTTACACCGGGATGGGTGAAACAAAATGTAAAATTATGCAAAGTCTTATTTTCTATTTTTTTTTTCAAAATCACCAAAAAAAGGTGAGGATCACCCGTATAAACCCTCAAAATGCTACTCTAGGCCTTGTAAAGAAGGAAAAAGCATTTTGTAGCGTAAGAATATCGGTAACATATAGATTTCCAGTCCACTCCACCGTTCTATCGTCCAAACACCAAAAAATTTGGGTGATAATACTGTGTAGCTACTTCACGCCCAAGGAGTCTAGGCTTATTAATTGACTAGTATATATAAGTAATTGACTATGCAGTATATTGGTAATTAGCGTTAGAATTCACATGTTGGCTTTTGTGCACGGAAAAATAGATGATTATACTTATATTCTTTAGTGTTACATCAAATGTATAATGTAGGAGGAAGAACAATTTTGTGAACTAGGGCTATGGTATGGTTGGTTCTTTATTTGTGAAATAAATTAGTTAATGTTTTCGTGGAATTCATACATGTAATAGTATTAGGGATGATATGAAATGTACCTAATGAAAAGATTGAATATCAATAAATGTATGTCATGAATCAACACTTGATCATATTATTAAGAGAATGTACATTGTGATTGTGATAATGTCTTCTTTAATAGATTAGGTGTTACGTTCCAACACTAACAAGGATCGGATCTTACTTATAGACATAAATATTGTATCGGGTGTCACATTCCAACACACTAACTTGGGTCGGGTGTTATGATCCGACACAGTAAGTGTGGATTCCTTCAGAGGAACATTGACTTTTCATACACGTATATTGTTAATAATGTCAAATCGGATATATCCTGAGAAAAGATAATTGGATTGTATATTATGTTCTTATATGTGAGTTCACAATGTTTTAAGGTATTTGGTATATCTAATAATGAATGAGATATGAATGGTTGAGTCAAGATCTGTATGCCAGCGAGGACCTATTGTCTCGACATTTCAATATTATTTAGAAAGATTGTCCTGTTTGTTGCCATTGAGGATGGAGGTAGAGTCATGTGATAGGGTTACTAGTTGGGTTTTTCCCCGAAAGGAGGTAGCATTGAAACTGTTAACATGACTTGATGGAAGTATCCTAAGGTTAAAAGTTTAATGGTGTTGAGTAATAGGCGTGTTGTCATTTTTAACAAGGTTGGTAGTAGTTATCCAATATTTGCTCTAAGAGATAGTATGATTAAGTATGATCAAGAATGGAGCAAGCAAGGAATAGAGCATCTAAGGCATTTGGCAAATATAAAGGTGGAGAAATGAACAATCTTATTCCATGTTTCTTGCAAGTGGATTTCTTATATTATGTGGTGTGTATCGGGTCGATTGATGATGTCTTCAACTACATGTGGTTGTGCTGATGCTTATCTTGCTATGCCTTTTTTCTAAGCCTTGATGCACGATCAGTGATGTTTCCTAGGTGAAAACGAAGATAATCTCCTACAACTTCTACATCTCTTTCCGCATGATGGATGTTGTGTCATATATAACTTTTTTATACATTGGACTCTTAGTAGCTCTTGTACCTATTTAGAATACATCCCTACTGTTCTAATTACTTTACAAGTCCTATATTTAAAAAATTTAAGTTCTTATTTTATAGAAATCTCAATGAAATTGTCGCTATCTTAGTTTTCTTAATATTCCACGTGTTTTAAATGATTGGGAACAAAGGATTCTTCTACTTAGGTGTTTGAGCACGTGCCTGCATGTCCTCGTGCGTTGGGTTGTGAAGAATTTATATCAGAGCCCAATTTACCCGTCTCCAATACAAGAGTAAAATGTATAATAGACTTCTAGGTTTGGTGTGTAATGTCCACATCTAATCTTTAAGAAACTGTGAAGCCTTCTACGAAGTCAATTCAGTTTTTCTCTCCTTCTGTGTGAATTTTCACTTGTGCTGTGAGTTGACTCTAATTGGTATCTCCCAAATCTAATTGCTATCTCAAAAAAGTTTGTTAGAGGGCATAGTCACGGCTGAAGGGACACAAGCAATGATTGGAACTGAGAAGGTTCTAATTTGTATAAAGGCCTAAGGGTTATGTAAATGAATGGATGGTCACTAATGGTCATCCATGGAGCGAAGTAATAAAATAATTTTGACTTATTTGGGAGCTGTAACTAAAAATAGTTAATATGTGCTTCTTTTTTGTCTAAATTAACTATTTATGTGAAAAGTATGTTTGCTTGGAAGCGATGACATAACAATGTGTAAAATATTTCCTATCTAAATTTTTATATGTGCAATATTCTAGCCTTCATGCTCAAAATGGTGCGAGTCATGATTGCCTTAGTTAGATGCAAGTGGCTAGGCAAACTGCGATGTAATCTGTGTACAAATCTTGACATGGTGTTCGGACCAATTATAATTGTATGACGTTCTGGGCATTTTCATTGAATGTAAGTGGTGGTGTTGTAGTATTAATGAGAGTAGCTTCTGGAGTGTTAATTGTGAGAATCACATAGCATAGACATTGACCATCCTAGTGAAGGGAGTCATCCTAAAGGCTTAGTTATGGCTTGGGGATCAGTGGAATTTTTTACGAACAAGTAGAGCCCCAAAAAAATTGTGACTTTGGTTCTATATTCCTTAGAGCCTCTTGGGGGAATTAATCCTGCCATGGAATAATTTCTCCTGCCAGAGCACGACAGGACAAGGCATAACCTTAACCTTGTCTCCCATATTCTTCCTCAGTCACACATATGGATCCCGAATCATACGTGGATCAATGCTCATGAATCTACCAGCAGTGTACAACAGCACACTAAGTTATAAACCTTAACATTGATCGTTAGTTTTCATAAACAGAAAAAACCAATATCCATGTTCTTGAAAAACCTAAAGAAATGCTAAAGAGATAATGAACTTATTCTTCATATACCCAAAGAGGGTAAAAAACAAATAAGGATCCCTGGGACTGGGATATATCATCAACAGAGTCTAAGTCTTCTAAGGGTAACACATCATTCACGGCCTCATCCATAAAAGTAAAATTATAGAAGTCTTCTCTCTCGACTAGGGACACCTCCTCTCCATGGGAAATTAAAGAGAAGAAGATCCCCACGGCCTTCCATATCTGGAACATGAGGCGATCCCTCTCAAGAACCTTCTTCGTATTCAGCATAATTTGAAATGGAGCATCTCAACCTCCACGGTAACGCTGGGTTGAACCAAAGTGGTGCTAGAAAAGAAACATCCCAACCACCTCCATATGGCCTACAAGTTCTCCATGCGTGCAATAAATGGCAGGGGGTGGGACCAGGTGGGAAGAGTCTCATCTCCTGCACCGTAGTCCCCTCCTCATCATCCGCCTCTATAACCAACCGAGTGTTTCTATCCCTATCCATCCTCCTCTTTATCATGTACCTAGAATTCTACCTATCTAAAAGAGGGTGAAGGCGGGGATCCATAGGAAGTGCCTTGTCATTGTCAAAAAATGGCACCCCTGCCCTCCTGCACATTGTGGTGACTAGACCTGACACGAAAAACATTTTCTTCTTATCCATGTAGAAAAACTTCCACTTAAATTTGATATGAACACCCACATTTAGTATGATCCCTATATAATGCAAGCCACAACTAAAGCTCATAGAAAGGTCATGGAAATGCGGTTGCGCGAAAGGCAGAACCTCCTGTTAACACAATGCAGCCACTACTTAGCCTTTGATGACTAATTAGTGCAAGTGATGCCCTCTGTATTGGCCCAGTAGATCCTATCCCAATGCGTAGAATCCACAAGTGTATCCCTCAACCAACCCAAGTCCATATCTCTCAACTTGGACATGTACTACGTGTTGGGAACCTTGGGCACCTTGAGTACATCATTAATGAATGAGGTAATCTATGGAAATGGTAGGTTGGGGATCATTCCACTTAACAAAACGTAGGATGGCATAGAACTCCCTCACCCATGTGAAGCGTGCAGCATGGGGAACCTCCATCATCGGAGACCAACCAAACTCTATCATCCGAGCAAAAAATTCAACCACCTTCTTCTATAAGTTCAATAAATGGAAACCCCTCTCGAAGTGAAAATTGGTGTTCCGGTGGTTGTGGTACCATTCCAGACTTGCAGCATCAGATAACCGAATAAAAGTTTGATTTTCTTTATTAAAGGCAACCCTGGTAGATCAACCTGCAATTTTTACTAAGAGTATCTTTAATAATTCAGGGGGGTGTTTAAAATTTTTGCATAAGAAAAGGAAATGTTTCCTTATTTAAGTGTAAAGTGGGTACTACCACACTAGGTCCCACCACAACAGTGCAAATCTCGCAAGAGCATGATGAGGGAGTCGGCCACAACGGGATGAGGGCATGATTGTGGCAACTCTTCATCCTAAAACCTTTGTTTTTTCACAGAATTTTAGATAGATCAAAGTCTACAAAGTATTCTAATACCTAAATATACAATCATTCTAGTAACATAACCCCTAAATAGTGAATCTGAGTTTTACACCTAATACCTAAATAAACAATCATTCTAGTAACATAACCCCTAAATAGTGAATCTGAGTTTTACACCAATAGAACCTTTTAACAACACTCCCCCTTATTGGAATAATTTCAATCATAACTTTATGAAATCCTCACTCCCAGAACATTGTGGAGAAGTTTGGGACGTAAGGGAAGTTTTCATGCTACATTTTTCTATCGATATCAAGCAACGCTTTTCATTTCCTAAAAGATACCAGAGACCCTTATTATCAATTGTTTAATGACATGCGTTCTTTGTTAAGTAAATAATGAAGTATTTAACGTAAGGAACAACAACATTTACTAGAAGTTAATTTCGAAGTAGAGCAATTAAAATTGTTTTTGAATTTAGGGGAAGCTTAGGAGAAATGGAGGAAATCTTTATTTTTCACCGTACTTACTAGTTGAGACTCATTGCTATAGTGGAAATAATATCGTCCACAATAACCCCGTTGAAGGGGGATTCCTGCCGGTATGGTGAGGCACACTTTGTAGTGAGACACGTTTCTTTCCTCTGTATGTTGCCTTATTTCCCTTATCTACCTTGTTATTATAAAACCCTTTGCGCCTAAATTTGAAGATCCACCACCCTTTGAGGTTTTGTGTCATACCAATTTCATAGTTTAGAAATACTCCGATAACGGAAAATAATTATCCTTTTGCTAGTCGTTCGAGGATGAACGATGGTTAACTTGGTATCTATTGTAATTACCCGAACTTTCATTAATTAGGAACAAAAAAGTGTTGGGGATACTGTGTCTTCCATCCCTCTAGAGCGGCTTGATGCTTCTAGGTCTGCGGGGCTCTAGCGGGATAAGTAGCTGCCAAAGCATGATGGACCAGACCGAATTTAAATAACACGAAGTCTAATTTCCTTCTTTTTCCAAAAGCACAAAAAATTGGCAAGGATCACTATAGAAACCATAAAAGGCTTATCTAGGCTTGGGAAGGAAGGATAAATCATTTTCTATCATAAGGATATCTATAGCTTATGGATTTCCAATCAAATTCTCGGTTCATTATCAAAACAGCAAAATAGGAGAGATAATCCCATGCAGATGCTTGGCACATAGGTAGGTTAGGTTTATTAATTTAGCAATGTAAATTTGTGACTCATTGCATAGTATATTGGCAATTGACGGTTGTATTTATGTGTAGGGTCTTATGCACCAAAATAGAAATCATTAAACGTATATTTTTAAGTGTTACATCAAACATATATTGTATGAGGAAGACCGGTCCTATGATTTAGGGTTATGTGATGATTGGTTCTCCATTTATGAATTGAAATTGTTAATGTTTTAGTGAAATGCATACATGTATGGAATTAGGGATAATATAAATTTTACCTAACGAAAAGATTAAATATGAACAATTCTATGCCATGAATCAACACTTTATTGTTTGATTATGAGAATCTACATTTTAATTATGATTATGGTTTGTTGAATAGATTAAGTTTTACGTTCCAACATAGTAAATGGGATCACATGTCACATATTGACAAACATATTGGATCAACTGTCACGTTCTGAGACACTAACTTTGTTTAGGTGTCACAATCAGGGACACTAATAGTTTCGGGTTGGGTTTCACGATAGAACCATTGAATTATCATATATGCCAATTCTTGATAATGTTGAATTGGACATGTTTCCAGAAAACACAATTGGAATGTACATTGTGTTTTTATATGTGAGTTAAAGGTGTTTTAATGTAATTGGGTATATCTCATAATGAATGACCTGTGAATGGACGAGTCAATATTGGTAAGCGAGTGGGGACCAAGGGCCCGACGTTTCCATTGTTATTTAGAAAGGTCGTCATGAGTTTCGTCATTGAAGATGGTGGTTGTAATGAACCGATTCTATACACTGGATATCACACGACATACTTGACCCCGAAGAGTCTCGTACAAGCCTTGTAGTGTTCATATCTTTCTCTATTTAGAAATATTGTGGAATTTAAAATTCATTTTAATCCAAACAATAAAAAATTTACTTACAAACACTCGAAACACCGTAGACATATTTTGTCTCACATGGCCATCTAAACAATGTCTTGAAAACTAAAATCGGGTCATGGCTTTTACAATTAAAAAGTCTATTGTTAGACTTTTAACATGAACTGAAGAAATATCAAAAAGTACTTGTCGTCGATCTATGAGGACATACCACTTAGCCTTGGAGGAATCTCAATCCAAGCCCTTAATCTTGATAGAAGCAACATATTTGGTGTAACCTACACTTGTACTAAAATTGGAGAAACATGGGTTAATACACAAAAATTACCAAGTATGATAATCATTTAAAAACATGCTTTAAAAGGGAAATTTTGGTTGGAAACTATGCATTATTACACTTTTTAAAAATATCATGTACAATAGTTTAAGCGCGATCAAATATAAGTATAATAATCATACAAGTCATAATATCACATTTCAACATAATCAACATGTAAATCATTACCTGCACATTAGGACTTTACGTCAAGTAACCCTCATGAGATTTCTTTTTTTAATGTATGATTAACGTTCCATAAAACCATCCACACTAAGGTACCATATTAGGTTACCAAAAATGAAATTACCATTCATCCTTTCTATCTTTACACAATACGCATACATAAGAGACATAAATATTTCATACGTCATATGATCACCTAAGGACCGTCATCGAGGGAAACTCTAAGTCATATTTGAGCAATCTATGAGTAGCATACCGTCATCAAGGGAAACTCTAAGTCATATTTGAGCAATATATGAGTAGCATCGCATACTATTACTCGAAATAAGTACTCCATTGAAACCACCATAGACGAAGCACATTCATGAAAAATAAATCATGACAAGGAAGTAACTCATAATATAATCCAAGTATTGCATCCATCAATTCATCTAAGCATACACATCAACATTCTTAATTTACTTCATTAAGGACACTTTCATGCATTAGTCATTAAGACTTGGAGAAACAATTATTACCTTTTTAAATCCTACTCATGCAATGCATCGATGACATCCCATACTACCACCCACACTTCATACATATTCTCAATTAAACAAAATGCACATCTCATATGATGGGAATAGCATTAACCGACATAAATCATGAGATCTAACCATGGAATCCATTGTCATATGACCAAAAACAATAAAAAGGTGGTCTACTTGCCTATGACCCGTAAAATTTTAGCTTTTGATGGAATGCACTAGTTAATATCCTATGTTGTCACATAGTTATGAGATATGAATATGTTCATTAGAACCCTAGCCTAACGTTGGTAGAAATTCCATTTTACTATATCCACATGGTACTTAGCCTCCATTACCCTAGAGTATTTCATTCACATAACATTAATATACTTGAGAAGAATACTATTGTACTACCGATCCGAGTTACATCATAATACATGGAAGGAATGCCATAAGCCTATTGATTCATTGTAATTACACAGGTACATCATTGAATCCTAAAGAAGGGCCACCAACATTGGGTCTATCGATACAAAATTCATCATTTTACACATTAAAGGGCGACCAACACTAGGTCTATTGATTCAAGGTTTATCATCACATTAGTTTATAGACTCATCATGAACGGCTTCAAACACTAGGTTTGTCGTTTCAATACGTGGCCTAGGATACTTCATAATTCATCTATGAAAGGAATGATATAAGTTTATCTATTCATGTTCATCAAGTTAATACACACATCAATGCATAAAAAGGATGTCTTATCCTACAAATTCAAGATACATCAATCCACATTACTTTAATTTATACAAAAATAGGATGGATAAGCCTGCCAATTAAAGTTAAAAAATCTAAACATAGAAACCCTTCACATTCAATAATCAACATTCGCAAGTGTCAAATTGATAATAACACAACATTCTAGACATTATCTTAGTAACGTCATTGAATTCACTTTCATATACAAGATATCATGATAATACTTCAATTTCTCATACTATGGCTTCATGGGCCATAAATCTCAAATCACCAACATAAAACAATTTACTATAATTAAGGCATGCAGAATATGATAAAATTCAATAACCTAAATAAATTTAGACATATTCCATTCATAAGCTTTCATAATCAGCAAACCCGCTTCATAAAGGCACAATTTAGGAATTGAGATACATCATGGGTTTGTAGAGTATTTTCATCATAGATTATCAATAAAACACTAATACAAATAATTTTTCATTAATAGCCGTTTGAAAACGTTTGCTGAATGAATCCTTTAAATTAAGTAAAACACTAGTTTTTCATAAACTTGAAAACTTTGAAAATTACTTTTGAATTGACTCCAGGGGTGAAAGATACTTCTAGATGAAGGATCACCATACCTTTCTTGTGATTCCTAAGAAAATTTGAAGAATAACACGTTGAATCCACAACCCTAGATTTAAATTCTTCCTTTTCTTTAGGAACTTCAACAGAGAGAATTTTGGAACGGAAGAACTTGTTTTGAATCAACAACCGTATACCCTTAGTCAGTAGACTCATAAATTTACCTTGCCCTTTGATGCACCAGAGTGGTCTTCACGACCACCTATACGTACCGTCAAGTGCACTACGACTCGTGGTGATGCCCCTGGTCTTTGGGGTAGTGAAAAGGCTTCCTAAGCCTTGCCTATAAGAGCCTAAGTGATCTTAATGATCACCATCCTTGGTTCGTTAAGGGCATCACGACTCGTAGTGGCGCCCCCGGATCCCTTGACCAGTAAATCCCTTATCATCCATCAACTCCTGTTTAGCTAAGGCAACCCTGTGAGCCTTCCCATGTCCCGTGGTAATAACGAAGTTCCATGAGGTAGTTCGTGAAGGGGTTATATGGCTTTGAACAAATCTAGGTATCACTCTCTAACAAATCATGGGTGGCCCTTGTAAAGCCCACCACGGGTGGAACCACGAGTCATGGTGGCCACCACGAGTTGTGAAGACCCTCGTGGTCTTGGTAGGCAATATCTAGGACTAGTTTTAGGTAGCCTAGGTTCCAAAACCGTGAGCTACACCCAAAAGCTTAGACCTTGCCCTTATCTAATGACGTTAAACCCCGTGTTTAGTCTTTAGTTTAACCTATCATTTTTTTGAGTCGTTACATTATCCCCCTTTCATAAGAGCGGTCGTCCTTGAATGACAGTTTAAAAACACTTAAAGGGATAATGACTCAAAACTAGCAGTCCATCATGCATGATACATAAATAAAAATGAATAATTATAAGAGGAAACATCAACTCCATATCAATAAGCTCAATTTGATACATGCAAGTAGGAACTACAATCTTATTGAGCAACTGAATTCATGAAAACTCATTTTCTCATCTCAAAATAAGTTCTTCAAAACATTTATTACATAAAGAGATCATGGAAACACATAATCACACATGACTCAAAAACATGAAAAGGTTATAAGGAACTCTTTTAATCAAGACTGAATAACAATAGAAGGAAAGAACAAAGGATATTGGGACTCCTAAAAACCTTACTATTCAATATACAATCCACCACTTAGTTTAAAACCAAACTAATGTTATCATGGAAGAAAATATAGGAACCTCAACGAGACATTCACATCCAAAAGAAATTATAACATATTGATGCCTTAATCCGAATTATCTCCCTTGTATTTGTAAGCTTGAAGAGCATAGAAACGCTCTTTCGGCATCAAGAATTAAAAAAAGATTGTTTGGTTTCCCTTCCTCTGGCTGTAAAAGTAGAGAAATTCTCACTTGATGATCACTTTCTCCACACCCATAGCATCATCCAGTACGAGCTAGACGCTTCCCAAAATTTTTTTGTCCACACATGGTGCTAGTAGGTTTAGAAAATTGAGATCCACCACCTTTCTCTTGGTCAACCTTAGATTTACTTGAAAATCTTCGTTGGAGATCTCTTCTTGAGCCTAGGCTAACCTTTCTTATCGGGCCTACACCTTTTCAACTCTCTATGCTTCCTATTGAGTTTGGACTCCTCAATAGATTGAGCATAAACCATAAGTCTAGAAATGTTCATATCATCATGCATAATAATCATACGATTCTCTTCCTTAACATGGTCAGATATATCGATAACAAACATACTCATCTTATTTCTAGGTTTAGACACCAATGATGGAGCATACTTAAACAATTGGGTAAATTTCAAGAAATACTCTAGGGCATTCATGTTACCTTCCCGGAGGTTGTTAAACTCCTCCATCTTAACATACTTCTTCTCACGGGGAAACAACCTACCAACGAATTCTTCATTAAGAAATTCCGAATCTATAGACCTCGGTCCTACTTAACGATCACTCTTCCATGGTGTAAACAAAATTTAGGCAACATCTTTCAATTGGTAAGCGGCAAGTTCTACTTTTTCAATAGAAGTCACTCCCATATCATTGACTATCTTATACACCTAATCCGAAAATTCTTGTGGATTATCTCCCACCATGGAACCTAGAAAACCGAAGGGTTCATCATCAAAAAGTCCCTAAACCTAAAAACCATTCCACTCTCAAAAGCATTCACTATAGGCCCCACATCTGTAGTAACTTGGGCTGTCATAACTTAATATAAGGTTAGAAAAGTCAACATAATTTAATTATTAGTCATGGCAATAGCATCAACTGAAACTTGGTTGTGTTGAGGAGCTTCGTCACCTTGAGGACCTTGAAGATCTAAGGGAGGAACTCTTTCATTCACCACCTCCTCTTCCACTCTCTTTGTGGGCGTCCTTTTTCTATTCATATCCTATAAACACAAGAGAAGGATCTGGAAAAGAAACTTTTAGAGATAAACTCTAAGGTACGACTTCAATAATTATGAAAGAAGTGTAACTTCCTAACATTACATTGCCTCTCACTCATAGACGTGTCACAATTCACACTTATAAACAAGAATCTACGAGACGTGGCTTCTAAGAAATCAGTCCTAAAAACAATTTTTTAAATCTTGTTCTATCATACCAAGTTTGTAATAACCAAAGCCTACACCCCTGATGTCACACGACATACTTGAACCCAAGGGTAACATACAAACATTCAATATAAAAAAAATAGTACAAAATTTAAAACTAATTTAACTACAATCATAAAAACATTACTTTAAAACACTTGAAACACAATAAAAGTCTATTTTCATACATCGCTATCTAAACAAAATCTTGAAATTAAGGTAGGGTCACGAACCTTTACAATCGAAAAGACTAACAATTGTATTTTTATATGAAAGAACAAAACATGTAAAAGTACTTGTCCTCGGGCAATGAGGACATACAACTTACCGTTGGTGCAATCTAAATCCAAGCCCTTGATCTAGAGAGAATCAGCTCACTTGACAAGACCTAAACTTGTACTAAAATATGAGAAATATGGGTTAGCATAAAAAATGTACCAAGTATAATGAACATGCAAAACATTGTTTAAAAGGAATATTTTTATTGGAAACCATGCATTATGTCACTTTTTAGAAATAACATGTACAACAGTTTAAGAGACATCAAATACAAGTATAATCATCATCAAGTCAGAATATCACATTTGAAATAAACATGTAAACAATTATCTTCATATAAGAACGTCAACTCAAGTTACCCTTTGCTATACCTTGTGCAATATATAGGTAGTGTCCCATACCACGATCCACACTAAGGTCCCATATTAATGTCAACAAAAGTTAACTTACCATTCATATTTTCCATATTTACACAATATGCATACGGATGAGACATAAACATTTCATAAGTCATATCATCACATAAGGATAATGATGAAGTGCAACTATAAGTCATACTTATACAATTTATGAGTAGCATCCCATACCACTACTCACACTATGTACTCCTTTAAAGCAAAAATAGAGAAAGCACATTCATTCTCAATAAATCATGACAAGTAACTCACAATACAATCCAAGTATAAAATGAATCATCTCATCTATGCATATAGTCAACATTCTTCATTTAATTTATGAAGCAAACTTTCATACACTAGTCATTAAGACATAGAGAACTCACTATGACCCTCTCAAATCCTAATCATGCAATGTATGGATGGAATCCCGTAATACCACCTACACTTCAAACATATGTTCAAAAACCATAATGAACACGTCACATGATGGGAATAGGCATTAATCGACATAGACCATGAGAGTAACTATTCCTCTTCCTTCAATCAAGAAATATCTACCACATTATTATTCTTTACTTCACTCATATCAAAACACATCAATTATAATTGAAAGGGTGCATGATTACATTAACATAATCTTCCCCATCATTATCTCTCTTTCATACTAAACCCCTTCTTAGTTTCTTGTAACTCTGGATACTTTCACTACTACAGCTCATAAATTTGTAACTCATGCAATCTTTTTTGGATTAAAAGAGTACCCAAGCTATAAATATCCTTCCTAATAAGGATCTTATTGAAAATAGGGCTTAGAGAAGCGAGTACAACTCTCTTTAAGGTTGAACACACGATTCGTATAAAAATGAGATCACTCCTTGAAATTCATTTCTCAACTATCGCCTACGCTTATCTCAAGCTCCTATGGAGTCTCATGATTTCCTTAAGATTTTTTTAAAGTGCAACTCATTGGTAAAGGACAGAATGTGTTTTTTAACATCTATAGTATGGAGGTAGTCTAATGTATATGCGAACACACGAGTTAGAATAAGTATTTATGACATAGCTCCATCACATGATTTAGACAATCAAAAAAGGGAAGATTATTTGAAATGTCTGTAGTCACTTATTTATAGTATTGGGGCCCCCGAAACAACAAAAAGGATCTTACTTAAAATGGCTTTCAAGACACCTTAGGACAGTTTAACATTGTGCGCTGATACAAAGTTTGTTATGACACTATCCTACACCGTGGACATGGCCGGCACTCATGAAATATGGTCGATCCCCAACGAATGATTATCCAGTCTTGTTACGAGTGGAAGACTAACTCAAGCATACAAAATCTTAAAACTAACTAAAGTTTCATTGAACTCAAATGCTCAACCTTTTCAAAAGTCTGTATACTCATAATCAAAGTATATAGAGAATCTCCTCAACTTTGTCTATCTTTGAAGTCTCTAGTATTACCAAATGATATAAGGACAATACGCCTGACATCTCCAAACTATTAACGGTAAGATAAAGGTGATGTCCTTCGGAAAATATGAAGGCTAACCAAAGGTGATTGGAATATCGCATGACCTTAATGAAATGGCTGATGATGATCTTGAATACATGTATCTGCATCATGAACAAATGCACGCCAAATGACTCTGTACATGGAATGTACGAGCATGTAAAATAAATTCGAAAGCATAAACATAAGCTTGAACTTATTGATAAGAAACATACTTACCTCATCTCAGTTCACTAGACTCAACTCAACTCAATGAAATGTAGTTCAACTCAACTAAGAGACAATACGGCTTAATACAATAATAAGATACTCAATTAAGTTAAACATAGCTCAACTCAACGAAGAGAAATATTGCTCAAATGAACAAAGATGCTCAATTCAGTGAAACATAGTCCAACTCAACTCTTTGAAAGGTAGTTTAACTTTTGATACTCAAGAATAAAACAACAATAAAATATGCAGTCTCTGGAAAGCTTCTAAAACAATTGATAATACTTAGTTTTATGCAAAACAGAATAATAACTCAATCGTATGAAATGCAATAATAACTCTTATTCGTATATAAAGATATTAAATAACTCTCTTTGGGAGATTTTCTAACTGATAACCATCACTACGTGCTATGTGATACTATAACGTAAATCCCACGCTGTCAGAACTCTCATATACTTTGTCGGGGTATCGAACCTACTAACTAAGTTTATCCACTAATCAATGCTAAAATACAATTAGGAATCATCTAAATAGTATGACCCTTTATACGCATGTTGGCTACATGTTTTATGGGGTTGTGAGTTGTTAGGACTCTCCCCCTTATTCGTAATTAATGTTACTCCAAAAAATATACCTAGCTCATATATTTTAAAGAAAACATAACTTTATCTGTGTTTTGAGATTATTACTCAAAAGACTTTCTCTTAAAAGAGATTTTACTCAAACTACTCAAAACTCTGTTTGAAATCTCAATTTCCTACTCTTTTAAAAATAAAAACACTTACTCATGGAAATACTTAGTTCCCATATAACATTTAACAAAAATTAAACTTTACTCTATGTTTCCTCATACTCGGTTACTCAAGCCTTCAAAATAATTATGAATAATTGTAAAAGACAACTCAAATTAGGATTTATGCATAATTATCGACGAGAATGATTCAATTCGATGTTTTTAATAACCATATATAGAACTCAATACTGAATACTCAAAACTCAATGACTCAAACATTTATGGACTCAATGATACAACTTATCTCATGAATACTCAACTCATAGGGTTCATGGGGGACTATGGGCATGGCCCACTCAACTCAAGGATCTCCTTATATAACATATAGTAATCAAAATTATGAAGTTAAGTTTTAAAAAGGTTAGGAACTCAATACTCAAAAACATAGAACTTGCAGATACAACTTCTCTCGAAGACACTCAAATTATTGAGTTCATGTGCAATTCATGGGCATGAACGACTTGACTCATTGATCTCAATATGTAGATTCATGAATACAGTTTCCTTGTTCTTATACTCCCGTACTCGATTCTTGAAAAAATTTAAATGTTTTTGTAGTAGACACCTCAAAAAGACTCAAAGGGTCTTTCTCAAACTTTACTCATAAGTATTTCTTGAATTTGAATTATTAATTAAAGGTTATGATTAGTGCTATGAATGATTTCCTGATGTTTAGAAGTAGTATAGAGTATATAGAATCAATTGAGAGTACATGAACACTTTAAAAGAATTTACATGAGTAAAAAGACGGAAAAAAGGCGGGTCAGGGAACCATGGCACACAAGCGGCGCGGAAAACCAATACTAAAACTTCAGAGGCAGCAACCTGGCGCACTGCTGGGGCTCCACCCTACCTCTTTTGGCGCAGCTACGGCACGCCACCCTAGCCCTCCCCCAAAAAACATCTGATGACTTATTTTCTTCGATTATTGACTTTGATTTACATAGAATCAATTTTATTCCAAACTTACTTAGATTCAAATACAAAATATGAGTACAAGAAAATCAACTCAAACTCATAACTTTTCTCTCAAGAACTCCTCAAACAAATACTTTAAGAACTCAAATTTCTCAATATTTATTGATAGATTCGCAGAAGAACTCATGATTGGCTCGTGGGTGAACGAACCCAACACTATGAAAACTTACATAGCTCCAAGGATTGAATTCCTGGCAAAACTCCCTCAATGTTTATAAGAAATCTCTACCAAAGCCATAAACCTTTTCCTCCTTTCTTCTCTTTTATCTTTTTGAACTTTTTCCAATAACATAAGCGTAAGCAGGATTTGTGAAAACTAAACCAAATCAGCTTAGACCCCTAAATATTACTATATTTTGTTTTAATCTGATTTGTTAAGGAAATGACGAAAATACCCCCTTATATTTTTGGGTAAATTTCCTAAATGGACAGTATGAATTCAAAATGGCATGTCTCCCTCATATGAGCTGGAAAATTAGAAAACTCGGTGGGTTAAAAAGAGGACTCTGAAATCTTTCATTTGATATCGTATGGGTCTTCTAATTCGTCCTATCCTGAATGTAATGGTTGTTTAAAGTTGACCAAAACTAAAAATAACTAATGAATGACTTGAATAAATTCTTTTAAATTTCTCTTGGTAACTCAAGGTGCTAAATCTAGTAATCCGACCTTAATACTTAAGAAAATTTTAAATTCTAGTAAAATAGTACTTACGCAAATCAGGACTCGAGTCTTAGTTCAAAAAAAATTCAGTGTGTTACATAGGCATACGTCGAAATCCTTAAATGTGGGTCGCAAATGAATTCATATTTTAAAATTGAGGAAGATATAAAAACAATATGCATATATAGTAAACATTCAATACACACAAGTAATAAAATAAAACAATAATATAAGACACAACCAAAATTTGTCTAACATCCATACATACAAAATAATGAATGATGAATATAATTCTAACTTCGTTCGAATAGCTTCAACGGGAAACCACTCCCGGTACCTATAAAGACACTTAGTAAACGTGTTAGTAATAAATGACTATGAAAAGAAATAAATGAATAAAGTAATAACTGAAAAATAAAAACTTATCTTATTAACATGGGATGTCTTAGAAATCAATGATTATTTCTTAATCTTACTTTTTTAACAGACGAAATATATAAAAATTAAACTAAATTTCCGTCATTTAAAATGGGGAGGCGGCCTCTAAAACCGACGGAGAGAATTTTTCATTGGCCAATTTGATATGCTTTTTTTTTCTGAACACAACATTAATATCAAATAAAACCAAGGATAAAATAAAATAAGGTACAACAACTTATTAAAATAATAATAAAACAATATAAAAACACGGCTTGCT
This sequence comes from Solanum peruvianum, assembly GCA_027705065.1. NCBI lineage: Eukaryota > Viridiplantae > Streptophyta > Magnoliopsida > Solanales > Solanaceae > Solanum > Solanum peruvianum. Next base: position 58,772,257 of record JAKWJD010001766.1, on the reverse strand, counting down.
AAAAATCATTAAAATCCGTACAATCATTTCAATAAATTAGGAGCAGTCAAATATACACCATAAAGCAACAATAAGCAAACGAATAAAATACATGATAAAAGTTAAATAAAGCAAATGGATCTCAATTGAAAAGTACCAAAAATGAACTTTACTGAAAGAAAAATAAAAACAAAGATTCATGAAAATATAAATAAATCACAAAATAATCAACTTAATAATGCGAACATAAATTGATTGATAAAAATACAATAACAAACAAGAATAATCCAACCATATTGAATCAAAAACTAAAGAAACAAAAAAGAAATAATCAAAAACTAAAGTAACAATGAATAAAATAATATAACAAGGAAAAATAATAAAATAATACAAATTACATACCTAAATATGTATAAACGTAAAGATGGAAAGTTTTCTCACCCCAGATTTTAAAAAAAATGAATGGAGGCTGGTCGGGTCTTGATTATCACTGCCGGATCTGTCGTTGTCTAATGGAGTTGGAGGCTTGGAGCCACACGGGAGATGGAGGTTACCTGAGAAGGGAACTGACAACTATCTTTGTTTGGCTTCGGTTCATCGGAAATGTTTATAAACTCCATCAAATTATTTCTTGAAATACATATTTGGGGTTCAAACTATCGCTATTTGATTGGCGCAAATTGTTGCAGGGGTAGTTTAAAAACTTTCACAAATTAATTGTGAGACATATAACTTGGTCTTTGAAACCCTTGTAAGTGTAACTAGCACGGCTTTAAACCACAAAGATTTGGACTTTAATCCCCACATTTTGACCATTTGCATTGATATCTAGATATTTTAAAGAAAAAAACATAAATTTTTTACCTTCGAATGTGCACAACAGAAAAACTTATAACGACAAAAATTTCGTAGAGTTCTCGATGTTTTTATTTGATAATACTCATTGTATTTACAAACATCTTGTTCAACTGGATACCTTATGAATTGTTGAGTCATGACTATGATATTTTGAACAAAATACAATATTATAAGTAGAAGAAGATAAAATATGAATGTGAAAATGTTAAGTGAATAACCTCGTATTTATTTTTAAAGAAGAGATGTAGTTTTACATGAAAATTTAACTAATAAAATAAATTGTGGTACACTCGTTTAAGAGCTAATTGTCTTAAATTATTCTGGTGTATTTTGGAGTGAACGTACGGAGTTAACATTAAATTGATATGGTTGAGGTCGAACTGTCCCTTTTGATCATGATTTAAGGGTGAATCAATTTTAATATGATGCGTTAATGTAAATAACTCTAATTAAGGTGATACGATAGAGAAATACAACTAAAATAAGTAAGAATATAACTTCTCACTCTTTTAAGAAAGGTTTATTTCACTCTTTCTACCACTTCAACATATATATGGGCATCTAATCCACTTTAAAATTATATAAGAGTTTCATATGATCCTCCAAAAATTAGAGTGATAACAACAATTTTGATTGATGTTTTTGTCGGTTTTAAGTCTTTTCTCAAATTTATTTAATTTTATGATTTTAGATATTAAACTAATTGTAAATGAAAAGGTTAATAATATATATTGCTGATCTTCTATTTTATAATTACTAGGAAGAGTGGAATTTAAAAAATAATATGGTATTCACGTGTTATTAGTTGTACAGAATAAAAAAAAGAGTACTACATGTTGAATAAATAAAAACTGATCGACATTTGACTTCTACAAAAAATGTATGATGTGCTTTTTTACTTTATACAAATATTTTATATTATATAATTTAAATAATGAAGAATTTAGTGCACAAAATATTTAAAGTATATTTTTTATTTTATTTTCTTTTTTTGATGGCATTTGACCATGAAATTTGATAAGATCTTCAAATAATTTCCGTTTCCAAAAAAAGGCACAATTTTTTTTTAAAAAAAAAATTTCAAGTTAAAATTTTAAAATATATGGCCAAATGAGATATTAATTATTTAAACATTATTCAGGAAGCAAAATGTGTTATATTAACATTTTTTATTGTAAACTCGTGCTGACAAATTGATTGTCTTTTATATTATTTTCTTTAGAATAATTAAAATAATAAAATTTATGTTGTGTGAAGGTCATTTTCAGTATTTGTATCATTGTAACGACCTGTTTAGTCGTTTTGAGCAACAGATTTTAATTCTGGAAAAACTGGCTGGGACAACGGATGGAACGACGGACCATCGTGGTCACTACGGCCCGTCGAGGAGGTGTCGTCCCATGACACTTAGAATTTTGAGATTGGGCACTGAAAATCGACTCTCTGTAAATTGTGACGGACCTGCAGGACGTGCCGTCACATCCACGACGAACCGTCGTGAGTTCCGTTGCAAAACACTTCAACTTTTGAGAATTTGGTGCAAGAAACGAGTTTTTGACCGTCATGACGGAGGAACAGGACGGACCGTCACGGCTGTGACGGGCCGTCACAGGCCACTTGAGCTCGAGGGAGCTGCGACGACCACCGTGACGGACCGTCGCAGGAACGACGGCCCGTCACAGGTTGCGCAGTCCCAGGCAAAATAGGATTCCTCTACACGTTTTAGGGGTCGTTTTGGACTATTCTTTCCTTAATTATAAAGATTGAGGGTTAATATTAATAGGTCTAATTACTTGGGGGTTAAAAGGGGTAACCTTAAGTTAATTAGTGGGTTTTATTGTCCTCCTTTACACTTAATTATACTTTTAATTAGGGTAAAAAGAAGGAGGGTTTGAATAAAACAAAACAAAAGAAAAGAACAGAAAGAGAGGAGAAACGAACGAGTAGAAAGAGAGAAACGAAGAGGATAGCAAGGATTTTGAGAAGATATCTTGTTGATTCAATTCTTCGGTGGAGGTAGGTTATGGTTTATGTTACGATATTCGTAGTGAACTCTTAATAGTGAATGTTATGTGTTGATAGTATTGTAAACCCTGCTATGTGCTTAAATTGTATGCTTGCATGATTATGATTATGAAATTGTGATGAATTAACAAAGCATGATGAAGCTATTGAATCCCAAATCTTGAAAGAACCCTAATTCGCTTGATATATTATATAATGAGAATGATGATGCCTTAGTGTGAAAGAAGGCTTGATAAATTATATAATGAGAATGATGATGCTTTAGTGTAAAAGAAGGCTTGATGAATTAGGGGATCGGGTGCCACGTTCCGGTACCAGGATAGAATGAATATGAGGATCGGAGTGTCACGTTCCGACACCAGGATAGAATATGGATCGGGTGCCACGTTCCGGTACCAGGATAGAATGAATATGAGGATCGGAGTGTCACGTTCCGACACCAGGATAGAATATGAGGATCGGAGTGTCACGTTCCGACACCAGGATAGTATATGGATCGGGTGCCACGTTCCGGTACCAGGATAGTATATGAGGATCGGAGTGCCACGTTCCGGCACCAGGATAGAATTAGAGGAGCGGAGTGTCACGTACCGACACAAGAGGAAGAAAGATAATGAATCTTGAAAGATAATGAATATACTCAATCTAATGAACTTAATTCCCAAATGAGTATGGTATTGAGGCTTGAGCAGTAGATCAAGCCAGTCTTCACTCCATCGGAAATTCAGGGTGAGCTAATGCGTCTAGCTTGGACTGGGTCTCCTTCTTCAAGTCTTGATGCCTTGAACTTCCGGCATGGACTAGCTTTTTAGTATTTTGTTCTTAGACAGTTTTAGTTTAGAAATTTTGAGATAGATGTTCTTGTGATGATGACTTCCAGATTTTGGGAATATTAATAATAGTTGAGTTGTTTATTATGAGTTTAAGTCTTCCGCATTATTTCTGTTGATATTATATTGAAATGTTAAGATTTAGATGGGTTGGTTCGCTCACATAGGAGGGTAAATGTGGGTGCCAGTATCGTCCCCGATTTGGGTCGTGACATTATTATGGTGGATAATGATTGAGTACTAATTGAGTAAGGAAAGAGTTATTCTAATGTAAAATATTAATGTACTACATAGTCAAACTACTGTAGGAAAACATAATGTCATGCTTATTTGTACTTATAACTATAGTAAACAATACAGATTTAAATGAAAGTATTTTACACTTTTGATTATGTATTTATTTATAATGTTTTGAACAGAAATAATTGTTATATATTTTGGTTTGAGTTGTGACATGAATTCTTCTATCGTTATTGGTCCAATGGATTATTTTGAAAGCTTGTTAGAAGGTTGCAAATTTGAAATCATTTAAAATACCACTCCAGCAAATGCAGTAAGATCAATAATTTATTCCAAAGGATTCAAATTGTTGCCAAATCAGATGAAATTTGGGAAGATTTTCCCCATGAATATCAAGAATACTCGATAGCTCTGAGTTTCCTATTGTTTGCAACACCAAACGGTAGCTCTTTTCCCGTTTGTGTGATTCTACCATTTTCCTTGATGGAGACAAACTGGTGAAATTTCATTTTGATGTTGTTATTTTTTCTATGATTTTAGTAATTTTTCTATAATTTATCGATAGTGTGTACATACCTAAATTATTTATCGATACATGCTATCTCTCATGACGCAGTATCAAGATATAATCTTTATGGATTAAATTTCAAGGTACTTAATATTTAACTTATTATTAATATTGTGGGCTCATATCTACTAGTTGTAATATTTATCCTGATTTTTTGCACATAGATACATGATCCAATATGGAAGTATTGGGTTAAGATGAATCCTTAGTTAATATCATATGTTTCTACCTCTCATCAATACATGCACCATATAGTGACGGAGTAAAACATTTCATGTATAGAGATAAAAAATATTTACATGGTGTCACACCTAGGGTTTAAACTCATAAGCTAAGATAACCTATGATGAAACTATAAATTTTCCTTATATTAGTTTAATTTGATAGTCCATATATAATTATAAATAATCATTTAACCCTATTTGCGTCGCTCTAATCTGAAACATGGTAATTCTGTTGGAATCTTTGAGTTGGTTAAGGACTGTTGCCTTTGATTTAGTCAAGGACTCTTGCATGAAGTCCTATTTTTTAGGATTGTTAGATGTTTCTTATTTTATCTTTATCTTAACAACTTAGCAGTATTGTTGGCCTTTTAGTTCTCTTATTTGTTAGGTGAACGACTATATTAAGCCAAGAGCAACCTCAATAAATTATGCACTGCAAATCCAATTTTTTGTGTTACTCTTTTCAGCTATTGTAGGACATTACAATTGATCTCAGAGCCCCACTAGGCTCGTGAAAAGGAACGAAGTTGCAATCTTTGAATGATCAAACATTGTGAGAATGAGTGAGGACAATACTGTGAATAAAATTCTTCACTTTGATTGTCATTATGACCACTAGAGTGAACTAATAGAAAATTTTCTTTGAGAGAAACGTCTATGGGGTTTGGTGGAGATTGGTGTTGAAAAGCCAAGAGAAGGGACTATATTGAAGGAAGTACAACAGATGCAACTTGACGATGTTATAATCAAGGATTACCAAGTCAAACATTATCTGTTTCAGGCAATCCATCGAACTTTTTTTGAACAAATCTTGGACCGCCCCACATCTAAGATTGTTTGGGACACAATGAAACGGAAGTTTGGAGGAAATTCGAAGGTGAAGATATCTCTTCTAAATTCATTAAGAAGAGAGTTTGAGGTTCTAGAAGTGAAGAGGGATGAAACCATCACTGAGTACTTCGCAACTGTGATGATGGTCTCAAATAAGATGAGAAGCAATGGATAATATATGCATGAGAAAAATATTGTTGAAAAAATTCTGTGAACTCTAACTGACAAGTTCACATATGTTGTAGTGGCAATCGAAGAATCAAAAGATACTGAAAACATGTCCATCGATGAATTACGTAGTTCATTAGTGGTACATAAACAAAAATTCCACCGACCAAGCAATGATGATGAGGATGAATCTATGAAACTAGAAGGTCGTTTAGGAACAAGCAACTGACGGAGAGCACCCTACAGAGGAAGGGGATAAGGAAGAGGAAGAAAAACATTCAACAAAGAAATTCTGAATGTTATAAATGCCATAATTCAGGACATTTTCAATATCCATGTAAAATATTATATAAGGAAGCAAATGATGCAGAATTGGAAGAAGAAGATGAGTTGCAGTTAATGGCCTATGTAGAACTACATGAAGCAAAGAGGAGTGATGCGTGGTTTTTTGATTCTGGATGCTCAAATCAATTATGTGGAAATTAAGATTTTGTTTTCGAGACTGGACACAACTTTCTCTCACACTGTCAAGCTTGGAAACAATACAAGAATGAGGGTCATTAGAAAGGGGACTGTGAAATTATACTTGCATGGAGTTCTTTATTCCATTGATAATATGTATCGGATTCCTGAGCTTACAAATAATCTCTTGAGCATTGGGCATCTTCAAGAAAAAGGATTAGCTGTGTTATTTAAAGATGGTGCGTGCAATGTTTATCATCCACAAAGAGGAAAGATCGCCGAATCCACTATCAGTGCAAATTGGATGATTATTTTGCTTGATGAGGCCTCATCCACAAATATTGAGTCAAGATGTCTCCAAATCAACAATACAGATCAATCAACTATTTGTCACTATCTTTATGTCCATCTTAGTTACAAAGTCCTTCCCACTTTGAAAAACAAAAATACGGTTAAGGGTTTGCCTCAAATTGTAGCACTAAGTGCCACTTGCGAGGCATGCATGAACGGCAAGCAACATCGGACTCCGATTTGTAAAAGAGTTCAGTAAAGAGCAACTAGAAGATTGGGTCTAGTTCATGCAGATCGTTGTACTCCTACTACTCCAGCATCAAGCAGCTAGAAGAGGTACTTATTGTGTTATATAGATACTTTTTCAAGGAAAACATGCCCTTATTTTCTTTTGGAAAAATCAGAAACATTTTATCACATTAAATGTGTCAAAGCACTTGTGGAAAAGGAAATTTGGATCCCCATTTAATGTTTAAGAATAAAAAGAGGAGGAGAATTCAATTATGCATAATTCAGTGATTTTTGCAAACGACATGGAGTGAAAAGACAATTGAGCACAACCTATACTCCACAGAAAAACGGAGTAGCTGAGCGCAAGAACTGTACAGTAATGATCTTGGTGAGAGATATGTTGATAGAAAAGAAAGTGCCTACGATTTTTTGACCTCAGGCAGTTAGGTGGATGATTCGCGTCTTGAATCGATCACCCACTCTAGCTGTAAAAGATATGGCCCTTGAAGAGGCATGGAGAGCAAAGAAGCCATGAGTTGATTATTTTGGAGTGTTTGGATATATGGAATATGTTCACATTCCAGATCTTAGGAGGATCAAACTTGAAGAAAAAAATGTGAATTGTGTTCTATTTGGGGTTAATGTTGAATCTAAAGGGTACACAATGTTCGATCAAGCCAAAAGAATTATAGTTAGTCCTGATGTTATTTTCGAAGAAAATTGTATCTAGGATTTGAATGGAATTTCTGAAGAAGAACAACTAACTTTATTAGGTTGGGGAGACAACATTGTAGAAGATAACACAACTCAAGAAGGAGAACTCACAAAAGTCGACATTATTTCACAAACTGGAAATAATTCAACAGTTGTTGCACCAAACATGGAAGTATAGGAAGCAGAAATCGACGTCCACCTGTATGATCGGCAGATTATACTTTTGCGAAGGTTTGTCTAAAGAAGATGATGCAAACATGGCCCTATTGATGATATCAGATCCTACAAGCTTTGAGGAAGTTGTCAAAAGTCCACAATTGAAACAGGCCATGGATGAAGAGATCAAAATCAATTGAAAGAACTTGACATAACTATGTGCTGATGCAAAAAAAAAAAGGAGTAAAATGGGTTTATAAAACCAAGATAAACGAGCCTGGTTAAAGGCTATGGTCAGGAACATGGGATTGATTATATTGTTGTTTTTGCAACTGTGGCTAGAACGGATACAGTAAAAATGGTCATAGCTTTTGAGGCTCAAAAGGGTTGTATGTTGTATCAAATAGATGTCAAATCAAGTTTCCTATTTGGGGAGTTGAAGGAATATGTTTTTGTAGAACAGCCAAAAGGTAACGAGAAAAAAGGGAAGTCAACCGCTTGTGTATAAGCTAAATAAAGCACTTTATGGACTAAAACAGGTACCTAGGGCTTGGTATAGTCAAATTCATTCTTATTTCATCAAGGAAGGTTTTGAAAGCAGTTCCAGTGAACAAACACTCTTTGTTAAATGAAAAGAAGGTAAAATTCTAATTGTGAGTATTTATGTTGATGATCTTTTGTTTAGTGGTGATGACGAAGAGTTGTTCAGTGAATTTAAATGTTCCATGAAAAAAGGAGTTTGATATGATAGACTTAGATAAATGATCTTCTTTCTCCGAGCTGTGGCGATTCAATGATCGGATGGTGTTTTCATATGCCAAAGGAAGTATGCAACAGAAGTTTTGAACCTATTTGGAATAGAATATTACAATCAAGTTAGTAATCCTATTGTTCAAGGACAGAAGATTGGATTAGATGAAGATGATATAAAAGTGGATGCATCTCAATACAAGCAAATAGTGGGAAGTCTAATGTATCTCACATCCACTCTTCCTGATCTCATGTTTGTTTTAAGTCTTATAAGTCATTTCATGGCATGCCCAACGCAACTACATTTTGCAGCAGCAAAAAGGGTACTAAGTTAATTAAAAGGTAAGGTGAACTATGATGGGTTTTATAAAGGGGAGCAGCTAGTTAGCTGGTCAGATTCAGTGATAGCGACTATACTGGTGACATAGGAGATAACAAGAGTACTTCAGGCTATGTATTTATGATGAGTGGAGAAGCAATATCTTGGTCATTCCGAAAGCAACCTATCATCACCTTGTCAACTACAGAGGTTGAGTTTGTTGTAGCCGCTGCATGTGCTTGTCAAGCTATTTCGATGAGGAGGATTCTAAAAGAAATTGGTCATGTCCAGGCAGCTGGTACAAAGCTAATGTGTGTTAATTCCTCAACTATTAAGTTGTCCAAGAATCCAGTCTTACATGGTTGTTCTAAGTACATAAGAATAAGATTTAATTTCCTAAGGGATCTTGCTATAGAAGGAGTCGTTAATTTGTTGTTTTGCGGCACTTAAGATCAACTTGCAGACCTGCTGACAAAGCCTCTCAAAGTGGAAGCATTTCAAAAACTGCATAAAGAGTTTGGCATGAGCACCGATTCAGATTTGAGATGATTCTTCATAAGACGAATAAGTTCAACTGAGGAAATGTTTGAAACTTTAAATTGGTTAAGGATTATTGCCTTTGATTTAGTCAAGGACAGTTGCATGAAGTCCTATTTTTAGGATTGTTACATGTTTCAGATTTTTATCTTTATCTAACTACATAGCATTATTGATGGCCTTGTATTTTTCTGTTTTCTGAAGTATTAAGGCAAGAGAAACCTCAATAAAATTATTCACTATAAATCCAGTTGTTTGTGTTACTCTTTTCAGCTATTGTAAGACTTTACAAGTCAATTGAACTATTTTTCTTCCTCTAACTCTTCTCCTTATACCAATGTTCTATGATAGCTCAAGTCGGTAAAAATAAATGATCTCTTTGTATTTTATTTTGTATATTCACCATAATTTATAATGTAATCTCTTATAGTTTTCTCTTTAATTCATTGATTGCAATACTTGTCACATTTGATGTTTATTTTGTACTCATTTTTTTGGTTAAGGGAAATGCAAGTCCCAATTTTTATTTCGCTCATCTCTACAAAGTATAGGTTATTCAAATTGAATAATTTTCCCTTTTAGTGCTTGCGATCTTTTATATTCTATTGTAAAAGATTTATTTTTTATCACAATATTCATACTGATTGTTACTTAAATTTATGATATTATATCAATAAATACATCACTATAAATAGATGAAAGCTTCATGTTCTATAACGAATAATTTTATGTGGTGTGTGTCTTTACAATATTTTCATTTTCTTATTACTTTGTAATCCTATTTTATCAAAGTCTCTACCCTTTTTATACAAAAACTTTACCATGATTTCTGTATTTCTTTATTATATTGTAGGTTCATAATATTCGATTGTTGATATGTGACATAACATAGAAAAAATCTACCCAAACAATATTTATTGAAAGAATACAATATGATACATTGTGAAACTATATTAGTCTAGTAGTTATCCAAACAAGCAAGATGAAAACACTTGGAAATGAAGAAAAAAAACTATGAAAAGTCTTTTTTAATGTTACATGCGTTAAATTTTGATTAATCAAATTGAAATTTTATTTTTCAATTTCATAGTTTTTTTCTTGATTTTCATAGTATGAACAAATGTTTTATGATAGAACCGAGAGAGCTTATAATTTCAGATAGTGATGATGAATTCCCTTGGAAATGGGATGCACGCCGCTATACCAGGTTCATCTCTTTTCATTTTCCTATTTGATCTGCAACTTCAATGATCTACAAATATATTTTCCTTTGAGAGGTTTTATTCAACAAAGTAGTTTGCTTTCCTTCCTCTTCTCTTTACACTGAATTCTCCCTCTCTATGAATTCACTCATTGATCTTAGTGCTCCAAAGCTTGGAGACCGAACACCGATCACTTAACTTTATAGATATCATACAATAAAATATTACAAGTAAGCCCATAGATATATAAGAACCTAAATACTATCCTGTGGTAAAAAAAACTTTTTAATTGAAAAAGAAATTATCTGGGCATTATTGCTGAAGACAAAAAAAATATAGCAGTAAAAAGGAGTAGATTGTTGTAGACAAAAGGAAAAAAATCAAATGATTTGACAGTTTAATGTCTTACTTAAATAAATTACAAACTAAAAGTTACGCATCAAAGCTATTGTAAAGTATAAAATTAAAGGACAAGCAAATAAATATTGGAATGTGAAAGATTTTATTACCTTCATTTATGTGTAGCGGACAGTAATGATAATTATTACCTTTTTTTTAATATGTACTTATCAAACATTATGGAAATTTTGGCGTGGATACAAAAATATCATGAAATACATTATGAATTCGATATGCATATACATTTAGGGTATATAAAGAGATTAACTGATAATTATGACTCCATAACTAATAGTGCCTCAACATGGACAATTTTCACAGATAATGAATTGGGTTAGGAGATATCAAATTAATATAATAACTAAGAAAAAAAGTTACCATTAAATAATATATGGCAATGGATGGGGTTGCTCCTCTCTAAACTAGAGGTTTCAGTTTCAAACTATTGATATGAACAAAATCTTTGTAGGAATTGCTTTTGAGTAGCTCAAGTCTAATACTCAAACTTTGAAGTTAAGAGATTCCCTCTATTAGCATGGTACAGTAAAATAATACTACATGATATGATTAATGAAGGTCAATTAGTACACATCAAAGATGGTTGATGGTCATCTATATTTTAGAAAAGGTGGTTCATGCCCATTAGTGGAGATGCTTTAATAGAAATGTCTTAAATATCCCCACAGGTAATGGTCTTTATAGTGCAAAGACATGGTGCAATAGTTCTTGTCAATGTTTTGATGATAAAAATGAAAAACTGTTCTAAAGAGTTAATTAAATAATACTATGTATGACTCAATATTTTAGTTTTTTTACATTCATATTTTGTACACCTACTAAATAGCTAAAGCCCTACATATGTTTCAATTTTTTTAAATAAATTCTCCTTACAAATGTTTTTTGCAATGCTTTTGAAGATTCCCTAAAGTGGCATATCTTATAATTGGGAGTCAATAGGTTGTTCGTGGAACAATAGGAACAGAAATGTTGTCACCAACGAAAGAATATGATGTTTATTTGGTGTTCAAGTTGGTAAATATCTTTGATTATTGACTTGAATCTGCTAAAATTAGTATTAGGTTTGTGGATTATGAGAGTGAAACTAACACTTAAACTCAGGCCAACACTGTGCACCTTCCTAGATTGCAAGAAAGTGGGAATATCCAAAAAAAAAAGAGAGGAGATTAAAGGATGGAAGTAAAATTTTGATATTTTTATAGAAAGAAAGGCATCGATGGTCCTGTTGAGGCAAGATTGTTTGAGATGAATTACAAAAGAGGACTGATGAGTCCATGAATTGGACTTATTTAAGGATATATTTTAATATAAATAGTTTCCTCAAATGCTTGTTTTATCTCAATATCTAATGAAAAACCTTAATTTATAGGTATTAGAAGTTTGAAGGAAAATGATGAGTCCTCAAATTGGACTCATCAAGAGCCTTATTTTAATGCAAATAGTGTCCTAAAATGTGTATTTTATCTCTATATTTGATAAAAAAAACTTCTAAGTTTCAGGTATTTCATGATTTGGTAGGAGCATGGACACTTAGGTGCGAAATAAACACAAAAAGAAAGAAAATATCCAATGATGAAAAGTGCGCATAGCCAAGCACACTTGGCAACGCGCTATGTAGCAGGATTTCGGCTTCTGTTACAACAAGTGATCCCTGAAGGAAGTAGATCACAAGGCGAAGAAAAGAAGCAGTTGGCACTTCACCGAATAGTTACACGAAGCAAAGTTATTCCGCCCTGCATTACAACATGCATCAATATATAGGCAAGACTCAAATGGCGACCAATCAGAGAAAGGGCGGATTGTTGAATCACTCAGCGATTCACGAATGAAGATGCCAATTGGATCCACCAGCACTAAATCTGAAGCCTATAATACTACACTCTTTTATTATTTAGAGAAAGTTTTTTTTTGAGAATGTTTGGAGTATCAATCATTAGACACTTTGATTTTTCTTATGAATTTCCCTCAAGTTTGGAGAGGGTTTTGCGGAAGCTTGAGGAAATAAGTTCTTCATCAAATCTTGGGAGTGGATCTTCTCTATTTACCTTTCTTTGTCATATTTAAGGTTTAATCACTTATACCCAGTTGATTACTTCATTATTTTAAGAATATTTAATTATTGCTTAATGTGTGGCTCCCCCCCCTTCTTCGGGGTGTGATTTAGTAAATATGTGTTCATACTATTGTTAGATCTTACTTACTGATAAGATTATATGCATTTTAATGTTGATTTCACTTTGTGGTTGTGGTTTAATTTGATGGGTTTGTAGTTGCAAATAAAAAACCACCCATGTGTTTTTTATTGCCTGAGAGGGACACTGCAAAACAAAGACCACTAGACTAATGGTCTAAGGATTTGGTCTATATGAGGATCAACCCGAGAAGGTAAGTCCTAGTCCAATATCCAATAATCCTCTATCAAAAGGTTAGAGTGTTGGTAAGGCGTAGACTGGTTAGTTTAGACATGTGGGTGTTCAAGAGGAATCTATTTCATATGGGGTATGTTGCTCGAGAGGGAACTTACTTTCACCCAAATGTTAGCCTAGTTATCATTGTCTTGCGAATTTTCTTATCAAAATCATGTACCCATTAGTTTGTGTTAACATATATTGCGGTCACACCCCAAGAACTCTTTCCCATACTTGTTTTATAATTTATTTTTGCTATTTTACTACTTGAAAAAAACCCTTTCTTGATATTTGACACTTTTGTTTCACAAATTTAATTTAATTTTTTTAATATTCAAAAATATCTTTAGCTATCACTATTTAGAATGGAATTCTAAGAAGGTACTACTTTCACTACCAGTCCCTTGGTACATGACCCTAACCCTTGGTTGAGTTACTTTAGTAGCTTCCATTCGTAGACACTCTAACTGTTGGTTAGTGTCGTTGATCACGAAATATAAAGGATACATATATTTAATCCTCAGGAAGCATGGTCACTACCTCACATAAAAGAACAAAAAGGCTGAAAAGAACAGAAAAATGAAGGCTCAGGATCGCCGAGTCCACTTGGTTAGTCGACAAAAGGTCTTACTTAACCTTTTGTTTAAGTCTGCTCTTCCCTAAAGGAAAGGATCAAACAAGCGGTAAACATGTGCACTTGGTGCATCGCCAAGTAGTTCTGCGAAGTAGAACAATGTCATAGAATGACCTAACGCACGGTGATGTTGAAGGTTGGTGCAAGACGGTGATGAACTACAGCAAAGGGTGAATCGCCGAGTTGATGAGAGATTCCAACTTATGACGCCGAATGATCCGCTGCAACAAATCTGTGAAAAAAGAAGTACTTCTTAGAGTTGTAGTGTAAAGAGTCGAACGATATTACTATTTTTGTCTAGAATAGTACTTCATATTTTTTTCCTAAGTTTGAGAGGGTTTTGAAGACTTAAAGATCGATAGGATTTCACCATTAAGATTTGGACTTCAATATCATAGATTCTTCATTTTGGCATCTGTCAACATTTAATTCTTCATACCCAATTCAGTGCGAGCTCAATTTGGTATAAATTTCTGTATCTTATACATGTATGGCTAAAATCCCAATTCCTTAGTGTGTGATTTAGCAAATATCGGTTAAGATAATTGTTGAATCTTTCTTGATGATAGATTATTTGTAGTTTAATTCTGAGTTTTTTAGTAGTTGTGGATAATGAATTTGTAGTTTAAAATACAAGTTTATTTATGTGTTTTGATCTTTCTCAAGAGAGAGGTCGTAAAACTAAAACTACTAAATTAATGGTTAGTGGGAATGGGTCGACATGAGGTTCAGCTCGAAGGAGTGAATCCTAGTCTCATTACCGCACAATTAGCTCGATAAAGTGAGCGGCTAGTTAGAGTTCGAGAGGAATTTATTTGAAACAGAGTAAGTTGCTCGAGAGAGACACTATCCCCCTTAAAGCTTAGCCTATTTACAATTATTCAATGACTTCTTATATAAAGAATATGCCCTCTAGCTTAACCAGTATTCCCTTCACATCTCAAGAATCCCTATCATTACATCGCATTCATTGTTTATTTATGCCTTTTTTACTGACCCGTGACAAAACCCCCCATTGTTAACTGATACTTGTGTCACTCCTTTAATTTACGATATTTTGAATCGTCAATGTCTTTAGCTACGACTAATTTTCTATCAATTCTTACTACCACTTCTTTGGGACATACCCCCAACCATTGGTTGGTTTTCTATAATATGCACGATTGTAGAAACTTGCATCGTAAGATGTGTCTTGATTACTCAAACATCAAAATGACGCAGCTGTTGGGAAGTGGTGTAATGTAAGAGTTCCGACTTAAGTAGAACTTTTTATTCTTCTTAGTTTCAGTTTTAGTAATCTTAGTTGTAGTTTTTTTTTTGCTTGTTTAAATATTAAAGAAGGGAAATGATAATGTATGATCTTTATGAGTACCACGTGGATCATGCCCCCTTGAAACCATTCAACCTCAAGGAAAATCTCCATACGTTCAAACAAGCACGGAATGCGACAATTTGTTCCTATGATCTAGACTAGAGCCTTATCTATCTAATAATGATTAAAATGATGTTTCCAGAGCTAGACTAATGTAATTAAGTTTATTCATAAGTATTAGAGCGTAAATGTCAAAGAACGACTTTGATGTATGGAAACTAGAAAAATTAGACTTGTAGACGTCCCTGTATTTTGTGAAGATTTGGGAGTGTCATATGAAGTCTAAAATGTATAAAAAGACTTTAAGTAGGTAAATGATGTTTATAGTGTCAGAAATTCTAGTCATAACTCCACAAGGAACACCACAAGGGTCCATTAGGAGGACCCGAACACTATCAAGTAGGTTGCCAAAGTAGCCTGCATGCAGCCAATATTTGGAGGCTGTCACAAGTCACGCAGCCAACACTTGGCATGAATATCTTTCCTCGCGATGTGGGACCTTCACAAGGCTCACTTCCTTAACTCGAAATTAAGAAGAAAGATCTGGAACTGCCCCCGCGACGCACAACCACTTCGCAAATTCGTTTGTGTCGTTTTAAGTGAATTTTACTTCACAAAAAGACCCAATTAAGTGAGAGGTATTTTGGGTAATTTAGGGGGTGACTATATATTGATTTAGCGTCAGTTTTATTTCATTTTTACCCACCCAAATAAATTCATCAAATCACTCTCATTTCTCTATAAATTCTCCCTCTAACTTAACCTCCATTGAAGAGCATTGGAAGGTTGGAGAAGAAGATCAAGTTCTCAACATTAATTATCAAATTCGTGGAATTTGTCTTCATTAATTTATGGATTCGTAACTCTTAGGATTCCTTTCCCCAAGAGGTCCCTTTAAAGTTGAGTTCTAAATCACCCAATGCCAAGGGTTTTTCTCTACAAATGGGTTTCCTTCTAAACATTAAATTGATGATTAATTATGATGAATTGTGATTACCTATGGCTAATTAAGTACATATTTTTGAGTAATTGATGCTGATCAATGGGAATTTTGTGTGATCCATGTCCTTTCCCCAGCTTCCCCAAATCTTGTTTCTTGCTTATGAATTGATTGTTAGACTTATGTGTTAACTAAGCTATTCCATTTATTGAATGCCCATTGTCATGTATTGTTGGGATTGGATTAATTCTTGGATGGTTTAATGGATGAACCCTTTTTCCCTAACCCTAGTTATGAATTGGTCTTATATATGATTAGGGTTATTGGAATCGATCATGTTATTGTTTAATTCAATAGATTATGATGATGATGAGTGGATCATTAAATAATTGTGATGAATTGAGGGTAAGATCTTAAAGGAGACTGATGAAGGCTATGTGGTAAGACTCTACGATCTTGAGTTCTTTACTTCATTGATGATGACTTATACTTGATAATGATATCCAATGGATGTATTGTATGTGATTAGATTGAGAAGATAATGATATGATAATTATGATGAAATGTCTTGACTATGTGAATTTTGAGATCATGTTAAGGGTATGATGATAAAAGATTAAATGTGAATTACTTGTGTGCCTTACTATGATATGATTATGATGTGTTGATCTCACAAATGAAAGCTTGTTATGAAGGGACGTTCTCATGCAATACCTAATGATATAATGATATGATATACAAGGGGTGAGTCTGTTATGGCCTAGATTCAGCTAAGATGATTAAGAATGACTCAAATACATTTCAAAAAGGGACTTTAGTTTAGCACGGAGCGAACTAGTTGTGATAGGTGTCCCTTCCCAATGTGCGAAAGTAGGTTCACAATGTTACTCATGAGATGGAGACTATAATGCAATTTTGCATAAGGAGAATTTCAGGTATTTCTCTTAGTTCCTTAACTATGTTTCCTCTATAGGAACATTAGCTAGTGGATCCACCTATAATTCTATGTTCATGTTTTGGTCCTACCTTGTCAAGTAGACCACCTTCTTTCGATGTAATGTTTCATGACATAGGATTCCATATTTAGCTCACATGGTCTATTATCGGTTAATGCGATTGTTCCCACAAGTAAAATGAAAGTAATAAAGTGAACACTAACTAGGGTGACTTAAGAAGTTTGTTTAGTGTATATAGGGGCATGAGACTCTACTTATACATGACAGAAGTTTTCCTTGAGGGAAGTCCTAGGAAGTTGTTCTTATGTACTTATGATGAATGAAATGTATATGATAATTATACATGTTGATGATCCTATATGATGTTAGTTTCATTGGTGAACATTGTATTGGTCTATGTTTATGTACATGATTATGAGGATGCATAATATGAAGATATATGAAAAGTAGACATTTCTTATGGTCCTTTACTTGGTTTACTTGATTATGTGGGGTTATGGGTCTTCACAAAAGCATTGGACTTTATTGATTGGGAAGGGTTTGTGAGTAAGGGTCTTATATTATGTGATGTAATGAACTCTTGTGCATGAATTGTATCTAGGACATTATGTTGGAGTTGTTAGGCTTATACGATCTTGATATGATGCCATTCATGTTGATATGGCCTTATGTTGATATTATCCATGTTGACTTGACTTTGTGATGGTATTGGTGTTGTGTTGAATATGGACTTGTCGTAAAAATTATTATTCCTATTGACTTGTATATGCTCTAGTGTGTGCATAATGGCTTTCCAAATGACTTAGCATGTTTTCAAGAAATGGTCCCTTTTGTGCGTGTCATCAAACTGGTTTATTTCAAATATCCATACTTAAAACATATGGGTGTACTAACCCATATTATTTCCCTTTTCCCCAGCAATGTAGATTCAGACCGTTGAGGTATCAAGGTCTCTTTGCACGAAGACTTGGACTTTTCCCCATGTTTTTGTAGGTCCTATAGTTCAAGCATAGTGCTACATGTTCTACCCTAGTAGTATTGCTATTGTCTTAGAGACATTGATTTTTTCCTATTCTTGAAGATATTTGTTGTAAGTCCTATGTGGCAATATAAATTTGTATAATGGCTATGCTCGAATACTCTACTTTAATTTATATGTTTTACTGTGACATGATTTTAGTAGACTAAATTCTTACATATTGGTATGTTTACTAAATGATAAGCCTGTGTAATCTTCACTAAGTGAGGAGTCCATGTAAACTCCATATATGATATGTGACACGTCTATCTATACCTCAATATGTAAAAAAATTTAATTATCTGTATTTTGACGTATTATATGTATGACGAGTGCTAGGATCTAGTCTAAGTCCTCTATGAGGATGAAAACGCCAGTTACGTCTAGGGGGTGCTCCCAGATCGTGAAACAATTCAAGAAATGTGGATGAAGTTTCATTTAGTGCTACAACTATGCCCATCTCATGGATGTTCTAAAGAGACGATGTTGGAGTGCTTCTATTGGGGTCTTGGACCAAAAAATAGAAGCATAGACGATCAACATTTCAAGGGACTTATTCTCCACCAACCCTACGAAGTCGGCACAACACTCCTTGATAGTATGATTGACACAAACAAGGAAGCCTAAAAAACATGAATGTAACCCACTAGTGGCTCAAGTTGACGTTCTGTCGAAACGAATCCTAGGGTTGGAAGCACAAGCCATGGAAAAGGAAAATAACTTCTTCTTTCGATAAAGTAAGCATGGGAAGAACCATGGGTGTTTGTAAAATGACGATGCTCTTTCAGTCATTCAATAAAATCTTAAAGAACAAGACAAGAAGATGAATGAGTTGAAGGACGACATTGAAATGGTGAATGAAATGTCTACCTCCAAATCCGTGACTATGCAGCTGCACTATTCTCAAATCACCCATTTGATGATAGGTTGCTATCCACTGTTCACCAAGTACTAGCCTAACTACACCATGGTTGACTCCAAGGATGAATGATAGTTTCTAAATTGCATAGTGTCGTGACTTTAACTAAATCATTGTTTGGAGGGAAACCTAAAGCCCATCATCATTGAATATTTGCGTGCAGGTAAAATAAAGGTGTGTTGTTTGTAGAGGGTCATGTGTGGGAAGTGTTTGAACAATGCAGGGTGGAAAGCTAAAGCTCCAGCTGGCAAATTGCATAAGAGGCGGGAGACAACCTTATCTGTCGTTCTACTGAAGACATCATCAAAATTGAATTCTGTAAAATTCGGTGAGCCTACGAAATTATTAACAAGCCTCCATACTTGTCGGTGTTCCCAACATTTAGCGCCGTTTGAACTCCCAAACTTACTAGAAAGTTTTGTGAAAGTTGCCGAAATAAGTGATTGCTTAGAAACACGCCTTATGACTCGACGAACATGACTAATATTGCTGAGTGGGAAGGAACAGGAGAAGCTTGGAGCCAAAGGTTAAATTCTTAGCCTTGTTCACTTTTATACTTCTTCATTCCTCCAACTTCACGTTTGCACATTAATCTCTACATATGTCCTCATAACCTAAGTATTATAGTATTGATTTGTACATAGAACTTGGATTACATTACTACCATTTTATTCAACTGTAAATCGTTCATCGTAAGATATGAGTCTTAGACCTATAATTCCCTTTAGTTGATTTTGCAATAAAATGAAATGATATTATGATGTTGAGGTGCAAAAAAGGCACATAAGTAGAAATATTTTGTTCTTACAACAAATTTTGTGTGCTTCTGAACCTCAAAATGGGTCATATCAGCAGGGGTTGTGCTTGCATGGGTGGGGTCTTACTTAAGTCTAACATTTTGCATAGCTAAGTCAGGGTAGAGTGGAAAATTTGAGAAAGTGGGTTAATAGGCATGTTAGGTTGCTTATAAAAGGTGTGTAGTGATTGTTGAACCACTCAGCGGATGTGTAATGTCCCCACCTGGCCTTTATTTTAATACTAAATTTGTTTAAACACTACAACTCGAAGAAGCAAATATAGATAGACCTAAAGTACGGGAAGAAACTTGCCGCCCTAAAAAATGGAGCAACTACTTAACCAGGATTATTCTCTATCTCCCTCATTATCTTCCCCTAAATTGATCCTTGGATTATTATCATTTGTATTTTGGGACAATTTTTTTTAATTGCGGTGGAGTGAGGTCTACACATTTTGTGTGAATATTGATATTTGTGTTTTGTGTTTATATTTGGGTTGTTCTGTGTAAATTGTGTTATACACTATTTTTATGGATGCTTGAGCTTATGTATACCTTATGTTTTCATTATGAAATGAATTCGACCCTTCCAAAAAATTTGCCACCTTTTGCATGCGCTTATATGTGTCTGTTCATTAGAAAATTTGAGTCACAGTTTCGATCAATATCGATGAATTAAATAGCGCTTGCAATCAAACAATCATGAATATACGGATATGATGAGACCAAATGAATTTGCTTAGATAATATGTGAACTCTTTGCATCTCGTTATAACTAGTCATGTATCAATTTGATTCTTTTGTGACGACTGTTGCACACTAGAAATAGCGTGGAGTCTTGTTTGACTTAAGTTTCTATACCTTTTGTGATAAGCCTTCAACCATGCATGAAAACACCTAGAATTTGCCACCCCTGGTCCGGTCGACTAAGTAAGACTTTATCTTGATATGATCTAAGGGAATTTTGTATAGTGTGAGCCAACTGACATATACCTCTTTAGTGACCTCTTTTATGAGTGTATGAACCTATCAAAACCTCTCTAACCTGAACATTCTTTGGAATAAACTTGATGAAAACTAGACCTTTCTTAATCAACTTCCTATAATCCTCATGATTGTTGGTTTGATTGAAATAGCAAACTTAGGCTAGGGTGTGATGAATAGAAAAGGAAATTTTAAGAAGTGCAAGGAAAGTCTCCTCTAATCCATGGTGTTAAGAAAAATGGAAACACTCCATATAAAAAAAAGAAAAAGAAAAAGAAAAGAATAGAATGAAAAAGGAAGTTGTGGAATAATGTACAAAAGAAATGGGGTTTCCAAAAAATCTATGGAACTGAATATTAGGATGACTTATGAGAACTAGAGAAAATATTCAAGGAAGAGGAAAGGAAGTGTTGTAAGCAGCAAAACTCATGAGGATCATAGTCACTGAGTCTAAATGACCATAATTTTGCTCTAAACCCCATTATAAGCCTTATAAAGAACTTTTTGATCTTGAGTGAGCTGAGAAAGATGTTGATTGGAAAGTACGGGCAAACCTATGGACGAAAGCATGCATTGGGTTCCTCTTTCATATAGTGAGTGTTGTATCTACCTCCTCGAATCTGATTGATTATACCTTTGTGTGTGAAAATTGAATCATCATTTTTGTGAGGGAATTCGAATGTTCCTATTGAGTTTGAACTTCCATTTGAAAAAATTACTGCGAGCTTGAGAATCTTTGGTAATAGTGTGTCAAAACTTGAATCTTTAAGTACAAAATTGATCCTTTCATAAGTAAATTGAGTCTTGTTGTGTACATTCACGATTGAATCTTGTGTAGCACTTTTGAGACATCCTTGTTGAGCTGCTAAACTTCAGTTTTATTTGAGGATAAACACAAGATTAAGATGCAAGTGTTGATGAGTACACAATTTGGACTAATCTAGGGCTATATTTTATCAGAAATATTGTCCTCAAATTCTTCTTTTATCTCAATATAATATAAAAATTCAGGAGTTTCATGTATTTTAAGTTTAAAGGGAAGCATGGGCACTACGTCGCAGGAAGGAATAAATTGGCAGTAAATCAGAGTCAGCGCATCCCGAGTAGTTCCACGAAGCAGTACCATGTCGCCTGATGACCCAAAGTGCAGAGATGTTGAAGGCTGGTGCATGATGGAGATCAACTAGACCAAAGGAGGAATTGTCGAGTTGATCGGTAATTCCGACTAATGACACCGAATGATGTAACACATATCTATGAAAACTATAAGTACTAGTAGTAGTATCTGAAAGAGTCAAACAATGTTATAATTTTCATAAAGAATAGTACTTTTTCATATTTTTGCTCTAAGTTTTAGAGGGTTTTGAAGACTTTAAGATCCATAGATATTCATCTTCATGATTTGTACTTGGATCTCTAGGATTCTTCATTTTTGGATTGTATTAAGACATAAATCTTCATACCCAGTGTAATACTAGCTAATGTTGGAATAAATTTCTATCTCTTACACATGTGTGGTTGAAATCCCCAATTATTGGGCTATGATTTACGGCATATGGATTAAGATAATTTTTGGGTCTTGGTTATTAATAGATTAACTGTAGTTTAATTGTGATTTCGTTTCGTAGTTGTGGATGAATTTAATGAATTTGTAGTTGCAAATACAATTTTATTAATGTGTTTTTGGCTTGCGAGAGAGATAGGTCTTAAAACTAAAACTACTAAATGATAGCCGGTTGGAGTGGGTCAACATGTTGTTCAGCTTCAAAGAGTCAACCCTTGTCTCATTCCCACAAACTCATCTCGAGAGAGTGAGTGTGTTAAGGCGTAGGATTGTCTTCAAATGGTAAGTGGATGTCATAGAGAAACCCACTTGAACTGGGGTAAGTTGCTCGAGAGAGAATTTATCCCCCTTATGGCTTAACCTAGTCATAATTATTCTATATATTTTCTATTAAAAGCATGTACCCAATAATCTGGATTAACCTGTATTGCCGTCACATTTGAAGAATCCCTTCTCATTATTTAGAACTCTTTGTTTATTTTTTCTATTTTTACTTACCTGTGACAAAACCCCCCATTGTTAATTGACGCTAGAATCACCCCTTTAATTTACAATGTTTTAATCGTCAATGTCTTTATCAATGAATAATTAGCACGTAATTCTAATTTCTATTAATGCTCAATACCACTCCCTTGGGACATGACCCCAACCCTTGGTTGTATTACTATACTATTGCACGATCATAGACACTTGCATCGGAAGTTGTGTCTTGATTGCTCAAACACCACAGACTCCTTGTTTAAAGAGTCAAGTTTCATCCAAAATTAGATGCAGATATGGGATTTTAAGTTTTACATTTTTTAAACAAGAAACCTTTGAATTCTTATTCAAATTACTTTTTCAATGTTCGCGATTTACTATAAACAATTCATATACATTGGATATCCTGTATGGCTTAAATATTACATAATAATTTGAATGTCTTCTTCATACTTTGTGGCCTCTATATTTTGTCTTTAAAATCACTCTTAGAAGGTAGAAAAGATGAAGAAAAATTCCTTCTTCTGATATTTTTATTATATTGGATTTTCTTCTCTATTTATTCTATGTTAGTTAATGTGCTTCTACTTTTACATTAGACGAGAGTTTTGATGAATACTGAGGATGGAGAAATCTTTGTTTGGTTTCAACGAATCGATCAATTTCAACTATATGAAAGGAAGAAAATACGGTGTTATCATTTGCATGTTGCTCCCAAAGCTCCATCATGTTCATCTCCCTCTTCTTTAGGGTCTACAGCTTATAAGGTATGAAAATACCATAACCCAATATTTTTAATGAAATTCTATGGAATGATAAATAAAAATAAATTTGATTAACAATATGATATAATTATTGTGGTAATTTCCCAAATACCAACACCAATAATGGAGGGTGCATTAGTGTTTCCAGCTAATATTCCTACAAAACGCACCTCATCCTTCAAACATTTTGTCCCCCTTGGTCTCATTGTTCACGTCAATAAGATTCCGAACCTTCCTTATCATGTATATTTTTTATTGCTTTCGCTTTACATAGAACTCCTTCCCATGTAACAAATTTTCCTGGGTCTTTTGTTCTTTCCACGTATTCAATCGATTTACAGCCTTTACAATAGGAAAACTAATGGAATAACATGATCAATTACTTGGAAGAGGTTATACCCCATGTCTCCTATACTTGTCAAACTTTGTCCACAATCTTTTTATACTTAATTGGATCTACATCTAGAAAAATGAACTTTGTTTCACAACTACTTACAGATTACTCTGTTTTAGTTGGTGGAACGAATATTTGTGGCACTTCGGCGTTCACATCGTCAACATTTCCTTTTGATACAAGCCTCAATGCTTTTAAATCATTTCTTACATATATTAAATGGGTGTTTCAGTCATTACATAACAAAGGATTTATCAACACGATACAACAAAGGTAATTTGCTTTTAAAAACGAACGTCATATTTAAAGCAGCAATACAATACAATACACTAGGTAATAACCAACATCAAAAGTAAAGTTTTTCAGATCTCATCATGAATTTAGTTATTACATTAAGATTAGATCTTGTAATGCGATAATGCAAAAGTTCTATCTGGACCTTTCAATGGTAGTACTCATGATTGTTTTTAACTGTTGTTGCATGATATTTTGGAGGGTTACCTTCTAACAATAATTCAGTAATCGGTCCATAAAGCTTCGAAGATGACACTTAGTCTGTGCTGAACGAGCACAAAACTAACACTGTTGTTCCAACTTTATTTGCCATTACTGTGTGCTCAACACGTATGTACATGGATATATTAACTCTTATAAATCGTACATTCTATTAGAAAATAAAAATAAAACTAGCCTGCAGAAGAAATCCAATTTTCACCCCAAGAGCGCCACGCGTAGGAGGAACATCAACCCATTGATTCTGGTGAAGAACTTGAAGTCCTATGGTGTGATCTTGTAGAAGGAGTGTGAGAAATTCATAGTCAGAATGGTTGTTTGTGCGTATGGTGAGTTCTGGATGAGGGCATGCTGGATTGTAAAGGACCAAAGCACCAAGCCCCTTTGCAATCCATATCATTGAGATGAAAACGATCAAGACCAAGACCTTCAGACAATAATCGAAGAAAGCAACCACCAAATTTCATCATACGCTTAGATTAGTCCATAAGTATTTCCGTGCCTCAATTTTATAAAATTAATGAAACACCGAATCTCAATTTTCATCACTGCATAATGCATATTCAAGTTATGTTTGGCTTTCAAATTCATATTCAAAACATATACCTACATTGTCTTTGATATTGTTCTTGACTGGGAGGTTTAGGTGACATTTTGAAGAAAATGTAATGTCTTCGATTTGTAGCATGAAAGAAGGGCTATACAAATAAAAAGTTCTAGCATGAACAATCTTTTTTCTTGATATCTCGAATGTAATACTGTTTCTTAAAGTTGATATCTTTCATATAAAACTTTCGATTTCATGTAACATTTCATCAAGGACAAATATTGGAATGCCGTGATTAACAATTTGGAAGAAACCACATGTATCCGATGCATCTCTTAGTTTATCCACATCTCTTTATGCTTGATTGTATCCATCTTGTCGATGCCTTCAGGGTCAATCACACACACAAAAAAATGAAGTGTGTTTCACTTGAATCCAATGAATCTGTCTTGTTTATTGGTGATAGAATGACTATTTGAGCTATCTTAGTGATTTCAGCATCAACAAGCCCTTCGAGGTCATCCTGTGTATCATTGAGGGCGTTTAACTTACTTATGTTTTTATAACTACTTGTCTGATCAATTGTGGCCTCGAAATTCTCAGTGCTAGAGATTACCATATTCTTAGCTAGGATGGGATGTGGAGCTTCTAATGGGAAGAAGTGGATATATAAATATTACTAAACTTTATTCACATCACCATCATCCCTAATGTAAACGAAGAAACAAGAATCTATATACAAGGAAATCTTCATTATACACTTCAGTTCTTTACTCATGTCAATATAAGGAGATCACCTGTCCATTTTATTATCAATGTGGGACTTTTACCCACACTAAAACTCCCTCCTTCATGATCAGACTCAACTATAGTTTCGAATGGTAAGCCTAATGAGGATAAACCTTGTTATAATACCATGTAATAAGATGGAACAAGACTATTTATTCCAACATATAAGCAATGTACAAATAAAATAAATTGTGTGCTAACTTTGAAATGAAATAAAATATGATTGCTATAAATCTGTTATCTAAATACATTATGTACGATACTAGGAATTAAGTCTATATACATTCTATAATTTGTCCCCTTAAAATTGGAGAATAGATATTGATCATGTTCAACATGATACAAAGATGATAACCTCGATATTCATGTAACGCCTTTGTGAGTAAATTAGCTAGTTTCTTTCTTGTCTTCACATAGCAAGTGAAAATCAAGGTCTCCTCAAGTAAATAATGAACAGAATGGCAATCAACCTCAATATGTTTAGTTGTTCAATAATTCATTACATTTCAGGCAATATGAAGAGTAGCTTGACCACTCAAATTTCTACCGGCTTATGATACATTGGGACAATTTCCATTAAGACGTATCAACATAATCTCATACGTAGACTATGAAATAGATGTGTACTCAGATTATACAATGGATGGAGATATAACAATTTTTTTCATACTCCTCCGTGAAACTAGTTCCAAGGCAACAAAGACACCATAGTATGTAGTCATATCATGACCCAAAATTCGAGGTCATGATGGCACACACACATAAGTTCTTCTCAGGAAAATGCTTCCAAAATCTCTCTCGCAAGCTTCCAAATCGAGAAGAAAGTGAAATGGAAGAAAGGTGGCTTATTTTAGCCATTAATTGAATATTTGAGCATGAGTTGACTCGGTTGAGCAAAAAAACTAGCTCCTAAACTTATTAATGTCTCCAAAGGGACCCTCAGTATTCATTCGAGGCTCGATAAAAATGAAACAAATATGCTACCCTACTAAATTTGATATTAAAATTCAATTGAATAATTGGATTCTAAAAAAATATGTGTCGTTGCAACTTGGATTATTAGAATAAGAGGATTTTTGAAAAAAATACCCTCAAGTACCTCTCTTTAGGCCTTTTACTCAACTTGTCGCCTAAAAACCCAAATCTCAACCTAAGACCTCATAAACCTTAACAAGCACTCGACTTTGTCAAACTTGATGTTTGAAACTAATGAAATTCCCGTCCAATGCTAAGAACTCAAAATGTTGACCAAAAAGTTAATCCTATCAAGAATTCTCGACTTAAGAGGGTGGAATAATTAAAATCTGACTAAGTCGCATTGGAAAGTACATTAACCATACCCTAAACAAAAAACGAAAATTCTACAAGAAATGGTATCATTTCACAATTAAAGTCAAAATAATGATATATTGGACATTACAAGTCAATCTTCTATCAATTTTTGATACAGTACAGTCTGCATCTTCAGAAAACCCAACACATGTAGGATTGTGATTACTACACAATGTTCAAAGTCCAAGGGCACCTTTCAATGTAACATAGTTTTTTGCATCAATTCTTCCCAATGTTTAATTGTGTCATGACCTGGATCTAGAATCTGGATCGCAAACGGCGTCGTTGACCTCTCAGAGGTCGCAGACAAGCCTCATCTTGCATTAATCACTTTCATATGGTTATTTTTAGCGGACAATTTTAAAGTTTTAAATGAATGAAGTATACAAAGACTTTATATAGTTATTTCATTAACTCATCATTTACTAAGTTCAATATAGATATAACAATCGTCTATCATAAGAATCTATTTGAAATAGAATAAGAATATATCATTAATACATTTGCCAAACAAGACCTTATTACAAAAGCTTTGAAATGAAAGTACGAAAGAAATTCTAGGGACATCATACACTAGGTTTTTCTAAATCTAAGGCTAGACTAAAACTGTAGCATTCTCGAAATCAAGAGTACCTACAATATGGTCTGGAGAAACGCTGATGTCCAAACCGTTGCAAGAGTCGTCAATCTATCCGTTACCATGCATATATAAAATAGTAAATAGTAGGGGTTAGTACACCACTTTTACTAAGTATGGGTGTATGCACACATACACAAAAGGTTATGAAGGATCAAAGAGTGCTCTTCCTAAAAAACATGCTACATCGAGAAAGCCTAGTGACTAGACATTCCTAAATCGTTAGATGTAAATTGTGAAATGAATATGATGTATTCTAATGCATTCAAAACACACAAATCATTTTCTATATTATTAAAAAATATTAGTATCATCTACATAATTTTAGAAAAACTCGGGCGAAGATTTAGATTTCGATCCTCTTAGGAGGAGAGCTCCCTTTTGTACACTTAGATTTTTTTCAATCTTTTTTCTTCTTCTTGTTCTGTTGTTCAATAATTCTTTTGGTCCTATTTTTTACTTACATGTTCAATGATTCATTGTAGTCCCATACCCACAATTAATCGGTTTAAGTAATCCAAGGACTAAGGAATAATTTCCCTACCTTATAGCGTGTAATTCTTTACACTATGTATTCATTACCTCTCATAAGCATTTCTCTATTGATCATGCCATTGATTTCATTACTTTAATGTTTTATATATAATACATTTAATGTACACAATACTTTTTAATCGCCGATGTATCATAAGACATCTCAAATGAGGGCCCAACGTATGGGACCTCAACTCGAGGGCCTTCTTTAGCGAACACAAAGTATGCTTCATTCGTTTATTAGTACTTCATATTATTTATTTCATTCATTCATAGGTTGATGTAAACACCATCTATACCTAGGATGAATTTTAACACTCTCATCGGATCATGAAGTGTAATGACCAAGAATGACCTAATGTCATTACTTGAATCTGATTTCACCTTCTAATTGTCTTACACAAAGACTTCGGTATCGTTCCTTTCATTATACTTCATACTTTAAGGCTGAATTCATTCTTTTTTTGGGAACTTTAAACTTAACCAACATAGATCGTGTGAGCATCATGAAATCCAATGTCTGCCCCACACAAAAAAGAGGTGGAATCACCGGCCAAAGTGACCCAAACATGATAGTATATATCTGGATTCAAACCCTGCAAGATCCCTATATTGGCAGTATAGGTTCAAATACTAGGGGATATAAGGATACCCAAACCCAGCATGCCGGATAGTCTCATCTCATGAGAGTAACGCAAACCTCTGCCCTTCCTGAAGGAAGGTATTACCGCTCACACCTAGCCTATCGATGTTAAGTATAAAGTTCTATTACATTCAACTCATAGATCATGGAAGTTGGATTCTAGAATGAGTACATTATAGCTCATTAGATGATTTCTCATCTCATCATTAGTATTAAGTGTGCATTAACTTCAATACTTTCATTAGAGTGTTCATAGAGATTGGTCTCTTCATTAATTTTACACTCTCATAGGTGAATACGTTTTGGTAACATTTACTTAGGCTCATTTGAGATTGATATAATCTTTCACATTAGCCTCTTATCATGTTGTCACCATTTTCATTAGAATCATATATTAACATAATTACTCACCTCATTACGTGAATTTTCATTTGTCTTTATCTTCTAGTGTTGACTAAAGCATTATGGAGGCTTGCTTCTCGATTGACATTTACTTACTCTTTTGATGACTTCTCATCCTTACTTTACATTGATGAAATGTGAATTGTCCTTACATATCATCCTTAGGTGTTAATGTGACTAGTCTCACACATTCTAACACCTTCATTCGTGAGTATTCTTTTAACACAATAGTATAGGTTTAAGACTTATCTCACTTCCTTTAACACCCCATTCTTGTCACATACTTAATTTAGACCCCTTTAATTATGTTATAACTCATGTTACTTCTTTACTTTAGTCTAGTAGCTTCATTTCATCGTTTATGGACAATGAGCACTTCTTTCATTGAGTTACATATGTTCATAGTTCATTCTTTTAGAGCATGTTGGGAGTTGTCCCAATGGATGGCATGACCTCTTTTATGGATTCATAGAATTACTTTAGAAGTTCTTATAATATATTTGATACTCTTACAATACAAGATTGGCATATGATTAGTATTCACAGAAACATTTGGGTATAGATTAAATAACCATCTTTGCTGGCATAGGCAAATTTTACATTCTTTTATGCTTGGTTGGATATGTATATTTTTCATTATCCAATCTTTTAATTATTTAACATAATATTATAGACATTTTCATGCATCCCTTTTGGACAATGTATTGTTAGCCATTTTATTGGCATAAGCTAAACAATCACTCAAATTATGATTTCATGGAGATCTTTTTAGCCAACCTTATAAAATAACTTTAGGCATAACGTTTTATTTAACATCTTGAGAAACATAATATGATGATTTAACGAACACAACATCATCAAGAAGTAACATTTACAGTAGGTATGCACACAAATCATAAGAATCTTCGTACATAACAGTTTCGGACACATCTTAACATAGTATCATTCTCTTAACCAATCTTGATTCATGACTTTAGGGTAACATTTTTAAGACATATTGGACAGCATAATATTAATACTTGAGGAATTTAACACCTTCATAACGTCAAAATAACAGCAATGCAAAATTCGGACAAACCGATCAACACCTAAAACGATTACGGGTGTAACTAACGCATTGTCAATTCATGATTCACGTTTTAAGCACTTAACTTTGTATGATCGCAACTTCATAGTTTAATAAACATTCATAATTAAAGAACATTAAACATAATATCAGACAGAAACACATACCAACAACATGATCTCTAACCTATTAAACATGGAATCGAAAAAGATACAAGGGACAAAGGAGTTAGATGAGAACATGGGAACAACCCTTGTTTTCAAGGTCATTGAATTGTTTGAAAGAAAGTTCTCTTGGTGAAATAAGTCCATGATAAACCCATACCTTATGGATATCCTAATGTATGAATACCACCTTGAATGAAACCTTGAAGAATCCTTGAAACCGCCATAGAGAAATCGATAAATTTTCTGCCTTTTTCTTGCGTTCGTTGCTTACTAATCTTGCGTTCTTTTTGTCTATGAGGTTGAATGTAATTTTTAGGTTTAATAAAATATCTTCACTCATTCAACTTAGGTATTAATAATTTAATTAAATTAATTAATTAACTAATTACTAAAAAGCCCCTCCTAGATTGACTAGAACTAGGAAAACACAAAACTTGGTCAAATCTGAAGTTTTTTCTAAGAATTTCGTTTTTCCCCTTTAAATTAATTGATTAAATGGATAAGTTAATTAATTAAGTTACCTAGTTTAAATATTAGAGTGACCTTAAATCATTGGGAAATTTTTTTAACCCTTTTGGACAATCCTAGTTTAAGTTAAGTACTAGGATGTTTCTTGAGTTGTACTAGGTTAGTGTCAGAATTTCGTTTTGATCAATTTAATTAAACTAATTAAATGGATAATTTAATTAATTAAGTTACCAAGGGTAATTACTAAAGTACCCTTAAGTCGTTATAACCATAACTAATCCTTTGAACCATCCTACGTTAGGTACTAGGTTGTCTTTTTCTTGTTTTAACAAAAATCATGATATTGCTTTGTGATATCTGTTTCACTCCTTTACATTAATTAATTATGTTTCTAAATTAATTAAGTAAGTAACCTAGGGTAATTACTAAATTACCCTTAAGTAGTTAGTATCTTAACTAAGTCGTTAGGATCTTAACTAACTCTTTGGACAATCTTAGGTTATGTACTAGGTTGTCACTTTCTTGTCGTAACCGAAATCTGAAAATTTCCTTTTTATTTTCGGTATTAGACCTTTTTAGTTAATTAATTAATTAGCTAACATAGGGGAATTAATAAAGTACCCCTAAGTTTTTAGGACCATAACTAACCTTTTTGACCATCCTAGGTTAGGTACTAGGTTGTTTCTTTAGCTACTACTGGGGTAGTTTCATCCCGGTTTTGGTCCTAGGTTTTTTGGTGCACTAATGGGTCCAATTAGGTTAGTACAAGGTTATTAAGTTATATAGGGCAGTAGGTTAGAGTATAGAATTGGTAGGGAGTTTAGGCTCCACATGGAGTGGTCCCTTGTGCAGGTTTTCCTCCATAACTTCCGTAACCGAATTCGGTTAGGGTGGTCCTAACTAACCATTATTTACGGTTCATTTGGGAATGTTAACTTATTTTCCCAAGGACCCTCACTATGTCGTGGGCACTGATTAATCTACATGATCATTTTAACTGATCATGTGCTATGGTATCTAGGCTTGACACTTAAATGCCTCATACCATTTATGTGATAAATGAAAAATGAAGATTTTTAGCTTAGGGTCTTCATTGCAGGAGCATTTAGAAAAATTGGCCTACACCCTTTAAGCCAATATTTTCTAATATGCCCAGTATTGTGCTTATTTGGGCTTTTTTTTATATAAATTGGCTAATATTCCTTAGCCATTTTTTTATACTATGTCCAATATTTCTCAATATTGGGCATTGGAAGGCCTATTTATCCCTAGTACACATTATTAAAGACTCATTGGGATCTTCACTAGACATGTTATTTTCTGGAATGTTACAAATTGTAGGCGCAGACATGATCTAGTTAAAAGCGCTTACCCTAAAGGAAATATCCAGATGAGTTACATTGCGGTAGTTTAATTTTACAAAAAAAACCAATTATATATCTCAGGATCATTAAAAGGAACACCACTATCTTTCGTAAGATGCACGTTGGGAACCATTGGAGTACTGCAAGGTTTTGCTGCCAACTTTAGGATGTCAACAAGTAGGTAAAGAATAGAGATAGAAAAATTTTCTTCTTGCTTCTATTATATTCTTATCCTAAAAAGTATCTTATCTTACCTATGTTTTTCATTTGAAATTTAGAATATAGGAATGACATTGTATAATCATGTAACACCTAATATTTTGAAAAGAAGGAAAATAATTTTTGGGGGCTGAAATTTATGTGTGCGGTTCCCATCTAAGGAATGTACAAGATTCTATGGGCCGTAGATGAAAATATTACAAAGGGGAAATAAAATTTTTGAATCAAGTCACAGTACACTTTTTAGGGTTCCACTAGACGGTCCTTCATTACTCAAACCAGTCGTAGATAGATCTCATATTTGAGTCCCAGACATTATTAAACTTTTTAAGGTTCAAAAAAAGGATCTACGAGTTATTTCTATGGATCTTAGAAAGACCAATGAGACATAGAAATGTTTCGTTAAAAGTGAAAGTGAAATTATGGTGTCAATAATTGGTATACCGTTGACCTACATTGATCGTAAAAAGTCCTCCGGTCCGTAGGTCTGAATAGTAGGCCGAAGTCAGACAATTTTTAAAAGTATATATTTCTAATTTGTTTAAATGAACGATAAATCATTTTTTCCACTAACCTAATCACAATTGAAAGTTTTTAAGTCCCACATCACCCACTTTAAACTCAATACCCTAAATTCGCTAAAGCTCATCAAAATTCATTTTCACAAATTCTCGTAAGAATAAGAAAGAAGAAGAGCTAGGATTCCATCCAACTTCTCGATCCTCCATTATTCTTGGTGTTTTGGCCTTAAGGCATGTGAGTAATCATCCATGGAGTTCTTTCCTCCATTGTTCGTTAAAGATTTTCAAATTCTCCTTTTTAATTTCATAGATTTAAGTTAGGGATTCAATTCAATCTAATGGGTTTTATTCAATTGTGAATTATTCTTATTACTTAAGTTTTGTAATGCGTTATTCAATGTTAATATATGATACGCAATTGAATTGTGTTTAATCATGCCTAAATTACAATTTTTCAACTATAAAGCTATGATGAAGGCATAAACCAATGAATTACGAAATTTATGAAGATATACATGTATTTATAAATTTATTATAAATGAATTTAAGAATGTTTATAAGTTAAAGTATCAATGTTATCGTGAGAGGTTTTCTCACATTCTATTACAATCATGATTGGGAAAGATATTTCTCACATATTGCTTCACTTTGACAAAATTAAAGATTTTTTCATCTATGTTGAATTATGTTTAAGAAGATATTCTATGTTTTTCTTTGAATGAAGTGGATTGTTGTTTTCCTATATTAAATTGATATTTGGATTCTTATCTATTCCATTATAATATAAACTTAGCACCAATAAGGCTTTGAGGTGGAGATTCATGTAGGGTAGTCTCTAGTAAAAATCTCTAGTCCCAAACATTGTGCCCCCGTAGGATTTTTTTAAATGACCTAAATAGTGGATCTGTTTTACTAAAACATGATATGTACGGAGTCTACCTTGGAAACTTTTTATCTTCTTTTGTTATGAGGAATATACATGATTCCATGATATAGCTCCCATGGTCTAAAATCCCACAAAATGACTATGTTTTCACTTAAGTATTTCTTTTGTCCTTTATTCCAATTGTATTGACTATATCCTATAATTTCTATATTGTATTTCTTTATGTTGAAATGTAAAATTAATGTTCATATTTATATGTTTTAAACTATTTATAATATAATGTTCATGTTTGTATATATTGCCCTACACTCAGTACATTTCATGTACTAATTTATTTATGTTCCTACATTATCTGATGAATGTAGGGTTCGAGTTCCTACTCTACACACTCATGGCTAGACATCCCCTGGTAGCTTAAGTTGAATAGTGAGTATTAAGGATATGTGGACTGAGACATTCTCTATCTTTCATGACTTGTTGTTTCAAACTTAATAAGTGATGTATGGACTACATCCTATTTTTTTCCTTATGATATATTACAAGTCTTTGAGACTTGTGTTACACTTCTGCTTTATCAAATTTTTGATATATCATGTATGCTAAGTTTCCTGTGTAGGCCTTATCAGGGTCTTATACATCATGTTACACATAAAGTGTACCTTGGGGTGGTGAATAATTTTGTATTCAGAGCATACGATTCAAAAAGGTTCTTGGATGTCTCATAAGACACATTGAGTGGAGTCTTTTTCACACCTCGAGGATACCCTCTAAGTAACGTGATGGCAAGGATCATGAGTGACCCGAAGCTAGCCATCTGTGTGGCATATATATCAAGCATGTTAAAAATAACTAAATAACACATGTACTATGAGGAAGCTATAACAATGGATAACCAAAAGTGGGAAAATCCAACTAGTCTGAATACATGAAACATACTAAGAGTTTAATTTTGCTATGGATGGAAGTTGTGAGATTGGACGGGTTGTATGCTGCCTTAACTATCCGAATAATATGTATAGCTTTTGTATTAAAATTATGATTGGTATGATCCACATATGGTGGCGGTGTTTATGTGTTACTTTTATAAAAGATGTGGCCTCGTCGGCATTACTTTGTGTTGTATTAATGCCATGTTTAGGGCTTATATGTAGGTATAATGTAAAGTTGTTGATGTGAAGTACTGTAATCATGTCTAAGATGTTATGGATTGTATGAGCATTTGGTTTGAATAGTGATAGATAATATGTGCTATTTGTGTAGGTTAATAGTAAAGTGCCTTATAGTGCTTTTATGATCTTGTGTGAGTGACTATGTTATGATTACTCTTATGTGATGATATATGATGAAGCCGTGTATGGATGTGTTAAGGTTAGCATATTGTACTCTTAAATGGATATGTATGATTAAGGCAGTTTGTGATGACTTCTAACATGTGTTATAAGAAAGTATGTCTTGATTAGGTAGACCTAAATCCTTCTTCTTGATGCTTGAAAGATATGTGAATATGATATGTCTTTACTTAGGATGCTAAAGCCTCTTAGTCTTGAATGTATGAATGACATAATACCTTCAATGATGCTAAGAGGGTCATTTACGTAGAACTTTAAACCTAGTTGTAAGGTTATGAACATCGAAGTCGAAAGACGTAATGTTATCCTTCTTGTAATGAATGATGTATTTAAGGTTGATTGGCTGGAACGACATCATATCATCCTTAGGAAAGTCATGAGCTATCCTCGTCACCATTGTAAGGAAGCTGTAGGGGACCTCTTTGGTAGGGTTAATGTGATTGGGTTATGAGTAAGATATGAAACCTTTTTTATGCGCCTTTAATGTGAATTACTTTATGAGAACAAAGTCTAGCATCGAGTGAGTATAATAAGGGAAGTAGGTTTAGTGAAGAACGAGAGACAGTAAAAAAAGTAAGCCCTTCATATTCCTTAACAATGTGCCTACATGGGATGTCTCAAAGTTCATACCATTGACAAGTATAACACCCTCCATATGAGTAGGTTACAACTACAGATTCCATGATTTGCTACATGGTCTATGTAAGATACTACTTATTCTCATCATATCGGATACCTATAGCATTAAAAAGGATCTATGAAATTTAGATGGTGGTATGGGATTCTATCTAGACATTGCATAATAGGCTTTGAAGATGTTAGTGAGAGTCCTTGGGTCTTCTCTAAGACTATTTCTTGAATGTCCTTATGTGATGAACTCTTAAATGAACTATTGAATGAATGACTTAACTTAAGAAATTATGTTAGAAGCATAAGTACTTTTCTAGAGTAGTTAAGGGTTGTCTAGTTAAGGATTGAAGGGGGCATCAGAATGGTCACTGCGTATCTTACCTAGAAAAGTCTTAAGAATGACTGTAGTCCGGAAAGATGGTTTATTCCGTAGACATGATACAAACTTAGGTAGTCTTAAGGATTATTTAGGTAATATTGAAGAGGTCAATCTTGGACGTTATCTTCTTGATTTGGTTAAGTAAGTCTTTTGATAACCTTTGGGAAGAGAGAATGTCCTATTATATGTATGTTATTGTATTAAGTGAGAATGATCTTATCCTAGGTAATCCATAAGATCTCTCTAGTGTGTGCGAAATGGATTTATGGGTGGTCGCTTCACAACTCACTCAAGTGAACATTAGAATCACCTTTGGTAGAAGGATCTCGTGTTTATGGGTTTGGTGTATTATAAGTGTATATATCTCATTATAGGTGGTCTTAAGGATTATTTAGGTGTGCTTTAGAGGTTGTATGGTCAGTCTCTCTTTGTCTTACTTAAATGAGTCTTAGGATAGCTTTTAGTGCCAAGATTACATGCTAGAGAGTGTTCTATAGGCTTCACTGCAACAGTGAAGGAATTCACTGTAACAATGAACTAGCTCACTCTAATATTTTTCTAAAAATGTGATAAAATTCCTAATGTGATTTATTATGTGTTTCTAAGGTGCTAAATATTGTTCTTCTGCTTATAGTATGATGTTTTAATCAAAATTCATGAAAAGCATGTTATTTACTAAATGTCCTTTTTTCATGGTTTTTGTATGATTTCCATACTTAGTGCATCTAATGTGCTAACCCTTCTTTTCACTTTTTGACTAAAGTGTAGGGAATTGGATGTCTTGATATGCCACGGAGGATGGATAGGTTTCTAAGGGTTGAAGATGAAGTATTGGTGAGTCCTTATCGATTTGAAGACAATATCCACTCGTTCATCTATGTCTTAGTCATTATTTTCTATCTTGTATGTTAGTCCCAAGTATTGTATACTCCAAAGTTTAGATGGTTCAATGAGATGTGGTAAAGGTTTATTGTTTTGAATTAAAGTCTTCCACCTGTGTAATATGGAAAGAGTTCTTCGTGTGTGAAGAAAGTTTTAAATTCATATTCATTTTAGAATGTTTTATTATGGAATGAATGATACGAGTGGCTTAAGTGAGACTTCTTGAAGTCTCATTTGCCGTGTGATGACTCAAGGATGCTCGAACTTCTAGTGTGTACTTTTGGGTCTTTACATAAAGCCCCATAACCTTACTCAACCAAGTAAACCAAAAAAATCATCATAAGAAATGTCTAACTTCATATAACATAGCGTCAATAGTAATCATTATCATATTTTATAATATAGACCAATAACATGTTCATAAATGAAACTAACATCTTATAGGATTCATCAATATGTATATTCAACATATTCATAACATTTACTTTATAAGACGAGAAAAACCTTGTAGAACTTCCCTCGAGGCCAACTAGTCCAATGTTTCAAGTAGAGTCTGATACCCCTACTTAGACTAAGTCAAACCCCTTAGGTCACCCTAGTTAGTATTCCCTTTAAAACTTCATTAACCGACATAGACCAAATGATCTAAATGTGGAATCCAGTGTCATGAAACCCTACACCGAAAGAATGTGGACTACTTGCCGAGGTAGTACCAACAAAATGAACATAACATTCTAGGTGGATCCACTAGCTAGTATTCCTATGGGGGAAAATAGTTTTAGAACTAAGAGATATACTTGGGACCCTCTTGTTGCACAATTTTATTAATTTAACCATCTCCTGAGAACCATTATGAACCTACCTTCTCACATTGGTAATGGACACCTCTCATATCTACTTCACTCGGCGCGAAGCTAATGTCCCTTTTTGAAATGTCTTTAACCCATCTTTTAACAATCATAACTTAATATAAGACATAGAGACTAACCCCTTGTATATTCATAGTCATTACATCTTTAAGATTTTCATGACAATATCCTTTAAAATAACTCCATATGGGTGATCAACACATCATCATCATCATGTCAGAATAAGGCAAATAGGCAATTCATAACATCCTTATATCATTACAACTTAGCATAATCTCAGACCTTCACATAATCAAAACATTTAAGTTTCATCATCATACCAAAATCTAATTAATATAGTCAAAATATAAACTTCAATTGAACTTCATCACCAAATCCAAGCCATCATAATTGAAGTAAAGGTTTGAGATCATAAAGTCTTACCAGTTCTCCTTAAACAAGACTATCATCATTGGTCTTACACTCAAACAATACAATTTAATACATAAATAGGTGTAATAATATCACTCAACAAAAATAAACACAAGATTTAAATCAATTGCATCAATACAAATGAATTCAACATCAATTCATAACTTAGAGTTAGGGAATTTGGGTCAATTCATGATCTATTACACAATCTAGGTAAACTCATCAAGAACCAATGTAATTGAACCATAACACAACATAATATAATTATAATAACAAAAATAAACCATAAACAATACAACTTAAAAGAACAAATTTGTATTAGCAAAAACCCATATGAAATCATCTTTTTTAAAACCAATTTTTTAAGAACCCTTTGGGAAAAGGAATCCCAAATGGTGAAAGGATCCAATACCTTGTTAATATTTGAATGTTTATGGTGAAAATTTTACTTCTTTCCGTCCTAGAACCCTTAGAACTTGGTATTCTATGGAGTTTACACGAGAGAGAGAAAGTAGAGAGAAGGAAGAGCTATTTGGGTTTGGGAAGGTGTTAAGTGAGATTTTAGGCTTAATGTAAGTTATATAATTACTTAAATAACCAAATTAACCACCCCCTAATCATTAATTAATCCCCGAACCAACTAACTTAATTAACTGAACTAACTTAAACAAAACAGGAATATTTGCAGGCCGACCTACGAGACCCCAACCTATGAGCCGTAAGCCAGTTGACGTCCATAACCCGACCTTCCTTCACAACCATGGTTTTGTTCATAGATTTTTGATTTTTCCATTTTGTCAAATTGTCTATGTGTCATTCGATGGAGGCAATCGATTCCCCATCGATTGGATCATGCGTCGTCGTCTGCCAATGTTGGTAGACACTGTCAATAACAGCTTTTAGGTCAAAATGGAAGGGTTCTCCTCAAGGAACCTTAGTTTGGTCCTTGGGGATTCGTATCCAGATGTTTTGACCCTAAAACTATTCTAATATGTGTTAGAAACCTTCTCACAAAATTTCATCAATTTCTGAATATGAAGACCTTGTGACAGGTAAGGAACAGTAGCACCTCTTTCACTAGTCTCCGGACGTCATGGACGTTCCTTGACGTTTTGACTCTAAAACTTCCAAACTGACTTTTATACATTATTATTGTCCTTAAAAAAAGTGTTACAACCCTTAGACACTCATTTGAGGATCTAGATTAGGTCTTGGACTTTTTTAGAATGTTACAATATGATTCGTATATGCATCGACTACCAATAATTTAACAAATTCACCATTAGGATCAAGTACCTTCTTCCTATGATTGATGATTTCATCTATAAAATCCAATGATCAAGCTACTTCTATAAGATCAAACTCTGTTGGGTTGTCACAAGTTGAGGACGATAAAGGATGACATCCCAAATATGGTGATCTAGACTTGGTATAGTTATTACAATTCTAAGTTATGTCGGTTGGGTTGAATAACATTAAGTCCACATTTATGGACTTAATGAATAGTGTAAAAGTGTGTTAGTGTCGGTTTCTAAATATAGTAAGAAGACTTGCGACCGTATATGTTTTTCGTAAAAATATCATAAATTATGCTCCGAGTATGATCTATGGTTGAACAATATGGACAGTAGAAAATCCTACAGTCTGTTTGTCTTAACCGTACATTGAAGTCCGTAGTAATTTAATGGGTCTTTTCTCTAATTTTTTCAAATAAAAACTACAGTGTTTTTCCATCTAACCTAGGTCCTATATAATGGTTTTAAGCCCCAAATCACCCACTTACCAATAATTCTCCTAGATTTTCTAAAAGTCACCAACGTCACCCTCTCAAATTCTCTCTAGAAGAAGAAGAAGAACTAAGGTTTCATATAAGAAGAAGGAGTAGGGTTTCATAAATGTTTTAAATCCTCCATTAATCTAGAGAAACCTATAGTCCCAAATTGCATGTGTCCTTAGAATTGTCGTATATAACCTAGCTAGTGAATTCACGCAAGCAAAATATGATATGTACATATTCTACCTTCGCAAGTAGTTTCCCTTTCTTTTGGTATGAGTGATGTACCTAATTCCAAGATATATTTATCATGATATTATTGTCGGTTAAATCTAAAAATCCCACAAATATTACTATGTTTTCTTCAAATTTTTTCTTATTTCCTTTACTTCATATGCATTGACTATATCCTATAATTTCAAATTTTTTTATTTCTGATACTAAAAT
The DNA here is from genome assembly GCA_027705065.1 of Solanum peruvianum. Taxonomy (NCBI): domain Eukaryota; kingdom Viridiplantae; phylum Streptophyta; class Magnoliopsida; order Solanales; family Solanaceae; genus Solanum; species Solanum peruvianum. Next base: position 58,731,397 of record JAKWJD010001766.1, on the reverse strand, counting down.
TATTTTTTTTGTCTAAATGTTTTAAACTATTTATACTTCCAGTATTATGTTGATTCATATTTCCCCATACATAGTATATTTTATGCACTGATTTATACTAGTGCCTACATTATCTCGTAAAATGTAAGGTTTGACGTTCCTACTCCGTAGAGTCATGGCAAAATATCACATGGGTTTTTCATTTGATTTGTGAGTCTTCATGATCTGAGGACCGGTACATTGTATAACTTTGTATTTTCATTAAAAAAAATTTAAGTGATATATGGTTTCGTCTCAATATCTTTCCTTATGATGTATTGGATGACTTTGAGACTTATGTTTTTGTTAAAACTTTTATATATTAAATGCTTTCTTTCAAGGTTTTTCATCTATTATTTTGTATGATGTGTTGTAGGTGGATGATTTAAGGCATCTTGTGCTCTTATATGTCATATTGCGTCAAGGGTGTAACCTCGGGTCGTTAAAAATCACATCTTGTAATGACAATGTCATCAAATATACAATAAGACGGATACTGCCAGTTCTTGATTACTGATAGAAAATTAAGTGATCACATTTGCTCATTTTAAACCCAAATCATTTAACTATCTCACTGAACATTCCAAACCAAGCTCGAGCAATAAAAGGACTTCTTCAAATGACGGACATTGGCATTCTCTCTTTGATAAAGAAAACCATGTGGGTTCTCCATATATAATTTCTTACTTTCATGGATCAACATGAATGGGATTATTCTTTATATCCAATTCATGCGAAGGATAACTCTTAGAAGTTAGAGAAATGAATAAGCGAACGGTAAAGTGTATAGCGACGAGAGAAAGGGTCTATAAATAATCCACTACATATGTCTGAGCATATATATTAACTACATTCCTGGCCTTTAATCTTGCCATAGAACCATATGGATTAGCTTTAACCATTAGGCCCTACTTACACCTAAATAGTTTATTTTTCTGTTAGGTAAATCAACAAAATATTCCCAAAGGTATTAGTTTTAACATTGATAAAAGAGAAGCTTTGATTTCTAAATGAGTTATGAGTTCAAAAGATATTTTAAGAGTAGTGACCCCTTTCAAGAGGTTACTTTGACCAATTATCTCAATCTAGAGGAAGAGTTATGTTTTTAAACATATGAGCATAATGTATATATTATTGGGAGTAATATTTAGCATCAATATAGGGATAATTTCGAACAACTTAGATTCCTCATAAACCATATATGCCAACATGTGTACAGGGTCATACTTTCTATATGAATCTAAGTGCCTTCGGGCAAAACATAGTGGGTTCAATTAGTTGAAGTCTTCTATACCCCGGTAAGGTATATGAATGTTCTGGTAGCATGGGGGAGACGTTATATCATCATGTAGATCATAGTAATAGTTGTCGGTTAGAGAATCTCCTTATAGATTTGAAGTGTATTTTTATATATAACCTAGTATGTCGAGGTTATACTAGGATATATATAAGAAACTATTTTGTAAAGTTTTGAATGATTTAAATCTTTTATTTCTTTACATTCAGTTTGAGTAAATTGTTATATATTCATGTCTTTTCATTCATCTATATTACTTGCTCGTACATTTAATGTACCGATGTCATTTAACCTACATCTTATAATGATGTAGATAAAATTTCTGAGGATCCTCAAAAGGATTCTGTTGAGTTCACTTTGTGTGCTCCCTAGATTTGGAGTAAGACCTCATTGCTTTTGGAATCGAGTTTTATGAGTTGTTAGTAGTAGTTTTTTTTTTTGAGAAGTCACGATTCTTTTTCAACATTCATCTTTGTATAGTAGAAGCTACATAGATAGACAATTTTGGAGACTCTTTTAGTTTCTGGATGCTTTATTTAAATTTATTATACATACTAAGTATATTCATAAAAGTTTTGAGACTAAGTAAGTTTCTTTTAATCGTTTCTTTCAATTTGATGCTTATTTATGCTAAAGTTAGTCTTGCAGTGTCAGTAGTCAAAAAGGAGAGGGTTCGCTTGGAAACCAACAATGGTTCTTGCGTGTTAGCCATGTCCAGGGTTTAGATTTAGGTCATGACAGTGCTGAACACATTAATAGAATCTAGTGAAAATTGGGAAGTAAGAGCTTAACCGGGTAGAATAGTGTCTTGAGGAGAAATACCAGCCACGATCCATGCGGTGTACACAACATGTCAATTATCTAAGTGATAAAAATACGATGTTTCTAAGTGATTCAAAAGGGGTTTGATATCCCTCTCGAAGATAAGAGTACAGGGTGCAACATTTGTCCTCTAAAGGGAAATTTTGGAGCATAGGTGATGAAATTGACACTTCAAAAGGAAATGTTGATCTTCCTTCATACATAGGAATTTCTACTATGACTGACTCAAAAACATTTGAATATGAAGATACAAATTTTAGCAATTTTGAAAAAACAAGGACGAGTGCTACTTTAGGTTTGGGAAATTATGGGTGTCTATGATATCCTAGATGCCATGCATAGATTGTAAGCAGTCATGTGGAAGATTTTATCTGCTTCATTTAAATTGCACGTAACATGGCTTGAAACGGATCCGCCGAATAAAGATTAAACCAAATGGCTATCTGAGAATTTTCTAGCTACTTGTTTTAGGTTTAAACAAGGAAACTTATAAGACATTGGACATCATCCTTTTTTGTCACATTCATTATGTGAGATAAATAGAAACAATTAGGATGAAATAATGATATTTCTAATGGAATAAGAAACTTGGTCCCTCTTTAAATATTGGGATTTGAACTGGTGCCCTTATCTTGGGAGCAATAAAACTACGAGTTTATGAGATCTAGTCAGACTATGTAGTTTGAATCGATGTGCATGTTGCATACTTAGATAAAGGAAAATGCTTTACTTGTATTTTGGATCGAGTAGGAGATCAATTTATCATTCTGACAAAGGATATGTTGAGATTCTCTCATAAAATTCCTTTTATCAAGATGACAGGATCGAGAGGAATGTCATTGCGAAAGGATCCTTAAAAGTAGAGCCTGCCTTATTTTGTCTTTTCTCATTTAGTAATTTTAGTATAAAAATATATCCTTTGCAGTATGTAGAAATTGATGTCATGCTCAATGGAAAATATAAGTAAAGCCTTTTTCTTTATCAAAATAAGGAACGTGAACACCAATAGCATCAATATGGATTGACAGGAACTCAACAAACTCATAGTTGAACTATTTATCAAGTCTAAGATAAGGACAACAATTTTTATCCCAATATTTGAAAAGATCCCAAGTTTCTCCTTCCAATGGAAATACCTTTATTAAATCGGTGTTATTTCCAATAATTGCACATACCAAATTTTAGAGAATAATATCATTAATGTGTAACAACCCTAAAAATAGGTATGCTAAGTACTGATTAATGTGTCTAGAATGCTAACGATTAGACTGGGTTCACACGGATTGATGCGCATAGAACCAGACCTTGAAACCCTTGCTACATCCAAGCCAACTAACTTTGGGAGTTAGTTGATCTAGGAAAGGTTAGGTACAACCACGTAGGGCTCTCAAATACAAAGATTTACTTGAAGGAGTCTTTACCGGACTTAAAAAGGGAAAATCTTAGGTTTGGAGTGTCTGGGGCAAAATGATCATTTTCCAGGCTAAGGATAGTATCGTAATTACCCTAACTATATAATTAATTATTTAATTAATAAGGTAGCTGGGAATTTTGGGGAGAGAGGGCCGAAATTGGGCTCTTGAAGTGAGGTATTGCTCCACCCGGGTTCGAACCTATGTGGAAGCAATGAATTAAATTGTTTTTAATTTAAGTTGGTAAATAAATGTATTTAATTTATATATTAGTTATTATCTGACTTAAAATAAAATGAAATCATAATTTTAATAATTAAATAAAACATTATTAGACTACGTCCTAAACTAGACTCCTAAGCCTACGAAGACTCTTCTCTCCCATGCTCATCTCTCTCTCTCTCTCTCACGTCTCTATCACTCCCATTCACGTTTTACATGACAAAATAACTCCAAAAACAGTAGGTAAACCATAGTTCTTCACATTTTAATAAGTCACACGAAAAAAAATAAGAAAAACAAATGTTAATCAATAATGTAGGCAAAGAAAAGGTTTTCCGTCAAGCTTGGTGTTGAACTTTTAGTGTTGGATATGTGTTTGGAGGAGTTCTTTGGGAAAAAAGTCGAGGTTTAAAAATCAAAAAGGTATGGGCTTTCTTTTCTCTTTTTCCCTTTCCCAAGAGACCCCTTAAGGTTCATATTATTCGTCAAAAAAACTAGGATTGTTTCCCCTTTTGCATGCCCCTACAACTAGCTCCCAATTAATCGTAGGTTGGATATGTTTGCTGGTAGATTTAGTGTATATTATGTTTTCATGATGTATATTATGTTGGTTTACTTGAAATTTTATGGAAGATAACCTATGTGTTCCGAAACAATGTGCATGTGTGTGAAAAAATGTGGCAGTGACTATGTGTTCTCGAATTAAGGCTCCAAAGTTGATAATGTTTTGGTTGTTATTTTACGTGCATAAACCTTTGTAAATCTCGATATTCATTAAAATGAAAGTGTGGCTGATTTAAATATCAATTTTTTGGCTAAACGAATCGATGAACAATGCAATCGATGAACAATGCACCCAAAACTAAATAAATGATCTACAAATTACCCTATGAATTCAAGTGTAAATGTTGAAGGAAGTGATCTGGAAAATGTGACAAAATTTCTAGAAAATGATAAGTTGTTTTCGGCTAAACAGGGATGTATAAATCTGGAAATTTAAATGGGTATAAATTAGGTGAGGTCATTAGGAATCAAACTCGCGACCTCACCCTTAAAAAGCACTAAAACATGAAAAGGGAAATAGGGTCAACAGTGATTGATCTTGGGTGTGTAGGCTTAAAAGTAAAGTACAAAAATTAATAAAAATAAAATGGGAGCCGTGGGAATTGAACGTACGACCCCCAGGCAGCGAGTGGAAGAAAAGGAAAATAATAAAAGAAAAGGAATGTGAGACATGGGAATCGAACCCACGACATCAAAGCTGCGAAGCAGAGTAAATGAGAAAGGGAAAATAAAAAGAAAATAAAATAAAGGTGAGGTGTGGGAATCGAACCCACGACCTCTAGGCCGACTGCGAAATAAATCATATATAAAGAGAGGCTGTGGGGGTTTGATCCCACAACCTCATGGTCTATGCGAATTGAACAAGGAGAATTTAATGAAAAAAATAAAAGGGGCTATGATGGTTCGATCCCATAACCCCTCGGTCAAGTCAGAGGGGATTTCAAGGAGAAATATAAAGAGGAAATGTTGATGTTGGGGCTCGATATAGGGTCCCAATGTTATGTGGAATAAATATAAAATCAATATAAAATGTAAGTGTTGTCCAGGGGATTCGACTTGGGTTCGATTTTCCAAATTCCGTATTGATACATAAGTCATACGTGAATTAAATATTTAAAAATAATGCCACCTACTTAGATCGAAATTGAGATCTTGGCATACATAGAAGATGCATAAGTCTAGTAATACATAATTTTAGGAAGCCATAAATCACTTAAACAAACTATGAGTGAAGCCTCATGGCTTGTATGTGCCATAAGTCTAGCATACATTTAAAAATAAGTGAACCTACTATATATACAATGAAATGATTAAACTCTATAAGGGTTAAGTACAAGTGTAAAATACACTAAATGGCCAAGTGCATTGGCATATGATGAAATGAAACATGAAATGATGAAACCCTAGAAGGGTTAAGTAAGAGTGTGAAAAATACAAAATGGCCAAGTGCATTGGCATATGATGAAATGAACAATGAAATGATGAAATGAACAATGAAATGATAAAACCCTAGAAGGGGTTAAGTAAGAGTGTGAAGCACACCAAATGACCAAGCGCATTGACATATGATGAAATGAACATTCACATAAAAGGGGTGAGTAATTATGAAGAGCAAATGTGCTAATTTGAATAAATGTGGTGAAAACATGATATCAGGCTAATGTAAAAGATGAGAGCAATCTCAAATGAGCCTAAGTAAATGTTACCCAAACGTACTCACCTATAATAGTGTAAAGTTAATGAAGAGACAAGTCTCTATGAACACTCTAATGAAAGCATTGAGATTAACACACTTAATACTAATGATGATATGAGAAATCATCTATTGAGCTATGATGTCCTCATACAAGAAGCCATCTTCCATGACGTATTAGTTGAATATTATGGAACTTTATTTAGAGCATCGATAGACTAGCTATGTACAGTGATTCCTTCTTTTGGGAAGGTGGAGGTTCACGTAACTTTCATAAAATGAGACTATCTGGCATCCGGTATGGGTCTCCTTATATCTCCTAGTCTTCGGAACAATACTTCCAATATAGGATCTGGTGGGGTTAAATTCCCTTGTAAGCTAGCATGTTTTGGATCACTTTGGCGGTGATTCAACCTATTTTTGGTGTGGGGTTTCATGACATTGTTTCATGATGCTCACTTGATCTTGATCGGTTAAAGTTAAAATTCCCAATGAATGAATGAGGCTAGCCTCAAATGATGCACATAATGAAACGAATGGTACCAAAGGTGTTTGGATAGGATAATCAAGAGGTAAGTTAGACACAAGTAATGACATTAGGTAATTCTTGGTCATTGCACAACAAACCTGATGAAAGCCTTAAACTACATCCTAGGCATAGATGTTGTTTACACTGGCCCATGAATGAAATGAAATGAAGTACGTATGAATGAACGAAGCAGACTCTGTGTTTGCTAAAGAAGACTCCAAGTTGAGGTCTCATATGTCGAGCTCTCATTTTTGCAATTCTTAATGTAATGTCCATTATTCCAAGGTCTCATGACATACGAATAAATGATATGAACAACTTTATGTGTTATATGAATTTTGATTTGAGCAATGTGTACGCTGTTGTTTGTTGTGTGCAAAATGTTATGTATGATGGTAAATATTACTCTCATGGCATAACTTTCTTAATTCAAATTAGCTCATAAACTTTACTAATCCAAATTTGGAAAGTTCTCCCACTTTTCTAATCTTACTTTCGCAAGTCCACTAACTTCACATGCTATAATCATGTTGCTAAGAAAGAGCTATTCTTACTCATGCATGTATTTTTTGTGTGCTTGCATATACCCATACTTAGTACAAGTGTGTACTAACCCTATAAAACTCTAAACTTTTAGGTGCAGGCACAGGTGGACGCTAGAGGTACCGGATCAACATTACAGCTATCCAAACGTCGAGCATTCATCAGACTTGGTAGGACCTCATGCTTTCAAGGATGTTTTCCCTTTTACATTCTAGCTTAGTTGTAGGATTGAGCTAGTGGAGTATGTTCCACTAGCGTTTCTTTCCCCTTTTTTTTCAGACATTGTATCGGTGCCATTTTGGCAAGTACATCTTTATCATTATAATAAACTGTTTCTTTCATTTGATGATCTTAATGTTAGATGGTTGATGGTGAACAATTATATATGTAATAGAATGTTTAGTAGTCATGTTAGGTAACAAAAAGTTTTAAATTTTACACTAAAATTGACCTAGATGAAGTAAAAATAACATATGTAGGCTTCTTTGCAACCTCTGACAGGTCAACAACGCCAGTCTCATCTGGGGTCTAGATTCCTATCGTGAAAAAGTTGGTATCAGAGCTCTAGGTTAAATTATGTGAATAATAAGTTCATATCAACCACATCGAATAGTTTCAAAGTCATGGTATTGAAGTGCACCACTATCCTTGATTAGAGACTGCATGATGCGCAGGAAAATTTCCCTTCTTCTAATCATATCGTGCCTTCTCTAATGTCGAGTTTCTTGGTGTTAAGAGAGTATCTAACATCAACTCTTGAAGTTTACAAAAGATGAATACAAGGAGAAAAGCAGGCAGGGATATTGGAGGAGCGGCTACTGGGGTAATTCAAGTTTCTCCCTAGTCACCAGCTGATGGTGTAGAGATGCCCGTTAACTCAGATGGGTTGACAGATGGAGAAGTAAGGACAAATTTTGTACTGATTGCTCAAGCTAGCACTTTACAACCTCAGCCTATTAGGTTTGATTGATGTGGAGAAGTCTAAGTTGGCATCCTACCAGCTAAAGGATGTAGCTCAATCCTGGTACAAGTGTGGCAGGATAGCAGAGCCTTAGGAGGGGCTCCTATTACTTGGGATCTTTTTAACATGGGTTTTCTAGGGCGGTTATTTCCTTCATAAATGAAGGAGGTTGAGGTTGAGGAATTCATCAACCTTAAAAAGGGCTCGATATCATTCTAGGATTACTCCCTTGTAAGACATTATTACCAGGAGAGGCCACCTTGTCGGAAGTGTGGCATACGGCATGGGGAGAATGTATGATGGACTCTAACGCTTGTTACAGTTGTGGCAAACTGGGTCACATGATGAAGGATTGTCCGAATAGGAAAAGTAAAGAACAAGGGAAGGAGAGAGTTCAACCTAATGTTCCAAGTGAAAAGGATCCAAGGAGTTAACTTTTCTTTGCACTACAGGTCTTAGGGTGCAGGGGAAGGCACCTCGGGTGAGTAGCGTTAATTAGTCCTTCAAGTATTGGACTCATGCACTAGTATGCGGTTAATATGTTTAAGTCATCATGTTTGTTGCAAATTTATATGACTTACATTTTTACTTATGTTGTATGCTTTGATGAGACTAGTTTCAGAAAGAGTTGCTTAGTCTATTAATATAAAGCTACTAGTAGGTTTCAGCGATGTGCACCATGTTTTTAATTTGTGAAACAGATATTCACCAATGGGGAGTATTGAATAACTTATGTATGCATACATTCTATAGATGAATTACTTATTGTTAGTAAAGAGTAGTTTCATGTGGGGATGAATGTTCCTAAGGGGGGGATAAAGTATCAACCTTAATAATGGGTGTGCTAAGTAATGCTTAATGTGTCTAGAATGCCAACGATTAGACCGGGTTCACAGAGATTGATGCGCATAGAACCAGAACTCAAAACCCTTGCTACATCCAAGCCAACTAACTTGGGGATTTAGTTGATCTAGTAAAGGTTGGGGTCCAACCATGTATTTCTCTCGAATATGAAGATATACTTGGAAGAGACTTTACCGCACTTAAAAAGGGAAAATCTTAGATTTGGAGGGTATAGAGGTAAAATGGTCTTTTTCCAGGCTAAGGTTAGTACCGTTATTACCCTAAATATATAATTAATTATTTATTTAAAAAAGAGGAGGGGCAATTTGGGGAGAGAGAGCCAAAATTGGGCTCTTGAAGTGAAGTCTTGCTCCACCTGAGTTCGAACCTATGTGGAAGCAATGAATTAAATTGTTTTTAATTTAAGTTGGTATATTAGTTTAATTATTTTATATTTATTAGTTCTTTTCTTATTTAAAATAAAATGAAATCAGAATTTTAAAAATTAAATAAAACGTTATTTGACTAAGTCCTAAACTAGACTCCTAAGCCTAAGAAGACTCTTCCTTCCACGCTCATCTCTCTCTCACGTCTATATCACTCTCATTCACGTTTTCTATGAAAAAATAACTCCAAAAAAATTAGGTAATGTTCTTCATAATTTAAGGACTCACACGAAAAAAAATAAGAAAAACAAACGTTAATCAGTCACGTGGGCAAAGAGAGGGTTTTCCGTCGAGTTTGGTGTTAAACTTTTGGTGTTGAACATGTGTTTGGAGGAGATCTTTGGGCGTCAAATCAAGATTTGAACATAAAAAAGGTTTGGGTTTTCTTCTCTCTTGGTCCCTTTCCCAGGAGACCCCTTAAGGTTCATATTATTCGTCCGAAAAACTAGGCTTTTTCCCCTTTTGCATGCCCCTATCACTATCTCCCAATAAATCGTAGGTTGGGTATGTTTGCTGGTAGATTTAGGTGTCTATTATGTTTTCGTGATGAAAATCATTACTATTTTGTACTTGAAATTGTATAAAAGATAACCTATGTGTTCCGAAACTATGTGCATGTGTGTGCAAAAATGTGGCAGTGACAATGTGTTCTCGGATTAAGGCTCCAAAATTGATAATGTTTTGTATGGTATTTTTTAGGTGTATAAACATTTGTAAATCATGATGCTCATTAAAATTAAAGTATGTCTGATTTAAGTATAACTCTTTTGGCTAAACGAATCGATGAACAATGTAACCCAAAACGTATTGATTGATCTAAAAATTACCCTATGAATGCAAGTGTAAATGTTGAAGCAAGTGAGCTAGAAAATTTGACAAAGTTTCCAGAAAATTATACGTTACTTTCTGCTAATAGAGATGTGTAAATCTAGAAATTTAAATGGGTATAAATTAGGTGAGTTCATTAGGAATCTAACTCGCCACCTCACACTTGAAAAGCACTAAAACGTTAAAAGGGAAATGGGGTCAAGGGTGATTGATCTTAGGTGTGCTGTCTGGAAAGTAAAGTACAAAAATTAATAAAAATAAAATGGGATGCGTGGAAATTGAACCAACGACCTCCAGGCAAAGAGTGGAAGCAAAGGAAAAAAAAAATAAAACAACAGGAATGTGATGCGTTGTAATAGAACCCACCACCTCATAGATGTGAAGGAGAGTAAAGGAGAAGGGGAAAAAAAGAAAAAAAGGTGAGCCGTAGGAATTGAACCCACGACCTCTAGGCAGGTTGCGAAAAAAAACAAAAATAAATAGAGGCTGAGGGGATTTCATCCCGCAACGTCATGCTCTATGCGCATTGGACATGGAGAATTTAATTTTAAAAAAGGGGGTTATAGGGGTTCGATCCCACAACCCCTCGGCCAAGTAAGAGGAGATTTCAAGTAGAAATATAAAGAGGGAATGTTGATGTTAGGGTCGATCTAGGGTCCCAATGTTATGTGGACTAAAAATAAAACCAATGAAAAATGTAAGTGTTGTCTAGGGGATTTGAACTTGGGTTCCCTTGGCCCGATACCGTATTGATACATAAGTCATACGTGAATTAAATGTTGAAAAATAATGCCATCTACTTAGATCGAAATGGAGATCTTTGCATACATACAAGATGCATAAGTCTAGTACCTCATAATCTTAGGAAGACATGAATCGCTTAAACGAACTATGAATGAAGCCTCCTGGCTCGTATGTGTAGACCCATAAGTCTAGCATACGTTTAAAAATAAGTTAACCTAAGATCTGTGCAATGAAATAATGAAACCTTACCAGGGTTAAGTACGAGTGTAAAATACACTAAATGGACAAGTGTATTGGCATGTGATGAAATGAACAATGAAGTGATGAAACCCTATAAGGGTTAAGTATGAGTGTGAAACACATCAAATGACCAAGTGCATTGGCATATAATGAAATGAACAATGAAGTGATGAAAGCCTAGAAGGGGTTAAGTAAGAGTGTGAAAGACACCAAATGGCCAAGCGCATTGGCATATGATGAAATGAACATTCACATAAAAAGGGGTGAGTAATTATGAAGAGCAAATTTGCTAATTTTAATGAATGTGGTGAAAATATGATATGAGGCTAATGTAAAAGATGAGATCAATCTCAAATGAGCCTAAGTAAATGTTACCAAAACGTACTCACTTATGAGAGTGCAAAGTAAATGAAGAGATCAGTCTCTACGAACACTCTAATGAAAGTATTGAGTTTAACAGACGTAATACTAATGATGAGATGAGAAATCATCTATTAAGCTATGATGTCCTCATACTAGAAGCCAACTTCCATGACGTAAGAGTTGAATGTAATAGAACTTTATACTGAGCACCGATAGACTAGTTATGAGAGGTCATGCCTTCATTCAGGAAAGGAAGAGGTTCACGTAACTCTCAAGAGATTAGACAGTACGGCATGATAGGTATGGGTCTCTTTATATCTCCTAGTGTTCAAACCTATACTGCCAATACAGGGATCTGGAGGGGTTCAATTCCCATGTACACTACTATGTTTTGGGTTACTTTGGCTAGTGATTCCACATCTTTTCAATGTGGGGTTTCATGAAACTGGATTTCATTATGCTCACATGATCTATATCGGTTAAAGTTAAAGTTCGTAATAAATGAATGAGACTAGCCTCAAATGATGCACATAATGAAACAAATGATACCAAATGTGTTAGGATAGGATAATCAATAAATGAGTTAGACTCAAGTAATGACATTAGGTAATTCTTGGTCATTGCACAATGAACCGATTAAAGCCTTACACTACATCCTAGGTATAACTGGTGTTTACACTAGCCCATGAAATGAAATGAAGTACGTATGAATGAACGCAAAAGGCTCTATGTTTGCTAAAGCATACTCCACAGTTAAGGTCCCATATGTTGAGCCCTCATTTTGGGAAGTCATAATGTAATGTCCATGATTCAAAGGTCTCATGGCATACGAATAAAGGATATGAACAACGTTATGTGTTATACGAATTATGATATGTGCTATGTGTACACTGTTGTATGTTGTGTGCAAAATGTTAAGTATGATGGTGAATGTTGATCTCATGGCATAACATTCTTAATCCATATTTTTAAAGCTCATAAGCTTTCATAATCCAAATATGGAAAGTTCACCCACTTTTCTAATCTAAATTTTGTAAGTCAACTGACTTCACCTGCTATAATCATGTTACTACGAAAGAGATATTATTACCTATGCATGTACTTGGTGTGTGCTTGCATATACTCATACTTAGTACAAGTGTATACTAACCCTATACAACTCTAATATGTTTGGTGCAGGCACAGGTGGACGCTAGAGCTACAAGATCAACGCAGCAGCTATCCGGACGTCAATCATTCATCTGAACTTGGTAGGCCCTCATGCTTTCGAGGATGCTTGCCCATTTACATTCTAGCTTAGTTGTAGGATTGAGCTATTGGAGTATGTTATACTAGCGTTTCTTTCCTATTTTTGTTCAAACATTTTATTGGTGTCATTATGGTAAGTACACCTTTATCGTTATAATAAACTGCTTCTTTTATTTAATGATCTTAATATTAGATGGTTGATGATGAAAAATTATATATGTAATAGAATTTTTAGTAAGCTTGTTAGGAAACAAAAAGTTTCAAATTTTCCGCTAAAATTGACCTAGATGAAGTAAGAATGATGTAGGTAGTCTTTTCTGCGACCTCTGAGAGGTCAACGACATTGATCTCATCTAGAGTCTAGATTCCGATCGTCACATAATGTCTTCTGAGTTTCGTAGCTACATCTATCATAAGAAGTTGGAAAGCCCTCAGATAGTCATTTGGTTTCATATTCATTTATCTTGTTTTGCTCTAACCATGTTATGCATAGTTTAAATTACAGAGACAAAATCTTTATGATGATTGCATAGAATCTAGGCATGGCATCTAAGGTATGATATGCAAAAAATACTTGCCCTACCTTAAAGCAGGACTCGTCCTTTTCATTGTCAAAATCACTAATATATGGATCTGCATATTCAATGTGTTTTTATGTAGCCATAGACGATGGCCCAAGATCTGACGGAAGATTAACATTTCCTTTTGTAGTCTGAGATTCATGCTCTATGTTTTTCAAGCCCTATTAGGAGAAAAAATGTGGCACCTCAAAAAACTTAGTAGGAGAGGGATATCCAAACTCCTTAAATCTCTTTGAAATATCTTATTCTTCTTTACTTAGATTACTAACATGTTGTCTGCGAAACTGATTTTAGTAATTTCTCTCCATTTCTTAGTAAGAACGACCGACGAAGATTAGTAGTATCTCAATTCTTTAAATTGTCACACCCCAAGCCTACACCCTGGATGAGTACTAGCACTCAAGAACCATTTTTTCACCTAAAGCAAACCGTTGGTCTAATTTTCTTATTCAACGAAAGACTTCAGTCAAGATAAATTACATTTAGAACAAGTAAACTAAACTTCTCTAAATATAACTTAGAATGTATTATAAGTCAACATTCAACTTTTCCAAAATGGCAAGTCAAGTCTCACTAAAGTGAAATGGAAAAGTAAATACTCATGAACTAACATCAACTAACTTTGTCTATAAATCCTCTAAATTGTCACATCCGCGGAGCACCCCTAGAAGTAACATGGAGTTCTTGACCTCTCGGAGGTCTTATACAAACCCATCTTTATCATTCATCGCTTTATTAATAGTAAATTTAGCGGAAAATATATCATATGCTAGAAACTTCACGTCATATATATATATATATATATATATATATATATATATATATATATATATATATATATGTATATATATATATATATATATATATATTTATATATATATATATATATATATATATATATGTATCATATTACATACTTAGAACCTAAGTCTCTTTGCCATCTTAGACTTAACACATTAGAGTACATTAGGGACATGACCCATAAAACATAAGAGAATAATATAATACTAATTTATACACTTTACAGTAAACCATAGTTTAGGAGATCCTTTGAACTTAAGGATTCCTTCCCTTGAGCTTAGGAATAATCCATCAAGCATCTCACCATTTACGACATCCTTTAATCATCCATAACCTACACTTGTGAAAATATAGAGAAGAATGGATTAGTACAAAAATGCACTAAGTATGGCAACCATGCAAAAACATGCATTTAAATAGGACATTTTCTTGAAATCATACTTCATGTCTTTTTGAGTAAATCTTCATAAAACCTTTGGGAAATTTTTTTCAGATCCTTCACATACTTCATAGACATACAGAAAGGCCAAACATCAGAGAAAATCACATATTGAATTTAAGTCATTTTTGAGGTCACTTTACAGTGAGCTCTTTTACTTTACAGTGAGCTATCTTTTCTTTTATTCACTAACTTCCCAAGTAACTCTCTAGTGACACTTGGTGCAATGAGTCCCCTTAGGCCATAAATAAAGCATACATAAAATCTACACAAGTCATCACATATCGTCATCGAATTATAGCACATGATAGACCCATTTAAGTCAAGACCTTTGAAATATTACAGTAAGCTACATCAACTTACACATTTACTAATTTTACTTCACACCAATGCATTATAAGACCTTACTTATAATTCACTCCAAGTCTACTAGTGCAATGTGTGTGTAAAGCTTCATAACCTCACACATACTTAGAAAACCTATCATAAGACTAGAAGCCAAAACCCAATGAAGGTGACAATGTGGTAATCAAACTAGATATGGCCAAGGCATACCATAGAGTTTCATGGTCGTATACTTGTTTGGTTTTGCGAAAAATGGGTTTTGGTGAGAATTTTATTGACCTTGTGTGGAGAATAATGAGCAACAACTGGTACTCTTTTATTATTAATGGATACAGGCATGGTTTTTTCAAGTCAACAAGGGGTCTCAAACAAGGTGATCCGTTATCGCCGTCCTTATTTATTTTAGGGGCAGAGGTGTTGTCTCGGATGCTTAATATGCTTCATAAACAATAGCATTACAAAAACATTCAAATGGAAAGTAGAGGCCAACAGATTAATCATCTCAGCTTTGCGGATGATATCATTATATTCTCTTCCACCACTAGAGATACCCTCCATATGATTATGAAAACTCTTGCCACATATGAGTCTGTCTCAGATCAACTCATAAACAAAGACAAGAGTCATTTCATGGTCCCATCGAACGCTCCCATAGAGGTCATCAATGTAATAGAAGAAATCACAGGCTTCACTCAGAAAAACAGTCCCATTACCTACCTGGGGTGCCCCCTTTACATTGGTGGTCAAAGAATCATTTACTATTCAGATTTAGTCGCAAAGATCACCAAAAGGATTACGGGATGGCAATCAAGGATTCTTAGTTTTGGTGGGAAGGCTACTATGATCAAACATGTTCTACAATCCATTCCTATCCACACAATGTCAACTACCTCTCCTCCTAAAACAACTATCAGGTATATCAAGAAAGCCATGGCAGATTTCTTTTGGGGTTGGGACAAGGAAAAAAGAAAATATCATTGGGCCTCTTGGGATACGTTGTGCCTTCCTTTTGATGAGGGAGGTATTGGTATAAGACGTCTTGAAGATGTGTGTGTTTCATTACAACATAAACAGTGGTGGATTTTCAGAAGCAAGCAGACATTATGGGGTCGATTCTTGAGAGCAAAATACTGTCAAAGGGCTCATCCGGTAGCAAAAAAACTACACACGGGGCAATCTTTGGTTTGGAATTTTATGATGAAAAATAAAGCCGTTGCCGAATCACATATTCAATGGAGAATCAACTCTGGAAGCAGCTCATTTTGGTGGGATGATTGGTTAGGAGACGACCCTCTTGCTCCTCAATGCAATCATATCACGAGCCTAAACAACACCACTATTTCTCATTTTCTAATTAATGGAAGATGGAACGAAACATTGCTTCGACAATGGGTTCCTCCATTACTGATTGCAAAAGTTTTGAATACTGACATTAAGTTTCAGGAACACATGCTGGACGAGGCAGTCTGGAAAACTTCTGAGAAAGGGCAGTTCTCCTGTGCTACTGCCTCGGAACACATTCGTCACCGGAAGGAGAAAAATAATTGTAGTAAGAATATCTGGCATAAGTTAATCCCGTTTAAAATTTCTTTTTTAGTGTGGAGGGCATTGCGTGGTAAGCTCCCCACTAACGAAAGAATTATTAAATTTGGGAGGGAGGCAGCCCAATGTTCATGCTGTTACAGCCCTGGGGAAGACACCATAGATCATATATTTGTAACTGGTCATTTTGCTAACAATATTTGGAGGTTCTTTTCTGCAGCTGCAGGGCTGCAACATGAGCACTCAACAATTCACACACTGCTGCAGAAATGGAGGAACCTGGCGCAGGCAACTGAAGTGCAGAAGCTGGCAACCAGGCTGCTGCCAGTCATCATTCTCTGGAATCTCTGGAAAAATTGATGCGCAGCAAAATACGGAGCAAAGCAATCCAACATAGCTAGAGTAAAATTCCTCATAGTCAAAGACTTCAACCATCTCCTCAACACAGCCTATCCATACATCGAATGGCCTAACAATTGGAACTCTCTTATCGAAATGGTGGCATGTTACAAACATGCTATTATGGTTAAAGAAGTAACGTGGGAGAAACCTCAACAACCATTCCTCAAGCTCAACACTGATGGGAGTGCCCTCAACAACCCCAGGAAAATTGGAGGAGGAGGAATAGTAAGAGATTATCAAGGTAATATGATATATGCATTTACTATTCCTTTGGGTATTGGTACCAACAACCAAGCGGAAATTCAAGCAGTTAGCCATGGTTTAGATTGGTGCATTCAGCATGGATATAGAAAAATACACTTGGAAGTGGATTCAGAATTGGTCATTCATTGGCTTTCAAACCAAACCAACTACCCATGGAACCTACAGCCATACATCATGGAAATCCACAGAATAATGCATCAGTTGGAAAGATTCAAGATTACTCATGTCTACAGGGAGGCAAACAACACGGCTGATCGGCTATCGATATATAGTCACAACATAGACATTGTTCAACACTTTTACATCAAGGATCAACTACCTACTCTTGCGAGAGGAAGCTTCATTCTAGAAAAAATTGGCATGGCTAATTTCAGGAGAAAGAAATTGAAAAGAATCAAGAAACCTCCATGATCGTCTTTGTTATGGTATAGTTTTTATACCGCTTTTGGTTAGGAGCCTATTCACTTAGACTATGCTATTTGGTATAGTCTCGTTGAATAGGATACACCTTATATTCTCGTCTTACTTTTGTAAGGGGAGAGTCTCCCTTATTTACGTTTCCTAGATACTTTGTATTGAGAGGAGTCCTCTCTTCTAGGTACTTAGTATTTTGGTTTCTCTTTTATTGTAAGGGGATGAGTCGAAACTCCTTTTTAGGAAAGTTGACTTCTGAACCATCTTAGGATCGGAGGTAAGGTTTATGCCCCCCTCCTTGTATCTTTTAATTTTATTAATGTTAAGGCCTGGGGGTGTTGCTCACCCCTTACCCCCCCAAGGGTAATTAAAAAAAAAATGCATCAATAATTAAGTGAAGACCACTTCATTCATGTCAACAATCTTTATCATCTAGTCATTAACACTCACATACTGCATATAATAATAAGACCTAATCACATAGAGTCATACCATGCACATCTTCATGACAAATAAACAAATAATATCATTCCATGCATAATGATATAATCATAATCATACACATTAAGACACCTTCCTAGAACTTCCTAAGGATCTACTTGTGCAATGTATAGATGGGTTCATTACTTCCATCTATCCTAAGTAACCTCCCTTAGATAATCCTAATAGGGTCCTTGTCATTTACTTTCATTGTCCATTTTACTTTAGGGTAATTATAGCCTTAACCGAAATTAAGACAATGGGTGATAAACATGAAATTTGGTGTTGTAGAGTCTTACACCAATGGAAGGTGTTCTAACCAAGCTAAGGTAGAACATTAGCACATGCTAGAATTTTAGTTCATATCACATTGCTAGATCCTATGTGGCACATAGTTTATGTAACTTGGGGGCATCATGGAAACATCACTCGAACACCCTTTTTGATCATGAGGCTATCCTCCCCGTGAGGTCTTTGGTGACCTACCTTCCTATAATGGTAAGGGACACCCCTCATCTTCAAGTTTACTCGGTGCTAGGCTAAGTTCCCTTTGAGGAAAAGCCACTATTGCAGTACATTTATAAAATTAGGCTTTAGGAGATTGACTCCCTATATGCTTAGCTCATAGGTCATAGATGACAGTTCATCAACCTAAATCATGTGAGAAACCCCTTCACATGGACATAGCATAAATCATTAGCACTATCTAGTCTAGGATACACTTGAGCGCAGCTTCCAAGGCTCCTCTATTGACTATATCATCGTTCATGTGTGTGGATACATATATGACACAAAACCTTTCACATAACTCATTATAGTCACACATGTTCGTACATTCATATTCATACACATAGAAACAAAAATTAGGAACTATCCTATGAAGGCACACATGTGCAATGCATAGGCAAGGTCCCATAAACTTGCCCATACAATTAAACCTATCAAGTCATGTTAGTTGAGGAAACACATATCATACATTCATAGACATAATCTTAACATGCATAGTAGTAGACACTAGTGAATATGAGAACTACATTTCATTAGACACCATGACCTATACTACTTGCAATCATGCATGATGTGTGAGTGTGTGTGTACATTAGTAAACATGATCACATAATGGCTATCAACAACACATTGACGCAGCCACCCTGGTTAGACAAAATAACACTTTCAAGCGTAGACCACACAACACCATTTAGCATGGGAGGCAAGACAATCTTCACATTACATTCAAGAATCCTAACCTTAGCTATTCGCACATTCACATAAGGATACACGGGTAGGGATCATCAATCCTTAGTACTCCATTAATTGCACGAGCTACACATTATTTTAACATAACCATTTTTCAGGTTCCTGAAATGTGTAACACAACTAGATTTTAGTTAGAATTTGAAATTAGGCCAAAGCTTTACATAGGATGATTCATCACAAACACATATTCATAGTATATTGGCCTTCAAGGACATGATCACATCACATAAATATTTGAAATAAAGTAAGCACCGCCACCATAAGTGGACCATACCACACAATTCCATACAAGGCTTCATCAACAATATTATAGAGAAGTAGAGAAGAAGAAAACTATAGAAATATTTACAAATCCCTTAGACTTTGGTCATGATTCACCATTTATATTCTATCATCAACAATTTTGATATAAGGGAGTTTATAAAGTACCATAATCATAAAATAAACCATGTACATGTCGCTACAAGATCATACTATAACATAATACAAGGCACCACATGTATACTAGAAAGTAGAGAGTCATAAATCAATTGCTAATATTCTTTACTTTGATTACCATGATTAACATTCATAATATACCAATAAAAACAACCTAGGGAAGTATCTAAACACATAGTAATAGACTAAATCAAGCTTCATCTACCCTAAATTTAGATCACATTATGTTCATAGCATTATCAACCTTTAAGCCAAAACATGTAAATTAATTTTTTATCAAGATTCTTTTGATTGAATTATCAAGGGTTTATACCCACAATCTACTCATAACAGCAACCTAATATAATAGCTAAGATCATCTTCACCTAATGGAATTCAACACTCAATCATTAAAAGGGCAATGTTACAGTGAACTCTTCGAAATCTAAACTAGGCATGTAAAAATCTTTATACCTTGAGCAGCATTGATCCTTCATCAATAATTCATGTAATCAAAAGTAGATATAACCAATTCAACGAAATAGAATCACAATTCAATCAATAACAAGCCATGATCACAATGCCCATGCAAGGCTAAATCAATTTTGGGAAGGGACATGGGTTCATCATTCAATTGGAGTATTTTTACGTTAAAAACATCCCATTATCATCAATTCATCATGATTAAGTCTTTGAAAACGTTTGAGAAGGAACCCATGGCTAGATTGAAAGCTTGATAGTGAAATCTCATTTGGAACTTTGAGATTAACTCTCCGAGTGAAATATTACTTAGAGATGAAGGATTACCATAACTTTTACATGAAAACCTTTTAATAATGATGATTAAATCATAGAAATCCAATCTTCAAGCTGTTCTCGAGCTTCACCAACAATGGAGGTTTTTAGGGAGAATATTTTTGGAGTCAAAACTTTATTTTGTTAGAAGGGATTTGGGAATGGCTTGTTCACGTGTTTGATCCCTTAATTACACCCAAAAATCACTAAATAAACAATGTAGGATCAGGTTAGGACGTGTGGTTCATTTCCCATTCACCCCTTTAATAAAAAAAAGTCGGTACGTAGTGGCACCAGGCCTGCATCGATGGACCACCATCAACGGCCAGTAGGTTCATCGACGTGTCGTCTATGGATTCAGTCGATTGGACCTTAGGTTTTTATTTTGTTTACCCTTGCCTAGGCTAAGTTTCCATCGATGCAACCTCACCACGGGCTGTTGATCAGCCAACTAGGTATCGTTTGGCTCGTCGATTGACACTGCCATGGCAGTGTCTCGACAGCCCTTGGGTCCTTCTTGTGGGACCTTTTGCGGAGCCCTTGAGAAGTGGTACTCGGTCATTTCCCGCGTAAATATGCATATTGACAAGTCAAGGACCTTCCATGCAAGTTTCACCCAAAAATACACACATAAAGCACGTCCAAACATGCTAGGCACCATCAAGACATACTTGAACATCTCAAGGGCTAACTTTCGGACATCTTAGATGTTCTTGGACGTTTGACCTCCAAACTTCATGAAACTCCATATACTACCTATAAACATCATTTTAAGTCATTTCAAGAATTTTTAATCTCATGACATTGATATACCGTGGTTTCACAGTATAATTAATACTTTTTCCTTAAGTTTAGTGTGTCCGAAAGCCTTTATGTGCTAATTTTGATATAAGTTTCTCTTTGTTTTGCAGGAAATATGTCCAGAGCTGAATGCGGAGATTTTGAGCGAAAAATGCAGAAGAGACCACCTACGGAGCTTATGACGGTCCGTCGTGCCTGTGACGGTCCGTAAATGGCAGCGTAGTGCAGCTACTGAAGGAAGATGGGGAAGTATGACCAAGTGTGGGATTACGAAGCTTGTGACGGTCCGTCCTGCAGGTTCGTCATGAAGATCAGAGAAGTGATCCCAGTACCCAGATTCCAAGAGTTGAAGTATTTTGAAACGAAGACCCTTGATGGACCGTTGAGCCTATGACGGTCCGTCACACTTGCCGTCGAGGGGAATGAAGAAAGCAGCATAAGAAATTGCACCAAGTATCGGACGACGGAGTCCACAATGGTACGTTGTGACCACGACGGTTCGTCGCGTGGTCCGCCGACCCAGCCGCGTTTTGGCAGATTTCCAGCAATTAGAATCCTTGTTTACTTAGGTTTTTATTTTTTTATAAATAGTTTGAAAAACCTCATTTTTGAGGTTAGACTCTGCTAGATTAGACATCATATTATTAGACTTTGTGTATTAGTGTTTGATTTTTGGGGATTCTTACAAGTGATTTTTGGTGATTAATCAAGCAAATTTTTGGACTTTATTCTTTCTCATTGAAGTAAGTACATGAATTCTGATTTAACATATTTGAATATTGTGTTTATGGCTATGAGTAACTAAACTCCATGACTAGGGTTGTGGGAACCATAGGCAAATAATGAGATAAACCCTAGCTAAAATAACAATTCTAGAATAGTGTCTTGCATGTATTAATAGTTCTTTCGCTTAGAAGTCTTTTTAACAGATGATCAACGTTAGAGCTCGCCTTAATGCTACTTGACGGACCAAGGAGGTAGATAATAGGAAAAGAATTATTAACATAGATTTAGTGTATACTATCTAATAGGCTAGTATTGATTGGTACGAGTTAATAACTTAGTCAAATATCGAATACGATGCTTAATATGAGGTAAATATAAGGGTTAGGAAAGCAACACACGTAGCCGGACCAAGGTGCGGAGTGAGATTTTCTAGATGCCGGACCAA
Organism: Solanum peruvianum; assembly: GCA_027705065.1. Lineage (NCBI taxonomy): Eukaryota > Viridiplantae > Streptophyta > Magnoliopsida > Solanales > Solanaceae > Solanum > Solanum peruvianum. The sequence continues at coordinate 58,708,915 of JAKWJD010001766.1, read as the reverse complement.
GGATTTAGAAATATATAACTTATCACTTTGCATGCAAGATACTAGGAAAGAATTGTTATAGTTAGAATTATCAAGTTATGAACCTGTGGGGAACACGTAAACCCTAGTTACTTTGATTAATTGATTAAAACCCAAAATTAAAAGCTGTTAAGTGTCTCTTTCAATTACATTAGTTTTTTTTACTCATTAGGAAATACAAACCCCCCTTTTTGTGTATTTACCTTCTAAGGAAGTCATCAACCCAACAATAGTAATAACAAGTTGAAGTTAAGTCTAGACTATTTTCCTCGTGCGAACGATCCCAACCTCACTAGTTGGGTTATTTACTTGACGCGACCGCTTTACTTCTCATTTGAGAAGTAAGTTTGAGCGTATCGAATTTTGGCGCCGCTGCCGGGGAATTTAGCTTTTAGATTAACTTGAACTTATTACTATAGTTTAGTTGATATTTTCCTTATTTTACTTTGTTTTATTGTTTTTGATTTCCTTTCAGAACTATCCTCCTTGTATGCCAAACACACGGAGAGGAAGAGAACCATTGTTTCCCTACGATCGTGAGTTAGAGCGTACACTGTGCAACATGAATCGTAACTTGGGAATAAATGATGAGGATCAAAACCAGAACAACTCAGATCCAGTGGATGTTCATGGTCAAATGTTACCCGACGCTCCGGGTGAACATCAACAGAGGGGACAAAATCCCGTTCCACGGCCCCAAGCATACTACAGAGGGTATGATAACATCGCAGACTCGGATGGTCCACTTGTCTTGCCCCCTCTACCCACAGGCCACACTTTTGTATTGACTAGTAGCCTGAAGCAAATGCTCACTGCCAAAGGTTTGTTTTCAGGGCCACCTTCTGAGGATCCACATGCCCATATAGCTAAGGTAAGGGCAGTGTGTAAAAGTTGTGTGGGGAGGCCTGATTTGGATCTAGATGTAATAGGTCTCAGAGTGTTTCCTCTCTCACTGACGGGAGAGGCTGCTATGTGGTTCACTGAGCTCCCATAAAACTCCATCTTCACTTGGAACCAACTACAGGATGTCTTCTTAGCACGCTACTATCCGGTCTCCAAGAAATTACACAACAAAGACAGGGTGAACAACTTTGTGGCACTACCAGGAGAGTCAGTTAGTAGTTCTTGGGATAGAATCACCTCATTCTTGAGAAGTGTTCCAAATCACCGTATTGATGATGAGTCACTGAAGGAATACTTCTATCGGGGACAGGATGATAACAATAAAGCGGTGTTGGACACTATAGCAGGTGGATCTTATGGAGAATGACCTTATGCTAAGATTGCTGAGAAATTAGAGAAAATCTCCCGCAACAACAAAGCTTGGAGCACTAGGAAGTCCGATACAGGGAGAAACACCTTCGCAGTGCAGTCCACTCACAACCCAGCCACAGATGATATTCATGAAGAAATGGCTCAGATGAGAACTGAGCTTGGGTTGGTACTAAAACATGTCACTGGGGGTGCAGAAAAGATTAATGCAGTCAACTACTTGGCTAAACCACCACCTCCAAACGATGAGTGTTATTATGAGGAGGATTCCTATGCAGTAAATGAACAGATGGGGGGTTTCCGACCAAGTGCGCAAGGCCCTAATCAGGAAAATTGGCGCCAAGGTCAAGGGAACCAAGGTCGGAACTATGGTAACTACAATCGTGAGGGTCATTATGTCCGAGATGGAAACTACAATCGCGACAACAACTTCAACAGGGGTAGCTATGGTAACAGAAACGACAGGAATGGACCCTATGTTCCTCCTCAAAATCGTGAAGTTACTCCTAGGGATGGTGGAGGTAGTATGTCCGAGGATATGTTGCACAAGATGATGAGGAGGTTCGATGCTAGTGATAAGCACAATAAAGAGTTGAGGAATGATTTAGCAGGTATTGGGCAAAAAGTTGATACACATGCAATATCGATTAAGCAACTTGAGTTACAATTGGCCCAATTATCTGCAACTGTGAACACACGGCAACCGGGCACTTTTCCTAGCAACACTGTCCAAAATCCGAAAAATGATGGACATTGTATGGCAATTACTACTCGAGGTGGCAAGCAAACCATTGACCCACCTATGCCATCTAATGAGAATAAGGTGACAAAAGATACTGATAAAGTTGTAGATGTTGATGTTGAATTAGAGGATGAGACTGAGAAAGATGCTGAAGTGCCCAAAAAGGTAATTCCTATGCCTAGGCCACCACCCCCATTTCCTCAAAGATTAGTGAAAAAGACCGAGGATGGCAAATATCGGCGTTTTATAACAATGTTGAAGCAACAATGTCCCTTTGGTAGAAGCTTTAGAACAAATGCCCGGTTACGCCAAGTTTATGAAAGATCTAGTCACAAAGAAAAGATCAGTTACTTTGAGGATGATGATAGAATGCAACATTGTAGTGCTATTGCTACAAGATCTCTGGTCTAAAAGAAAGAAGATCCGGGTGCGTTCACTATTCCTTGTACAATAGGGCTATTACATTTTGCGAAAGCATTATGTGATCTGGGGGCAAGCATAAATCTCATGCCCCTCTCGATTTACAAGAAGTTGGGTTTGGGTGACCCAAAGCCCACTGCGATGCGGCTACTGATGGCTGATCGAATAGTAAAATGGCCCATAGGGATACTCTACGATGTGTTAGTAAAAGTGGAGTCGTTCATATTTCCAGCAGATTTTGTTATTCTTGATTGCGAAGTCAATTTTGAAGTGCCCATTATTCTTGGGAGGCCATTCCTTGCTACGGGAAGAGCCTTAGTAGACATGGAAAAGGGGCAGATGAAATTTCGGTTGAACAATGAAGAAGTGACCTTTAATATTTGTAGGTCCATGAAGCAGAGTGGTGAGCTCCAATCGGCATCTGCTATATCCTACAACATGGGTGAGACATTTGAGACACAAATAGAAGAACGACTAGGTTTCGAAGCATTAGAAGTAGTGATAATGAACTTTGATAGAGATTGCATTGAAGAGTATGAGTCATTAGTCGCTGCTCTTGACCGAGGTGATGTTCGGTTTAAACCAAAGAAATTTGAGCTTGATATGAAGAATCGCGAGTCCCCACCAACGAAACCATCTATAGAGGAAGCTCCAAAATTAGAACTAAAATCTCTCCCACCTCATCTCAGGTATGAATTCTTAGGAAAGGGTGACACTTTGCCGGTAATAATTGCATCAGACTTGGATGCACAACAGGTTCGGAGTTTGGTGACGATACTAAAAAGGTTCAAACGAGCTATTGGGTGGACTATTGCGGAAATTATTGGGATCCCTCCCGATATTTTCTCTCATAAAATCCAACTCATGCCTGATCATAAGCCGAGCGTTGAGCACCAGAGACGCTTGAACCCTCATATGCAAGAGGTTTTGAAGTAGGAAATCATCATGTGGTTGGATGCCGGAGTAATATATCCAATCGCTGATAGTAGTTGGGTATGCCTGGTTCAGTGTGTACCTAAGAAAGGGGGAATGACTGTAGTCCCCAACGAAAAGAATGAACTTGTTCCAATGAGACCGGATACTGGATGGAGGGTGTGTATGGATTACCGTAAACTGAACTCATGGACTGAAAAAGAGCATTTTCCTATGCCCTTCATGGATCAGATGTTGGATAGACTTGCCGGAAAAGGGTGGTATTGTTTTCTTTATGGGTATTCGGGGTATAAGCAGATTTCTATTGCACCAGAAGATCAAGAGAAAACCACTTTCACTTGTCCATATGGGACCGTTGCGTTCAGAAGAATGTCGTTTGGGTTGTGCAATGCACCCGCAACCTTTCCGAAATGTATGATGTCAATATTTTCTTACATGGTGGAGGATACTATAGAAGTTTTTATGGATGATTTTTCTGTGGTTGGTGATTCATTCAAGCGGTGTTTGGCCAATTTATCTGAGGTCCTTAAGAGATGTGAGGACTGCAATTTAGTACTAAACTGGGAAAAGTGTCATTTCATGGTGAAAGAGGGTATTGTGTTGGGTCATCGCATTTCAGAAAAGGGCATAGAGGTTGATCGAGCTAAAGTCGAGGTAATCGAGAGACTTCCCCCGCCGATCTCTGTAAAAGGTGTGAGAAGCTTTCTTGGGCATGCAGGTTTTTACCGGAGATTCATCAAAAACTTTTCAAACATTGCACACCCATTGTTTAAATTGCTGGAGAAAGAATGTAAATTTTGTTTTGATGAATCCTCTCTTAAAGCATTCGGTGATCAAAAAGAAAAGTTAGTGTTTGCACCTATCATTATTTCTCCGGATTGGAACAGTCCATTTGAGGTAATGTGCGATGCTAGTGGGGTGGCTCTTGGTGTAGTATTAGGACAGAGAAGAAACAAAATCCTTCACCCAATTTACTATGCTAGTAAAGCCCTAAATGAAGCCCAGAAGAACTACACAGTGACTGAGCAAGAACTCCTTGCAGTAGTCTTTGCTTTTGACAAATTTTGCTCCTATTTGCTAGGTACTAGAGTTATAGTGCATACTGACCATTCAGCATTGAGATATTTGATGGCGAAGAAGGATGCGAAACCTAGGCTGATTCGTTGGGCATAACTGCTGCAAGAATTTGACTTTGAAGTGCTGGATAGAAAAGGGACTAAAAATCAAGTTGCTGATCATTTGTATCGTCTAGAGGATGAAGCTATGAGAGAGTTAGGGGATAAAACTGACATTGATGATACTTTTCCCGATGAACATGTATTGGCTGCTTCACAAGACTTGATTCCATGGTTCGCAGATTTTGCAAACTATCTGGCTAGTGATATTGTTCCATCAGACTTGTCCTTTCATCAAAGGAAAAAGTTCATGTACGATGTGAAGAAGTTCTTTTGGAATGAACCATACTTGTATAGGAGTTGTGCCGACGGGCTTATTCGGCGTTGTGTGCCAGAATGTGAAATGTTGAGTGTGTTGGAGGCATGCCATTCTTCACCTGTTGGCGGACATCACAGTGGTATCCGAACCGCTCACAAGATATTGCAATGTGGTTACTATTGGCCAACTCTTGATCAAGATGCTCATGGGTTTGCTAAAGCATGTGACAAATGTCAACGAGATGGTGGTATTTCAAGAAAGAAAGAGCTCCCTCTAAACCCCATTCTTGTGATTGAGTTATTTGATGTTTGGGGTATTGACTTTATGGGCCCTTTCGTGAGTTCTCATGGGATGAAGTACATTCTAGTAGCAGTTGATTATGTATCTAAATGGTTCGAAGCCATAGCCCTCGCAAACAATGAAGGGAAGAGTGTCACTGCATTCTTGAAGAAGAATATATTCTCCCGTTTTGGCACCCCAAGGGCCATTATTAGTGATGGGGGCTCCCACTTCTACAACAGATTGTTCAAGGGGTTATTGGAGAAATACGGGGTTCGCCATAAAGTGGCCACTCCTTACCACCCTCAAACTAGTGGGCAAGTTGAAGTATCGAATCGAGAGATCAAACAGATATTGTCCAAAACATTGAATGCTAGTAGAACGGATTGGTCAAGGAGGCTTGATGATGCTCTTTGGGCCTACCGGACAGCATATAAGACTCCCATAGGTATGTCTCCATACCAACTTGTATATGGTAAAGCTTGTCATCTTCCGGTTGAGTTAGAGCATAAAGCCATGTGGGCTATGAAGAAGTTAAAAATGGATTGGAGCGAAGCTGTAGAGCAACGGTTAAATGGGTTGAATGAACTTGATGAATTTCGCTTGAAATCCTATGAAAGCTCAGCCCTATACAAAGAAAATATGAAGAAGTATCATGACAGCAAAATTGAAAAACGAGAGTTCATGGTCGGGGATTTGGTGCTTTTATTCAATTCCAGATTGCGCTTGTTTCCAGGCAAACTCAAGTCCAAATAGACTGGTCCTTATACGGTTACCCAACTATTCCCTCATGGAGCAGTTGAGTTGGAAACTAAGGAGGGTGTGCGGTTCAAGGTCAATGGACAACGCATAAAAATCTTTCTTGGGCATGCTGAACCGGCAAATGAAGTAATCGAGGCATACCATCTTGATGAAGTCTGAGTAATCAAGTGGCCCCAGTTGTGCCGTGACATTAAATCAGGCGGTTGTTGGGAGGCAACACAATACTTATCGTCTTTTTAATAATGGTAGCTTTTTTTTATTAATGGGTTTTAAATTTGCAGGCACATCACCAGGAAATTCTGCAGAAAACTACTCCGCAGCAGCCACTGACGGATACATCGACGGACCGTTGCGCATGCGACGGACCGTCGTATGCATCCGTTGTCCAGGTACATTTTTCTGCTACGTTGAAATTAGGGCACACACGACGGAACCCACGACGGGTCGTCACATCTGCGACGGACCGTCGTCGGGGAACCGTCTTGTGATTAATAAATTCTACCCGACCCGACCCGGCTGGACCCTTTTCAAAATCTGACCGTTTATACTCCCCACCCCTCCATTTTTCCCCCATTACTTCCTTATTCCTCCCATCTCCCCTCTCTTTTGAACTTCCACACTTCCCCCACTGATCATTGCCCCCAAAATCCTCCTAAGCCTTATAATTATCATCTACTAGTCGGTGCTGCTGCTGTAGGTGTCTACCTTTCCAACTGAATCATTCTCCATTTGCTTTTTCTACATTTCCAAGGTATGTGTCTCTAAATTTATACTCATTTATCTTGTATTTTTGTTTATTAGTTAGTATTAGCTTAGTTCTTAGTCGTATCTTAATTCCTTTATATGATTATGTTTAAACCTAGGCTCAAAATGTTTGAATTTGCCATGTTAACAACCCTAGACCTAGGTGATTTCGCATTAAGAGTTTCCTAGGTAGTTGGTCAGAGACCCCTCTTTCAGGGTACTTTATATATACATAGACTAAGTACAACACGACGAACCTCATGATGGTCCGTCATAGCCACAACGAACCGTCATCTGGCCCGTCGTGTGATACAGTTTCAATATCACTAACACACTATTTTCAATGTTTTATGTCGTATGGGCTTGCTTGTCTTGTTTGCCACTACTCATACTAATATTGATCCTTTACAGGTACTATCTACTATGGCACCCAACCAAGACCGCACCTACGCACGCGGGCGATCTAAGTCTGTCGCTCTATCTACACGCTTGATCATCGGCTCTGATGATGAGCGGGACCCTGAATATGTGCCCCCAGGCACTTCCGCACCTTCCCGTGTTGCACGTGCCCCCAGAGCCACACCCAAGACGGTGGCGTCCGGCGTAGTCAGTGCCTCCTAGTCTGATGAGGAGCGCACACTGACCAGCACACCCTCTGGGTCAGCCACAAATGAGGAAGGAGCGTCTGGCTCCTTAGAAGTATCATGGTCCGAGGAAGCTTCAGGCTCTGCTGAGGTTCCCGGACCCGCCACTGCTGCAGCGTCGGCCTCGTCTGATGAGGCTGACAGTTCGGACTCTACATCCGGCGCACCAGCCCAGGTCCCCACCCCAGCCTCTGACCAGCCAAACCGGTGGTGTGTCGAAGGCCAGTTTCAAGTTTACTCCGACGCCAAATTCCTGACTAATAAAGGAGTAATGACTCGGACACTCACCTTGGAGCGGCGAGTACTTACAGGGAGTCTCCCATCGATGCCGGAGATCCACAACCTATTCACCAGGCATCGCTTAGAGTGGACAGCCTGTCTGTTGGGACGATACAGTGAGGAAGTAGTCCGAGAGTTCTATGCATCCTACGTAGCGACTCTCCGATCACAGATCGATAGGCGGGCTGCTCCCGCTAAACAGGCCCCACTGGAGCAGGTTCGAGTCCGGGGCGTGCAGGTTGACATTTCCCTGCCAGCTATCCGCCGGTTCCTATACTGCGAGAGTGCAGATGCTACGCGGACCCCCATCACTGCCGAGTTTGACTACCGCTGGCAGATAGTAAAGGATGGACAGTTCTTGCGCGAGCAGGCACTGAGAGAGACCACCAAGAGGTGGATGGCCCTGCACCTATCAGTCGACGGAGAGGGTGCCGATTGGGTCACTCAGCCGAAGGGGGCCATCAAGAAGGCCAACCTCATGTTCGTCGCAAAGTTCTTGTGGCTCCTCGTCCGTCACTGCCTTTCCCTCACAGCTGCTGATAACATCGTCACCTGGGATCGAGCACTCTTGATGGCGGCGATGATAGCCAGCTTCGAGGTGGACTTCGCATGGCTTCTCCAGGTATTCATGCACGAGAGGGCATTCAAGGTCACTACTACCTACCCCTTCCCGCGTATGATCTTTGCCCTTTGCAGGTCTCCAGGTGTGCCCATATGGCACATAGATCAGTTGAAGACCCCGCAGGGCACCATTGACGTCGGCCTCATCAGAGACGAGGCCAATGAGTTGGCGCCATGCAGAGGGCCCCGTCCAGAGCTGCCCCCTGTTGCTGATGATCTTGTGGATACGGGTACCCAGGCCCGCACAGCTACACAGGCATCCACTGACACTACCCAGGTCGAGTCTATCTCGGGTAGTAGCACAGCCCCGAGCTCCTCTCACATAGCCTCTCTACCGTTACTGGCCCCGCTTGCTAGGGTCCAAAAACTTGAGGCACAAATGTCCACTCTTCTGCATCATATTCATCCGTGGAAGCAGAAGTCTATAACTAAGCCGAAAGCGCGTACAGAGAGGATGATGCAGCGGAATATTGCTGAGGTTAACCAGCGCCTAGATGCCTTTCAGTTGAGAGTGTTAGCTCGACCAGCCCCTCCGGTAGATGTGTCGACTCTTCAGACTGCAGTCGACAGTCTTCGTGCAGACATCGCCACGATACTAGCGGCGAGGGTGCCAGATTATGAGGACCCTTCTGTCGAGCCTGCTGAGGACACGGTATTGGCGGCCCTGTTTACTACTTCTAAAATTCCACCACCTCCCCCTCCAGAGAGTGCCAAGAGGCGTAGGGGTCGAGCAGAGGATGAGGCGCAAGCAAGGAAGAAGGAGCGCCGAGAGATGGAGGCTGCGAGGAGAGCCTCACTTGCTGAGGCGGAGGCACACCAAATCAGAGCATCGCAGATAGCGGCTAGGGCGTCTAGCTCCCGCACTGTAGAGACAGCAAGAGGCACTACTGATGGTGCGGTTGTTGCTGAGGACACCACTGAGGGTGTCCAGATTTCAGAGGACGTGGGTTCCGGGAAACCAGACCCACCAGCTTGCTGATCGACGGCGCTATGCGCCACATGTTTGCTTTACCTACCACTCTAATATTTAGATTTTTATGCATTGGGGACAATTGCATGCTTTTTTGTTGGGGGTGGGGTAAATGGAAAGTGAGTGTTAGGGTGAAGTCTGAGTAGCCCAACTTACTATCCTCTTTTGGGGTTTTCTTGCCTGTGTTCTTTTTCCCCAAAATACTGACTACTTTTTCTGTTGAACCGGCACGTTACATCTTTTGTACATAGTTTAACTCTGAAGCATAATGGCTAAAATGATATCCTGATAAAACTAGAAAATGTTGCATGACTAGGCGTAGTAACTAATAATTGTGTGGCTCTAAACATGAAATAGAGTTACACCATTGCATCACCCTAAATCTTCAAGTCGAACTAGGTGTCTGATAATCTGGTATAGTGATGAGATGTCAAGTGAGTGTGAGGAAATTTTAATAGTCCACTATTGGTACTGAGCTCGAACTTGCCTGGTTAGTCCTGCTTAAAGTAAGCTGTAACAGACAATTAGGAAAGGATCATAGGCCCTTATTCAAAATAGCCCATTTCTAGCCTAAATAAAATAAACCAAATGAAAGTTATCCTTCTTTGATCCAAATAATTTGAGCTTAAAATTAGACCTTTCTTTTTCACCCCAACTGATCTTTTCTGGGAAGAATATGTTGGCCCTGGTCCCTCCTTGGACATGTGCACCTCAGCTTATGCTAAAAGCATAAGTTTAGGGTGGCTAATGCACAGACAACCTTCGTTATGTCCCTGACCAAACTTTGGGTATTGTGTACCTTGACTCATGGCAAAGCCATGAGTTGAGGGTGGCTGTTTTAAGGAATGCTCTGGAAAGTGGGGTTGAAAGATCAAAGGGAGAGAAAGAACAAAAGTAAAGTGACTCAAGAACTCATTGAAAGTGAAGTAAAAAAAATGGGGAAAAGAGTCACTTACACAAATGAAGAAAGAAGGGAAAATAGCAAGATGAAAGAATGGGAGAAACTGGGCGAGATAAAGTGATAGAAAGTGGAAGGTTTAGCCGATATGTCAAGGAGGGCAAAAAATCACTAAAGTATACCTAAATATACCCTACCTGACGCTGAGCCTATGTTACAAGCTAAGAAAGCCCTATCGTGATCCTAAGGGTTGTATAACGAACTTAAGGCAGTGAAAATAAGGGCAAGCTTATGGCAATAGGTATGAATGAGTGTGACTTTGTTCTGAGAGCGAGTGTTGAAAAGTAATCTTTATACTAAAACTGAAATCATTGTGTGAAAAATAAGGGTTTGTTTTTAAGTAAGGACACAAGTTGCAATAGCGGAATTGTTAGCACCTCGGTGAGAAATTGAAGAGGATAGGTGTTAGTGCATGGTGAGTCTGTGTCATGTTCGAATCCCACAAAATTCAAGCCTAATAGTGATAGCATGCATAGATTTGATGAGATTAATCGGGATTGATAGCCAAATGATTGCAAAGGATAAAACATGAATACTATTGTACAAAGATAGTGTAGTGAGTCATAGTGCGTCTCTTGAGGACAAACAACGAATTTAAGTTGAGGGTGTTGATATACCGTGGTTTCACGGTATAATTAATACTTTTTCCTTAAGTTTAGTGTGTTCGAAAGCCTTTTTGTGCTAATTTTGATATAAGTTTCTCTTTGTTTTGTAGGAAATCTGTCCAGAGCTGAATGCGGAGATTTTGAGCGAAAAAATGAAGAAGAGACCACCTATGGAGCTTATGACGGTCTGTCGTGCCTGTGACGGTCCGTAGATGGCAGCGTAGTGCAGCTGCTGAAGGAAGATGGGGAAGTCTGACCAAGTGTGGGATTCTGAAGCTTGTGACGGTCCGTCATGGCCATGACGGTCCGTCCTGCAGGTTCGTCGTGAAGATCAGAGAAGTGATCCCAGTACCCAGATTCCAAGAGTTGAAGTATTTTGAAACGAATACCCTTGACGGACCGTTGAGCCTATGACGGTCCATCACACTTGCCGTCGAGGGGAATGAAGAAAGTAGCAGAAGAAAGTGCACCAAGTATGGGACGACGGAGTCTAGGACGGTCCGTTGTGACCACGACGGTCCGTCGCGTGGTCCGTCGACCCAGCCGCGTTTTGGCAGATTTCCAGCAATTAGAATCCTTCTTTACTTAGGTTTTTATTTTTTTATAAAGAGTTCAAAAAACCTCGTTTTTGAGGTTAGACTCTGCTAGATTAGACATCATATTATTAGACTTTGTGTATTAGTGTTTGATTTTTGGAGATTCTTACAAGTGATTTTTGGAGATTCTTACAAGTGATTTTTGGTGATTAATCAAGCAAATTTTTGGACTTTATTCTTTCTCATTGAAGTAAGTACATGAATTCTGATTTAACATATTTGAATATAGTGTTTATGGCTATGAGTAACTAAACTCCATAACTAGGGTTGTGGGAACCATAGGCAAATAATGAGATAAAACCTAGCTAAAATAACAATTCTAGAATAGTGTCTTGCATGTATTAATAATTCTTTCGCTTAGAAGTCTTTTTAACGGATGATCAACCTTAGAACTCGCCTTAATGCTACTTGCCAGACCAAGGAGGTAGATAATAGGAAAAGAATTATTAACATAGATTTAGTGTATACTATCTAATAGGCTAGTATTGATTGGTACGAGGTATTAACTTAGTCAAATATCGAATACGATGCTTAATATGGGGTAAAGATAAGGGTTAGGAAAGCAACACACGTAGCTGGACCAAGGTGCGGAGTGAGATTTTCTAGATGCCGGACCAAGGATTTAGAAATATATAACTTATCACTTTGCATGCAAGATACTAGGAAAGAATTGTTATAGTTAGAACTATCAAGTTATGAACTTGGGGGAACACGTAAACACTAGTTACTTTGATTAATTGATTAAAACCCAAAATTAAAAGTTTTTAAGTGTCTCTTTCAATTACATTAGTTTTTTTTTACTCATTAGGAAATACAAACCCCCCTTTTTATGTTTTTACTTTCTAAGGAAGTCATCAACCGAACAATAGTAATAACAAGTTGAAGTTAAGTCTAGACTATTTTCCTCGTGGGAACGATTCCAACCTCACTATTTGGGTTATTTACTTGACGCGACCGCTTTACTTCTCATTTGAGAAGTAAGTTTGAGCGTATCAGACATACAAATTTAAGCAAGTCTAAACAGATGAGGTACATAGGTGACTAGTCGTTGAACATCTTCGTCGTCCCTTTTTTACGTTTGACTTCCAAATCACCTCAAAACTTATAGACTGCTTCAATACCATATTATAAACCATTTTAGGACCTTATAGACTTATTAAAAACATGTTAGTCTCTAGACACCCTAACTCATTTTTTGGGTATTACATAAACTCTGAGGGATGACGGGACAAGACTCACAATCATCCTAATAACTAAAATAAGTAAGAAATATAACAAAATATAACCAAAGGGATCATACGGAAGCAACAACTCTCACTAACTGAGTCTGAGTGATAAACTTGATCAATGATGCGCTAGATGTTGATCTTGGTTAGGCGTGTCTGCATCATATATAAGAAGATGCAGTCTTAATGGAATCAATACATTGAATGTAAGGAATTCTAAAAGAATACGTGATCTAGGAAGGTAATGAAGAATATACCTTGTTCAACTCAACTTATCTCAAATAAACTTAATTCAATATAAATAGTGTAAATTAATTCAGTATACAGAAAAGCTTTAAACATGGTTTTCTAGCTCTGTGTATTTAGATTTACAATAATTATTATGCATTTGTGCAAAAATACAATATGAACTCTAAATGTATATGTAAATTCAAAATATTTCTAATGTACATAAAAATACAAAATACTATTGTAAGAGTTCTCCAACCGACAACCATTACTTAAGAGCTATCGTGATGATATAATGATTTTCCTGACACTGCACCATCCTATACCTTGCAAGGAGTGTAGAACCTGAACTACTAAGTGGATCCACTAGTCTAAGATAAAAATCTCTAACGGAATTATCTAAAAAGTTTGACCTTTTCCTAACTATAGTGGCTATATGAATTATGGGGGCAGTGAATTGTCTGATCTCTCCCCATATCGGTGCTCAATACTCCTCCCAAAATATGATACTAGCTCTTATATTTTTGAAAAAAATATTTCTTTGGTGATTTGAAATTGCTCAAAAACAAAGCTAAAAACTATCTTGGAAATCAGAGTTTCCTCTCATGCTTTATTGTGAAAGCATATACTCTTTAACTGAAAACTAGCCCAAAGGCTCTTTATTAAAATACTAGCTCAAAGGCTCTTTACTTAAAAACTAGATCAAAGTATCTTCATTGAAAAACTAGATCAAAGGCTCTTTATGGAAAAACTATTTCAAAAGCCCCACAATAAATAACTAGCTCAAAGGCTCCTTACTGAAAAACTAGCTCAAAGGTTCTTTGGAAATCAATGTTTTCTTTTCTTGTTTAAATTTGAAAACATTTTAAACCCTTTGGAAATAAATAATCCGCATATACTTTTGAATAAATGAACTTCAATCTTACTTATTTACTCTTAACTCAACTTGAAATCAAGTGTTTAAACAAGGCTAAATCTTTATAAAGGACTTTGAAGACTCTATTAGCTTCTCTTAATTTGACTCTTAAGTTCTATTAACTTGACTCATAATTGAACCTTGACTTTACTTCTGGATTCAAGGACTGAGATTTGATATAGGAAATATCTCATGATGTTTAGGAGTGATTTTAGATACCTAAACATGAGAAAAATCAAGAAATCAGTGTGTGGAAGAATGTCCATGACGCTGAGATGCTCTAATTTATACGTAAAATATTTTTTGAGGCTAAATACTTTATGAAACCCCCATGAAGAGGATAATATATTTGATAATAGTAAGGTCCTCGTCGCGAACCTGGTACCTTGTTTTTCTTGACTTTTTCGTTCTTCATATTCTAGCCCCAATTCACCTACATTCGATTGTTTTGCTAAATACTTTTTTTATTCAGGTAACCATAACATATACAAAAGAATCCAGCTCAAAGAAACTCTAATAATTGATCTTAAACTCTCAAAACTGCTCAATTTCATTCCAAATTCAATAACAAAAGCAATTCAAGAATGTAACTCAAGATCATCAAATTCTCCATCTTTTTTAAGGATGAAATTACACCGAATCAAACATGTTTGGCATGTGGATGAAGGAACCCAATGCTATATGAACTCACATACCTTGTAGGGATCAGCCCTTACGAAATCCACAAGCTAAACTTGACGATCTTGACGATCTTTCTTCTCTTCTCCTTTCTCCTCTTCTTTTCTCTTTTTTTTAAGCCCAAGCGTATTTTGGTAAAAGTGTAAAATGATCTAAATCGAATTTTACCCTGACTTATATTACAAAAAATGAAATACAACAATTGGGAAATAAAAATACCAAACTACCCTTTCAAAATCCATATTGGACTTTGCTTATTCTAAAAGCTCAACTTCTAAAGGATACAACCCACTTAAATGGACTCGGAATTGTGCAAACTCGGCGACATTGAAAAGATAGTTCCAAGAGATTTCCTATCGTATATTTAAGTTCTTATAACTCATCCTGAGCTAGAAGTTATGGGCATTTTAAGTTGATCAAAAGCTCACTTTTTCTAACTTAATCAAATTGTCTTAATTATTTTCAAAAAAATGACTATTTCCAGTTCTTAGCATCTTCCTAGCTATTCAGATAGCTAGATGTTACAAAATCTCCCCTTGAAGAGATTCATCCTCAAATGAGATTACTCTTACTAGGCTAAGGGTGGTAACATCAAGTTCAAACACCCAACAAGTAAATGCAAACAAAAACAATGCTCAATCATAATTTAATGAGAACTAAGAAGTGAATTAGTACCTTTGTCTACATTTTCTCCGGAGTCAAAGAGATGTGGGTCTCCCTTTTTCATATCATCTTCAGCTTCCTGAGTATCTTTCTCAACAAATTTATTCCTCCAAAGGGGTTTGACTAATGCTACCTCTTTTGTTCTCAACTTGCGCACTTGGCAATCCTGAATCTAAACAGGGGTCTCTTCATAAGATAAGTTATCCTTGATCCCAATATTTTCAATTGGTATGATCAATAAAGGATCTGCCACTCAATTTTGCTACATTGATATATGAATTACCGGATGAAACGCGGCCGACTCTAGTGGTAGCTCCAACTCATAAGCTACCATTCCAATCCTCTTTAATGTTCGATAAGGTCCAATATACCAAGGACTAAGCTTCCCATTTTACCAAACCTCATAACACCCTTCATGGGTGAAACTTATAAATATACACAATCATCTACTTCGAACTCAATTTTATTTTCCTAACATCACAGTAGGATTTCTGACGACTCTATGTCATTTTAAATATGTCTTAAATAAATCTAACCTTCTCCATAGCTTGATGGACTAGATCTTGTCCTATTAACACTGCTGCACTGACTTAAAACCATTTCATAGGATATCAACATCTTCTCCCATAAATATCTTAATATAGAGCTATTTTGATGCTCGAGCGATAACTATTGTTGTTCGCCAACTCGATTAGAGGTAAGTGTTCAAACTAATTTCCTTTGAAATCGATCACGCGCACTTTCAACATATCCTCTATTCTTTGAATAGTGCCCTTTGCTTGACTATCTATCTAAGGATTAAATGTGGTACTTAAGTTCACCTTTGTACCCAGGAAGTTTTTGAATGACTTCAAAAACTGTGCAGTAATTTGCGCATCTCTGTCAAAAATGATGGACACCAGAACTCCATAAAATCTAGCCACCTCTTGAAATTACAACTTAGCATAATCTTCTACCAAATGAGTAGTCTTTACTGACAAAAAGTGGGTTGATTTTGTTATTTTATCGACAGTCACCCATATAGAATCATTCTGCTTGCGAGACCTTGGTAAACAAGTGATGAAAGATGTACATATCATCTCCCACTTCTATTCCATAAGTTTTATTTTCTAAGACAAACCACCAGGCCTTTGATTTTCTACTTTAACTTGTTGTTTTTTCAATTTTGACACTTAGCAACAAATTCTTTAATGCCCTTCTTCATACTATTTAATCAATACACCACTTTCAAATCACGATACCTCTTTGTGGAACCAGGATGAATGGAATATCAGCAGCTATGAGCTTCCTCTGTGATCCTCCTAAGTCAACCCACCGTTGGTACACACAACTACCTTGATAACTCAATACACCACTCCCCCTTGTTCAAAAGACAATACTTTTTGCTTCTGAACATTTGCCTTCAATTCAAACAAAATGGGATCTTAGTCTTGATTTTCTTTCACTCTGATAGTAATAAAGATTCATCCCCATTCAACACTTCTACTACTCCTTCTGTGGAATCCATTAGTCATACTGTTAAGCGTGCAAGTCGTTGCAAATATTTTGCTAACTTTAGGTTTTCTTCCTATTATGGGTGGCACTACTCATAGACAACCTTCTCTTGGAATCAACAACAACATTAGATTACTTGCGTGATAAAGAATACTCATGTCATAATCCTTGAGTAATTGTAAGCATCTCCTTTGTCTGAGATTAAGCTCTTTCTGAGTGAACACATATTTAAGGCTCTTGTCATCAATGAATGCATCAACATGAACATCATTCAAATAATTATGCAATATCTTCAAAGTGAATAATGAGAAAACACTCTAAGTCATCTCTTGTATAGTTGTTGTCAAGAACTTTGGATCGTCTAGAGGCATAAGCTATAACTTAGTCATTCTCCATTAAGACACAACCCAAACCAACTTTGTATTCATCACAATACACAGCTAAACCTTGA
Source organism: Solanum peruvianum (assembly GCA_027705065.1). NCBI lineage: Eukaryota > Viridiplantae > Streptophyta > Magnoliopsida > Solanales > Solanaceae > Solanum > Solanum peruvianum. The sequence goes on along the minus strand of JAKWJD010001766.1, from coordinate 58,691,982 downwards.
GTACTTTTTGTAAAGTTAAAATTGGGGTAGTAATCAACCTCTTTTTCAATTCCTCAAAGTTTTTGTCACAATTTTCAATCCATTGAAAGTTCACTATTTTCTTAGTCAATTTGGTCCGAGGGGACAAAAGTGACGATAAAAACTTTACAAACATTCTATAATATCCAGCAAAATCAATAAAACTCCTCATATCAATTGGAGATATGGGTCTAGGCCAATTTTTCACTACCTCAGTTTTCTGAGTATCAACTTTAATTTCCTCTTAAAACACAATGTGGCCTAAGAATTCCAGAGACTTAAGAAAAAACTCAGATTTAGATCATTTAGCATATTACTCCTTATCTTTCAAAGTATGAAGAACTATTCTGATATGACTAGCACGAAATTTTTTATTCCTTGAATAGATTAGTATATCCTCAATAAAGATGATAACAAACATATCTAAATAAGGTTTGAAAACTCTATTTAAAGGTCCATGAATGTTTCATGTTCATTAGTTAAAATGAACGACATGACAAGAAACTCATAATGACAATAACGGGTCCTGAAAGTTGTCTTTGGAATGTCACATTCCCTTTCTCTGAACTGATGGTAGCCAAATATGAGATCTATCTTAGAAAAACAGGTGGCACCCAGAAGTTGATCAAATAAGACAAAATTTCTTGGAAGATAATATTTGTTCTTGTTGGTAACCTTGTTCAACTGACGTAATCTATATATATCCTAAGGGAACCAACAGTCTTTCACAAAATAAGACCAAAGCGCCACAAGGTGAGACACGTGGTAGAATAAAGCCATTATCTAATAGTTCCTTCGACTTCTCTTAAAGCTCTATAAAATCGACTGGTGCCATTCTATATGTCAGAATAGATATAGGATTAGTATATAGGAGAATTTCCATACCGAAGTTCTTCTGTCTCAAGAGGGACTCCGGGTTGATCATCTGGAAATACTTCTGGAAATTCTTTTTCCAATGAAAGTGACTAAATAGGAGGTATCTCCTCACTTGAGTTATTAACTCGGATTAAGTGATAGTGACACCCCTTAGCAACTAACTTTCTCACCTTAAGGTGCGAAATAAAATGACCCTTACGCACTGTTGAATTTCTCTTCAATTCTATAGCTGGTTGACTGGAACTTGACTACTCGAGTTCAAAAATATTTTGATGTTGGACCATGCCAATGACAACATTTGGTGAATCCTCTTTCTTAATTTCATCCTCTAACAATGCTAGAAGTAGCCCCTTTAGGTGTATCTATTTCTTGTGGAGCAACTGAAGAAGAGGTAAATCTATTACCCCCCATTACCCTTACTTTGCCTTCTTTTAGGAAACTCTCATAAAATGAACGTTTTAGCCTCACTTGAAGTAACTAGTGGAGCCATCACGACATCTCCCATAGTGGTTCCTACCACACATAGAAAATGCAAGAGTCTCAGTACCGCCTTGTGCTTTACTACATTGTGAATACGCAGGTCTAGCTCTAAAGTTCTGAGAATTATGACTATTGTATTCACATTTTTTAATTGTTGTAGGTGCACTAACAGATGCTATATCATATATGTTTTGCTTATGTTGGAAACAAGACCGGTTCATCTTACTCTTTTGCTGCCTGGATTCATTCAGTGATGTCTTGGACCTTTTATTCTTAAACTTTTCTCTATCGTTGAGGTTTTCCTACTCAACTTGTTGCACATGGATCATCAACCTTTCTATGCCCATGTAAACTATCAACGTGGCTGCCTTACATTCCTTACTTAACAAACGAGTAAATTAACTATGAATAAACTCATCCTGCTTTTCATGTTAGCAATTAACTCTTCGATTCTGTTAGCTCACGAGGAATGAAACACCTCATGAAGTCACTCTCAAAATACTGTAACTCACAATTAGTTACGTGTAAGCAAGAGTAGAAAGAAATTTTTTAGAGATAGAATTGTAACATAAAAAAATTAGTATAAATGAAGTGAAGGAAATTCCTAAATGTTATAACCTCCTAATTATAGATGTGGCGCACTTCACTCTAATAATTAGGACTCAAAAAACATGGCTTCATAGACTCCCTATGACTCTTGAACTTTGTGCTTTGATACAAAGTATGTAAAGCCTGAGCCTACACCCTGGGTGAGGCTAGCACTCAAGAATCATTGATGGCCCCAAGAGAATTCTTGGCCTGACTTTCTTACACAGCAGAAGACTTTACTCAAGATAAATAATTTTAAACAAGTGCAATGAACTTCTAAGAATATAAATTACAATGTATTATAAGTCAACGTTAACCTAGGACAAAATGGCAACTCAAATCTCAACTTAACTTAAAAGTAAAAGTAATGACTCATGATCTTACATCAACTAACTCTGTCTATGAAGCCTCAAAACTCTTTGGGGTGTTGCAAAAAGACCCTTGATCATCCTAATAACCGAAAGAAATAATCAATAAAATAAAGCATTACCAAGGGATACATGAACAATCACGGAGACGCACCAACTGACTCTGATTGCTCAAAAGGATAAATGATGCACTGGACACTGATTGTGCTTGCCTGTGTGTGCATCATAAGAAGATGCATGTCCAATTGCATCAGTACATTGAATGTAGATGTATGCGAGGGGAATTCTAGAAAAAGGCATAAGCTTGAAAGGGAATGGAGAATTTACCTAGTTCAACTCAACTCAATTGATTACACAAAAAAGCAGCGTAAATAAATGTAGTATCAAGAAGAGCTTTTAGTCATGGTTTTCAACTCTGTGTATTTGGAAATACAATAAAAACTTTGTATGTATGCGAAGATACAGTATGAACTTTGTTTGTATATGAAAATTAAAAATCTATCTGATGTATACAAAAATAAAAAATATTGTTATGGGATTTTTTCTAATCGACAACCATCACTTAAGAGCTATCGTGATGGTACAAATTTGTTCCTCATGCTACTACGGTCGTCCTATACCTTTCCATGAGTATAGAACATGAGCTACTAATGGAATCATCTAAAGTATGACCCTTTCCAAACCATGGTAGCTACATGGTTTATGGGGTTTATGAGATTTCTAAACACTCCCCTATATCTATTCTCAATAATACTCCCAAAATATTATACTAGCTCTAATGTTTTCAAAAATCATACTTCTTTATGTGATTTGAAATAATTGCTCAAAAACGTAGCTTAAAGCTATATTGGAAATCAAAGTTTTCTTTTTTGCTTTTTTGTGAAAGCATTTAATTTTTAACTGAAAACTGCCCCAAAGTCTCTTTACTGAAAAACTAGCTGAAAGTCCCCACGCTGAAAAACTAGCTCAAAGGCTATACATTAGACTAGCGCAAAGGCTCCATTCAAAAAAACTAGGTGAAAGGCTCTTTATTGAAAAATTAGTTGAGAGGCTTTATGGATATCAAGGTTTCCTTTTCCTGTTTAAATGTGAAAACATTTTAAACCCTATGGGAATACATAGTCCTCATATTCTTTTGAAGAAATGAACTTCCATCTTTACTCTTTACGCTTTATGCTTTACTCAACTTGAACTCAAGTCTTAAAACAAGGTTAAATCATTTGTAAAAGACTTTTGGAAGATTCTATGAACTTCACTTGAATTTGCTCTTAAATTCTCTTGACTTGACTTTTAGCGAATCCTTGAATGAAATTATGGATTCAAGGATTGTGATATATGATAGGAAAGATCTCATAAAGTTTTAGGGTAATTTTAGATAGTGAAATATCAGAAAGGATCAAGAAATCATTGTCCAGAAGCAAGTTCGTGATGCAGAGGTGCATTAAATTATTTGGTCATGAAATAAATTTTGAGGACTACCCCGCAACGCAAAGAAGATTTTTTACAATCCTAAGGAACAGGTCCGCGTCGCGCACCTGGTACCTTGTTTTGCCTGAGTTTTTCCTTGTTTTTTTTTTAGCCCCAATTCGCTTAAATTTGATTCTTTTTTCTCAATGTATCTTTAGATTCAGGTACACATAACATCTACACTAGAATCTAACTCAAAGAAACTATAATAATTTATCTGAAGCTCTGAAGAACTCGTCAATCTCATCCCAAATTCAAGAATAAAAGCAATTCAAGAATACAACTCAAGTTCATCAAATACTCAATATTTTTAGGAAAAATTACACTGATTAAAACATGTTTGGTGTGTGTCTAAATGAACCCAGTGCTATGTAAACTCACATACCTTGAAGGAATCACACCCGACGAAATCCACAAGCTAAACTCGACGATCTTGACAAATGTTGCTTCTCTTCTCTTTTCTCCTATTCTGTCTCTATTCTCCAAACCCTATCGTATTTTTGTAAAAGTGTAAACTACTCTAATTTTATCAAAGTCTAACTTGATTACCAACAACGAAATAAAATAATTGCGCAAGTAAAAACCAAACTACCCTTTCAAAATCCAGATTGGACTTTCCTTATTCCAACAACCATATTTCCAAATGGTGCAACCCACTCATACAAACTTGGAATTCTGTAAACTCAGCGGCGTTAGAATGATTGTTTCAAGAGTTTTCTTACCATATATTGAAGTATGGCTAAATCATCATGAGCTAGAAGTTATGGTAATTTGAAGTTGACCAAAAATTCGCTTTTCCTAACTTAAACAAATTTCAAGATTTTCATTATTTCCAAAAATGACTATTTAAAGTTCTTAGCTTCTTCCTACCTATTTAAAATTGTGAGATGTTACATAAACATTCTCTTTGATTTTATTTGATGATTTGGAGTCATGAGGATAGATTTAAACTTTATTTTATTATATATGATGATTACGTGTGAGAAGAATACATTTCAAATTTCAGTTCTTGTGATATTTTCTGAATTATTTAATGTTTTGAGCTAGTAGAGTAAAATTGAAATTTATTTCATTTATTTTAACGTGCAGGGGTGAAGAGAGTAAATTTTGCATTTTTGTTTTACTGATAATTTCTCAAGTATATAATCTGATGAGTACTTGTGTACATCCCTATTTTATTCGAATAGGATGAAACATCATGGTAACTCAATAATATAATTCATTAAATTAAATAAATTTTAAAATAATTTTAAGAATAAATGAATTTAAATGAGTCGCCGCTTAATTTTAGGAATTATCTAGGAAACCAATTAATTAATTACAAAAGAAAATATGTACAAAACCAATATATGCTAGATAAGGGTTCATGTATTTTTGAAGAGAATCCTTCGAAATCTCAAATTGTGGGTCTCAGATGAAGTTTTTTTTTTTAAAATTACGGAGGAAATAATAATGTAAATAATCATAATTTTGAAAAAAAAGCCCATATTATTAAAGAATATATAAATTTGCACATGGTAAAATAATGAAAAATCAATGGTGGCAATCGTATCAAATGATAAAATGATAATTTATATGTTAAATATTCAATAAAATAAAAGTAATGTGACATTATATCAACTATGATGCTGTGATTTTGAAATAAAAATCAAGATAGAGTTAGTCAAATATGAAATGAATCTACCAATAAAAAAAGAAATTTAAACATAGAAATAGAGGAATTATTTGGGAATAATTATAAAACTATGTACAAAGAAAAATGAAAAACTTGCAGTTGAAGCATTATTTAATGATTAAAGAAATTAATAACATTTTACTGTGTAGTAAATTAGTAGAAACAATAACTTAATAACTAAAAGCAAATCAATAAACAATGAAATGAATGCAAACCCCAAAACAGTAATAAGAGTAAATAAATTTAGATATAATTAACAACAATAAAGAAGCTGAAAAATGAACCAAGATAAATATAAAATACAAAATTAAAAGGGTTACTGAAGTGTTGCTTTTTCGAGCATATCTTAAAGTGAAAGGGTTGTGGGATTTGCTAATTCATTCTTTTGGATCTGCCAGCGTGCTCCAATAGTCGGCGTTTTGTTCGCAATTAATTGCTTCGTGTTGAACACTCGCAGTTCGCTGCTTTCTGCAGTTAAAGGCTCAGTAGTTTACTGGAAAAAAAAAAGAGAAAAATGAAGATTGTGGGGGGTGGGGGGTTTGGTGAATGAAATTGTAAGAATGTTTTGGGTTGTTTGGGTGGTTTATTGGTCCAGCAGTAAGTTGAATGTTGGTTGCTTCAAGATGAAGAAGGCTGGTTGTTGGTTGTTTGCTGTTTTTTTAAATGGTGTGAAGGAGGTGGTTTGGAGGTTCATGATGGTGGTTTTGGGTGATTGTCAACAAAAAAAAATAGTGGCTTTGGGCGGCGGTTGTTCTTCTTGAATATGATAGAAAAATATTTTAGGGTTTTTCTCTTCTTGAAAAATGTCCCACCACCACTTTATTGTTTGACCATATAAGAACATTGATAGGGAATAGTCCGACAATGGCTAAAATCGTGGGTTCGAGACTGTGGCCCAAAATTGACGATTAATAAAATATTTGTGTGTATAATTTTTATCCTTATTTAAAGATATTTCTACATTGTGCTAAAAATACCAAAATGAATCATGATTAAAGTAGTAAATTAAATGAATATTAACTAGTCTAACGAATGAAATGAATGACATGTAGCAATATGTAATTTTAAAATAAATGATTTAATCATATTGAACAAATATATGAGCATATTCAATCAATTGTAATTAAAAGAGTGTAAGAAAAAATAATTGATAAAAAACCTTAATTTTGAGAAATAAAAATATGTATCGATAAGGATATTTAAAATATACTTCGAAGTATTGAATGTAGAAAACTTATACGTTATGAATTTTGAAAATGTTAGGTCAAAATGTAAACAATTATCCCTTTCGTTGGATATGATTGATGGCAGAAATCATAGAAAAATAAAATTTACAAATCCAATTTTGGTCGAACACTTGACCTTCATATCAAAGAGTATTTTGAATGTGATGGAAGTCGCTCCTCAATATATTATCAATAAGTTTCACACATTGTGTTATGTCCTTTTCAACACAGTCACACATGTGGCTTAATTGAGGTGCATCATTTTAGATGTTGTTGAAAAAACTAAGATATAATTCAATAGATGTGCATAATATAAAGAAAAGGGTAGCATACCTTTCGATACTTTCTACCATCTTCTTTGCATGTTTTTGTGGATATGCTATTATCTTTGTTATTCTAAATCATTCTTGCTTCAAAATCTATGCATGCTAATAACCTTCATCTTATTGTTGAAGTGTGGTGTGAGTTTATTAACAAGACAAACATATCTATCCAAAAAATATAAATGCAGTGCAAAAATGATCGTCCGTCAATTTGATATGACAAATGTGAATCCATCGATACAATATGCTACAAAATAAAAACATATTTGGCAATTGATGCTTGAGAATCTAGGGGTAGGATATTTTGCACTATAACGGTTTATCCATTGGGAGGAAAAATGAGAAGGATCCATTAGTAGGATTTTTCAGACAAAATAAATACATGTCCATCGGTGAAACATTTGAGAATCCATCTATAGGATACTTTTTGATCCATTAGTAGGATATAAATACATGTACATCAGTAGGACGAATGAACATGATCCATTTTTAGGATATAAATACATGTGCATGGCTAGGACAAATTAAAATGATCCATCAATAGGATATGAATGTAAGTCCTTCGGTAGCACAAATGAAGATGGTCATCAGTAGGATATAAATACATTTTCATCGTTAGGACAAAAGAAGATAATGCATGGGTAGGATATGAATATATTGGTAGGGTCTTTCGTAAAAATAAATCAATGTCCATAGGATTCATCGATAGGATATACGTGAGCACTACCATTTCCAGTAATATAAGATGAATATCCTTCAATAGTGCACTCCTCTGACTTCAATATGTATTAGATAAGGTGAACATCATTCACTTATGAATAAATGCAGCTTAAATATAACTTTGTACGTCAGCCTCCTCCGACTTCAACATGTAATAGATAGGGTGCACATCTTTCACCTTTGAATAGATGCGACTTAAAAAATTATTAAACGTCATTGTTCACATAATTTAACAAGTAATAGATAGGTGCACATCCTTCACCTCTGTATAGATGCAACTTACAAATATCTTTCAATGTCAGCTTCCACCGACTTCAACGTGGAATAGATAGCGTGCAGATTATTCACCTCCGTATAGATGCGACTAAAAATATATCTTTCAACTTCAGACTCCTCGGAATTGTCTTTATAATTGATAGAGCGTGCATCTTTCACCTCTTTATAGATGTGACTTAAAAAAATTCAATGTCAACCTCCTCCGATTTAAATGTGGAGTAGAAAGGATGCATATCCTTCACCTGCAAATAAATGAAACTTGAAAATACCTTTAAATATAAGCCTCCTCATAATTCAACGTTGAATATATAGGCTTCAAATACTTCACCTCCGAATTGATGTGACATAAGAATATCTTTCATCGTCATCCTCTTCTGACATTAGAGTGGAACGAATAAGATGCACATTCTCACCTTCGAATATGTATGACTTAAGAATATTCTTCAACGATAGCCTCCTCCGACTAATCATCTAATGTCCCTCTTAGAGAATGAAAAATTATATGACCCTTTTTGCAAGCGAAAATGATGTCCATTGTAATTATATGGATGACTCGATGATTGTTAACTTTTAAATGGTAGATGGCTTGAGGAATGTCCAACTGTTACGATGTGCATGACTCGATATATTCAAAGAATCATTTGTTTAATGCTTTTATTTGTTCTTGAAGTACTCATAAAGCAATGATTAATAGACACAACATCCCTTTAGCTACAAAATTGATCATGAAACTTTTAAAAAAAGATCAATGAAAAAATGTGCATAGAATTCCTTATCACTTTGACAGATGTGAGCAATCATCGTTTTTCTCTTGTATACTTTGTGATTTGTGTACCATATATCTTATAGGGAAATTGGTACAAGGGTTTGGGGGCTCATATCTTGAAATTATTTTTGCTCCATTATGCAATGCGGGAGATTTTGAAGTTAACTTTGAACTTCAAATGATTCTAGAGATCATTTGAAGTTGATATCAAACTTTTTACGGTACTTGTTGGAATTTTTTAGGTCTTCCTCAAAATTTATTTCCTTGTAAGATCTCTTGACAAATCTCGAATTGATCTCCCATTATATATCCCAACCGAAATTTTTATTTATTGGATAAATGAAAATTACACTAGGTACATGATCAATATGTCATGGCGCCTACATATTTTGTTGATCAAGGATTCAAGCCAAATGTAGGTTCAGTCCTTTGATTAATACTACAAAGAATATGATATAAGGCTGTCAGTAAAATGTACAATATGAACATGATGCAATAGAAAAATGATACTTTTTGTGATATTCAAAGACTTAAAAAAATATATGTCACATTTTATGTAGAGGAACAGCCAATAAAGTAAAATATGTGTCTCACACTAACGACATAAGGTTAATGTCACATTTAACAATGGACAGCCTAAAAAAGGAAACGCAAATTAATTTTTTTAAAAGAAAGAAGGTCAAAATTCTTTGAAAATAATGTTAAGAGATTAAAACTTGCTCACCTTTTTTTTTGGAAGAATAAAAAATATGAAAAGATAGTCAAGTCTTGACTACAATTGGTACCACGTGTTTGGATTGGATGCAAATCTCCCTCCTTTTTTTCTCTTAATCTGACTGATATTAAATTCAATGTATTGCCTAAAATTTTGATTGGTACTTCAAACATACTTAATTATGAACAAGATTTGTCCATCTTGCTTCAAAAAAGATATTTTATTGAATGAATCCTATTGTTTCAATTGCAGTCTCAGCTTCATGTAATGTATTCTGCAAGCTCTCTTTAGAGGAAAAGTTTTACACCTTGGAATCTTTTATAGGAGATGGATATCCAAACCCCTTAAATTTCTTAGAAAAAAATCTTCTTCTTCTTCACTTAGATAATTCATTAATTGTCTAAACTGTCGGTTTTTCTGATTGAGACACTGAAAATTCTGCACAAGCTGATAAGCACCTGCTTCAAAATTTTAACTAGATATTATTAATTATATCATTTTACTCCTCATCATCTCTTAAACTATTTTTTCATCTTTTTTGTTGAAGTCAATGACTAGTCTAGAATGAAATATAATGTACTACTCGCCATAAAGAAAAAGAATCATATAGAAATCAAATCCCCAATACCCAGATAAAAGAGCCTCACAAAAGAAAAAAAACATTAAAGATCACTCTTTGATTGATAGAAACAAATAAGAATTTGACTTTCATTTTTTCACAAAAAGAAAAAAAAAAGAGTTGATGAAGAAACTTACAAAGTTTATAACATGTGTTGTTTGAGAATACAATTGAAAGAGGATTGGAGACAAAAGGATAGGGGAGAAACTTGTTTATATAGGAACATTATCAACATTATGGTAATAATTTATGCATTAAAGAAGAAATTAATAGTTCCTCTTATTATTTACAATTTTTTATTTGATCAGTAGAAGTCAAAAGGAAAATTTTCAAATTTTATTTTTTGTGATACTTTCTTATGAATTTAATTTAATGAGTAGGAGTTACGAGAGTAAAATTAGCATTTTATTTAATTTACTTTGATGCATAAGAGTGTAGAGGGTATATTTTATATTTTAGTTCTGGTATATTTTAAAGAATTTTATTTGGTGAGTAGGAGCTAGGAGACAAAATTTGGGATTCAATTTAATTTAATATAATGAGGAGGAGTCAAGAGGGTACTTTTTTATTTTAGTTTTACTGATATTTTTCTCAAAAATTTAGTTTGTTGAGTAGAAGTCAGAATCTAGGAGGATAAATTTGAATTTTATTTAATTTAATTTGAGAAAAAGAAGCAAAGAGGCTGATTTCTACTTTAAGTTAGCTGAAGAGGGTGATTTCTACTTTAAGTTAGCTGAGAGGGTAGATTTTGAATTTTAGTTTTTGTGATGTATTCTTAAACATTGAATTTGATATATACGAGTTAAGAAGATAAAATTTTGAATTTAATTTGATGAGTAGAAGTCAGAAAAGTGAATTTTATATTTAATTTTATTTTATTTGATGCGTTAAATCAAGTAAGTTTCATATTTTTTTTTTTATGATATTTTCTCAATAGTTTAATGTTTATAATATATTACCTATAGAAGGTTTTAGAAATAAAAGTGATCTGAATTAGCAATATATATTCAATATAATTCATGAATATTTAAATAATTTAATATGCCATAAATTTAAATTTTATGAAATTTTCACATGCAAAAGATAATCGAAAATGAATATTTCAATTAATTAAAAATTGAAGGTGCGTAATAGAATATTATATAGATTATTATAACTATTTATTGATATTTCAAAAGCTAAAAACAAAAATAGTATTTAAATTTCATTTAATGTAATTGAAGATATTTTAATTTGTTCTGGAAAACTTATTGAAATTTACATTTGGAGTGTTAAATATAAATTTTAGGAAAATAAGTAAGAACAAATTTAGAATTATTAATATTATGATTTTATTTAAAGATAAAATTCTAAAGCAATAAATTTATTAATAAAAATTAAATGAAGTTTGTAACAAGATTTAGAAGGGCGAGAGATATGATTTTTCCAATTGTTGAGTTCCTTCTCATTAGATTCACTATAATTTTTCCGAACTAATCTTTATTAATAAAAAATATTTTAAAGAAACTACTATCACTCGATCAAGTGTAGTAATTTTTAAATGTTTTTCTGTCCAATAACCCTATTGAACCAATTAATCTATTCAATTAATTCATGTTAGAACATTGTTATTTCTAACCCCCACTTTCAATTTAAATCATTAATTTCTTAATTCTTCTTAGTGACGTTGCTCAACTAAAATGTAATCTCATAGTCTCTTAAGAATAAAAAGCTATATAAAAACATAAATAAGAAGAGAGCTTCAATTAACTACTTACACTGCACAATTATACTTATGCATAAACAATTCATAATTTATGTGCTTGTGAATCATAACTAAACTTTCTAATCTTCTTTTGATATGATTAATCAATGACATAATAAACCAATATGTCTTTTAACTTCATCTGATCAACTCATTTTTTTTCCTCAAACTTTGGGTGTGCACAAGAACACCCTCAAACATGTATAAAGTTTAACAAGTTGATACACATCATTAATACATGACATAATACACATAGAGCACCACGTAGGACACATATTTTCATGCCACATATGATGCATGTATCTATTTTTTCAACTTTATACAAGTTCAAGTGTCTACTTATGCACACCCAAAATTGAAAAACATAAATGTGAGTTGAGTCAAAGTTAAAGGACATATTTATATATTATACCTTAATCGGTTGTATATCAAATATTTAGTAGATATTTTAAACCAATATAGAGTAGAATTGTGAAGTTATATTATGATAATTGTGCAAAATACCATACCATAGGCCCATTCTACAAAACACATGGCGATTGTGTATTTATTATTACCATAAGAAGTGGTTGATTTGAGCATATTTAACATGATTTACTTATAAACAATTAGAAATACTTGTAATACCATAAGTTTATCAACATAATTTTTAAATTATAATATAGCCCCTCATATTACCTATGAAAAAATTAAAATTTATGATGTTTGAATGATTATGTCACATGTTATGTCACCTACTAATCTTTCGAATTTCACAAAGAAAAATAAATCATCAATGAAACAAAGAAATTTTAATTAAACAAGGAGAAATTTGAGGAAAGTTTAGCAATGCAACGGGAAACAAGTAGACTTTCCCCATGTGGCCGTCCAGACACCTACTGTAACACCTAAACATGATAACCCTCAATTTCAAAATGTTTAAGATGAGAAAATTTAAGAAAACCAAAGATAAAAGGAAATTCATGGGTTTTTTTATAAAAGAATTCTTTCTTAAAATGTTTCGAGTTCACTCATAGAATATTTAACTCCTCGAAGGCTCTAGTATAAGTATGTTCAAGAGATTCTATTATTAAAGAGTATAAACATAATGACAAATGACGCAACTCCCACCAAATGGAAGGAAATATAATAGTTGTTAGATATTGTCTTCATCTTCACCTATGAAACCTCACTGACCATGCAACCAGACTATGCCAAAAAAGGAATAGCAAGAGTAGTATCAGTACAAAACACATCTACCGGTAGGCATCATCGATCAACCAATTACCCACCATATAATATATAGAGATAGACTAGAAGGAAACGTGCAATATGACCGTTCTCCCCACCTCCTTTATCCTCCTGCCTTTACCATTCCCGAATACTTTAAAATATACTATTACACTTGAGTTTAACCCCTTACTCGCTCTGTTCTCGATAATAGGTCATCCCTTCTATCTCATAGAACAATTTACCCTTTAATCTTACTCGAACGACTAGCGAAAGGATAAGTACGATCCCTTTTGGACTACTCCTAAACTAAAAATCTGCCCACTACAGAACCACCAAGGATATTTGTTTCCAATCTTTACCCATGGAACCGTCTAGGGAAACGAGTTAACACAGAGAAAAAGGTGTCGAATTATATAGTGTGGCTCTGCCATAATGGCAGTGCTCCTGTGAGGTGGGACTGCTGTAGCAAGGAAACTTATGTTGTAAAAAAGGATCGAAATAAGTAAGAAGAATGAAATGCAAATGGTGTCCCCATTTCTTTCTATCTGAAAACTCTCAAAACTCTCTCAATTGATTCTCTCCGAACAACAACATTAAGGTAATGCTCTTGATCCTTACTCTGTTTACTTTAATACTTAAAATTTTTTTCATGAGATTAAGCAATGGCTAGAAAGTCCTTGTGGTAGTTTACAAAAATATGAAAATAGGTTGCCTGATTTTCTAGAATACATCATATGGCACATCCCTTATGTTCACAACGTCTCCAGTATGTTTTAAGTGTAAGAATTTCATGGAAATAAAGTCCAAATGGTACAAAAATGGGTGGGGAAAGTTGAATAGTTTCTTTGTGTAAAACATGAATTTTGGCACTATTTAGGGGTTGTATTGCTAGAATAATTACTTATTTAGGTACGAGGGTACTTTACATAATCTTAAATGACGAAAAATCTCTTTAAACAAGGTTTTGGGGTGAAGGGGATCCATGATTGCGCCTGAAGTTCATCCCTGATTAAGGTCGTTCTAGAGTCCTTCATACCTCAATGGCAGCCTCCTTCATCCTACTGTGGCAAAAATTAGGTCGTTGTGGTGGGTTTTAGGCCGCTGTGGTAGGATTTGTGGCACAGTGACCCCCTTGTCACTTCACACCTTTTTTTCTTTTTCGTTAAAAAGGATTGGGTAATCCAATGGTATACTAACGTGTACGTTTCATAAATATTGCAGGCTTTTCTACTATGGATGGAATTAATGAGGAAAATATATATTTCATCCGGTATTCATAATGGTGCAAGTCAGGACAGACACCATGATTACATGAACACGAAGTTCTTTTGTGAGAGGTGTTTCCACTTAGTGGTCCTAGCGAAGAGATCACCCACCTTTCATGCCTGGCTGATGGAGTTTAGTTTGGGTCCACTGACAGAGGCTCCCCCCACCACACACTTTCGCTGGGTGAGAGAGTTCTATGTCATTCATGCTACTATTTGTTGGGATGCTCCTCACTCTACCATCTGCATCTAAGGAGTTGACATCCTCTTGAGTACTCAATTCATAAACAGGGTGCTCGATGTGCTAGAGGTCCCTAATGTTGAGTAAGAGGCCAAGTTGAGGGAGATGGATTTTGGTTGTTCTAAAGATACACTACTATTAACAGAATGCACCGATCATCAGATGCCCAAAGGTGGGTGCACTTGGCTTCTAGGAGGTTCAGCCCATCAGTAAACCATACCGACGTGAACTTTCCTCGGGCATTGGCGATGACATTTCATTTATGACTGGAATATGATTGACCGGGGCAACAAGAAGACATTCTTCAGGCTGGTGACTATGATGTCCAAGCGGGCGGAGGTTCCTCTCTTGGAAACCTATGAAATACATTTTACGGATCCCCTCTTTCATTCCCTTTTGATCAGGCAGGCTTCCATCTCCGAGAGTAAGAGAAAGGAATAATAACGGGGTCGGTAGCAGTCAAATAGTTGTTGAAGTGGATGATGAAGGAGGATAAAATAAAGATGTTGACGACACTCTTCTTACAAAGTCCCAACCCCCACTATCACGTTCTTATGTGGAGGAGGATATGGAGGTCGTTTGGAGGAGATTGGGAAGCTCATATTCTAATGCATCGACTCTAGTTCCACCTTCCACTTTATTCAAAATTGAGATGCTCCACCACTAACTGGGACATGAGAGGATTAAGGGTCTAGAGAGGTACCATCGGTTGGGCCGGATGTGGATAACCTTGAAGGTTATTTTCTCTTTTTTTGTTCCCAGATGGAGCTTCCTTGACTCCAGCCGGGAGAGTTTCGGAAGTTCTCCTGGTTGAGCAAGGAATGTTCAGGTGAGAAAGACCATAATACCTATACTCAGACTGTGACACTTCCTATTCCCAGTGATCTGATTTGGTTTTGACCTCTTTGACATGAATAAACAATAGTAAACGCACAAATGCTTGTTTTTGTTGTGTTCACAACTACTATTTAAAAGCTAGGTGGTTATACGTTATTATTTTATTGCAGAATGCTGATTGAACTACAGGGATTATCCTATGCACAATTCAAAGTTCATAGAAGAAACAAGGGAAAAACAAAAGATATAGGGCTGCTATTCTATCGCGTCATGTCCTGCTCTGGCAATCTTGTTGGGGAGGGAATGTTCTCTCTGCAGAGGCTTCGAGGGAACTAGTTTAGAGGACTAAAATTTTTGGGGTTCTCCCCATTTTTAGAGTTTTTCATTGACTCCCAGGGCCATGACTAAGCCTTTAGATTATCCTCTTAGCTAGGATAGTCATGACCACCCCAAATAAACCCAACGGTACACACTTTAGAATCTATTCCAACTGATACAACACAACAAACATGAACATTCGATGAATGTTATTATCACCCATATGATTTATAATTGGTTGCAACACACTTCAAGAATTCATTTACAAATCACATTGCAATTTATCTCTCGACCTTTGCACTTAACCCAGTGATTACTCTCTTTGTGACATCAAGTTTACAAAACTCAAGCAATCTAACTCGCATAATTTTGAACATTTAGGCAAGTGCACAACATACATAAAACTCTAGAAAGGAAACACTATGAACAAAATCACATCATAGAATCCAAGTAAATGCACCTTACACATAAACAATTATTGAGACAATAATATGCAAGCATCCATAGTTTTAAGCTACATCACACAAACAATTTATAATTATGATATATTTTGCTTCATGGATGACCATTAACTGATCATCCATGCATTTATATGACCACAAAGGACACATACCATTTGGAATCTTCTCTATTCCAATTTAACTTGCTTGTGTTCCTTCAACTGTGACTACAATGTCCAATTCACTTTGTTGAGATATGAATTGCAATCCGAAGATACCAATTTGACTCAACTCATACCACAAGCGACAAATCTCAAGGAAAAAGAGACGAAGACAACTTCCTAAAACGCTTTATAGCTTTCTGAAAGATTAGATGTGGACGTTAACACACCACAACATCACTCTATTTCATATTTTCTCTTCTATTAGGAGACCGTAACCGAAACTTTGATACCAAGTTTTCATGACCTAACCCAACAGGATGTTCGGGAACCTACTCTAACACCTAAGTAGGAGAACTTTTAATTCCCAGCTGTTTAAACATGCAGAAAATTAAGAAAATTGCAGATAAAAGAAAATTCATGGAACTTTTATAAAATAAAGAGTTAATAAATTATTCCAGTTAACTAATTAATTAAGATTACAAGGTATAAACATAATAGCAAATTATGCATCTCCCTCCACATGGAAGGAAAATAGGATTTTTTGTATTATTATTATCTTCGTCTTCACCTGTGAAACATCACTTACCCTTCAACCAGACTATTTCAAAAAGGCATAGCAAAACTAGCATCAGTAAAACAATACGTAATGATTGACATTGTCGGTCAACTCTGTACCTACCGCATAATATAATCAAAATCCACTTGCAGGAAACGTGCAATAAGATCGTTCACCAATCCACCTTTATCATCTTTCCTTTACCATTCCCTAATACTTTAAAATATAAAAGTACACTTAACCCTAACCCCTTAGTCTCTTTTTTCTCGATCATTTCTCATTATTTCTATTTCAAATAAGATTCCTCGGGTATAACCACAACAATTCCTACTAACCACTCGCGACATAAACTTGCTTCTTCTTAA
Organism: Solanum peruvianum; assembly: GCA_027705065.1. NCBI lineage: Eukaryota > Viridiplantae > Streptophyta > Magnoliopsida > Solanales > Solanaceae > Solanum > Solanum peruvianum. Next base: position 58,674,723 of record JAKWJD010001766.1, on the reverse strand, counting down.
TAAGAATGCAGCCCTAGAACATATACTATATTCTATCAAGGCTCGCTAACTGTTTCAATATGAATCCCCATTTTCAAGGTAGGACCTAGCGACTTAACAATTATGAGATAAACAACACCCCACTCCTCAATGTTTAAGAATACAGACAACCTCTCTAAAGTAACATATAGTACACTTGGACCCTCGGTCCCAACATACTATACCACATGTCGATAAGACATAACCATTTACATTACACTAAGTAATGATATATATATAACAAGTAAATAAGTCATATTATTCACACATATATATAATGCATAATTCAATTATCAATTAGGAGCACCATACTAATTCCCAACATCCATCAAAGGTAGATCTGAACATAGAAGTCACCAATGGTTCTCTCATGGAACCCATACCATAACTTTTAGTTTGTTGGAACGTGATACCTGATCTAATATGTATGTTTCGAATGTGACAACAGATCCAATATATGTTTCAGAATGTGACATTCGATCAAATGTATGTATCGGAATGTAATACCCGATCCAATGTATGTGTTAAAATGCTACACATGCTTGAGTTAGAACAAGCACAATAATAATCATAGACATAATAAGGAGTTCACATTTTTATACAATCAAAAAAAACTTCATGTCATGTAATTATACATACATAAATCACATACACATATGCATATGATGAAGCACTTCACTGGCATATAACAGATAAATCATAAATCAAATCATTACCTACCCTAATTCCCAAGATGAGTCTTTCTTCTATGGTACCTATCTTATTTAATAAACTAGGTGTATATGTACAATTGTGTATTTTTTGGTGCACATTGGACTAAGCATAAATTCTACCATTAATTAACAATATTATATGCAATTAGAATGAATTTACGACTTTTTAGAAAATACCCTACCTTGGTGTCACACAGCTGCAGAGGCATTATATCTCCTGGATAAAAGGAGAAAATAAGACTTTGTTTCATTTAAGTTCTACCCTGGCCATCTTGCGCTGCATTCCTTGTTCCTCTTGAGCGTCGCCGCCCTAGCAGCATCATCATCGCTCTGGAGAGATGATGGGCTTAGTTCTCCCAACCTTTGCCTTTTTTAAATAATGACGATTCGGGTCGTTAGAATATGACTAAACCTGCTAATGACTCTTATTCTCATATAAAAAAATGTTGAGATAGGAGAATGTTTTGGTTAATTAATTTAATGTGTGTTGTAAATTTCAGACAACAAACTTTCTTTTTATCCTAAAAATTGTAGACAGTCATTGTATTATTCACAAGACTATTATTTTTTGTTTGAAATTATAAAGCTACAATTTCTAAATGATTCAATTCGATGAAAAGTGTTTTTTCTCAATTAGCATCAAATTTGTTTCTTCCGTTAGGAAATATTGATCTTATACACTTCTTGAACAGGAATAATATTGCCACATTTACGACACGGTTTCAAGACACTTGTTTGGTACATACAAATGAAATATTTTCGAAAGATCTCAATACAATTGAAATGACTTTGATAGTAACTTTATGAATAGTATTACACAAGTCAAATAAGTATAAAATTGCGAATTCATAAATTTAGGGATAAGACATAAAAAATATTGCTTAGGCCTTAAAGGATGGTTTCAGTAAAATTTCTAAGATTCTTAAACAAATTTATTTTAGTAAATATGATCTTTTACATATCTATTTTTGGAATGTATATAAAAGTTAAATGTATCATGACCATCGTTGCAATTTTCGGTGATCACAAATCCATCAAATTCTTAAATCTTATTAGCTAATGCAAACTCTCCACAATCACAAAAAAAAAGTCTCACATTTTCCCTTTCTCCGCCAGCATTCTCATGAAAATCTAAAAATAACCAACGTATATATTGTTTTTATCTTGTTTTTGGCAACGCAATTTAAAGAGGATTTGAAGCAAAGGTACAATGAAGAAATTTGTATATATAGAAAGACCGTGGTAATAGAATATGTCTTGATGAGTAGGTTATGAGTCCGATATTTCAACTCATTTAGTTCTTTGTTTTCATAGTTCATGTGTCCTCAAATGCCTAATGTGTGCTCGAAATTGTAACACTCCAGAAAATAGTAGGTGAAACCAGAACCTAAACGTGAGGGTTAATGTCATGAGATAAGGGAAAGGGCCAAGTAGAGGTCAAAAACAGTCCACTCTCTCCTGGACAATGCCTAGTAACCACGACCACCCCTAGGCAGTATGCTCCCTAAAATTTTCCAACAAGAGGCCCTCATTCATGAGAGACGTCACGACTCATGGTGAAGACTATGGCTCATGGGAAGGATTGTGGATAAAAGTTAAGGGAAAAGGAGAAAGCTACCAAGAGTCCTAGCCACTACCTCAACTCAAGAGAGGGACTATGACTCGTGGTCTTTGCTACTACTCATTTGTCTTGAGCACATCTCGTGGAGCCCTTCGTGATGATGACTTGGGCAAGGTAGCTCATTGAATAAATTAGCCTAGCTCCTGCCTCAAGGACCACAACTCGTGGAGCCCCTAGTAGGATTGGCTTGGGCTAGTGAGTTTCATGTTCCAATTTCCTATCCACTGCCTACCTTCACAAGGGGAACCATGGATCATGGTCCTCGCCACGACTCATGAAGGTGACTCGCGACACCTAGGTGTGGTAAATTAATGAAGGGTAATTGATTCATTTCTTTTTTTTCATTCCAATTAAGTGAGGTTGTTTTGGGTTTTCTTAGGGGTACTATGTAAAATATTATAAGTCTAAATTAACTAAAAACAAGTCATTATATTCAAATACCCAAATGAAACAAGAAATTCTCTTCTTTTTAGTATTTTTCTCTCTAAAACTCAAGAAGAAGAAAGGTGGAATTAGAGCTAGGGTTTGGAGAACTCAAGGGTTCATCCTCAAATTAACTTTAGATTCTTAATCAAGGTATGATGACTTCTCATCTATGGGTATCTGCACCCATTGAATTCTTTCAAACTTGATTTCAAGCTTTCAATTTCCCTAGAACCTAGAGTTTCAATCTAAGTCATGGGTTCGCTTTCAAAAAAAATTCAATTATTATTTTATGGTTGATTATTGTCGATTATGGCTGAATTGGTGATTAATTATTGATTTATGATCAAATCCCTTCAAGAACCCATGATCTCCCATATATCTAATTTGTGAATTCATGATATGTGTTGAAGGATTACAGAAATATGTTAATTAATTGTGTTTATATTAATTGAGTTATTGAGTCACTCTATTCCCCTATCGAATATAGTAATTCTATATGTTTAGGTTGACTTTGTTTTATACCCTTGGAGAGAAAGATATGAAGGATAGGACATGTTAATAATAATTTTGTATGAGCTTATGATTCACATAGAATGTGAAAATCCTATGCTTATTTTATAATTGTGGTAATTTTGTAAGACCATTTTCCCCGTACCCTTACACATGACTATGTTTGAAATATCTTACCATGATAGTATTGTTGTTTTGGATGACAGGATATTCTCATGAATACACTATGAATATGATGTGAAAGGTTTACTCACATATTGACAATTTTTAATGGCGAATGGACATTCTCACCTAATGATTCTATGAGCTATTATGACACCATGTTCTTTGAGTGCCTAGTGCATTCTTTCATGATTATCAACATAAATAAAAAGTTAACATGAATTTTATAGGGAATAAAGCTTAGTACCGAGTGGATATGAATATAATATGGAAGCTTTTATGTTAATTAGTTCGGCTTCCCCACAAATTTATCTCATCAGATGGAAACCTTTTATGTTAGAAAATTTGGATTTCTAGTAGCAATATCCTTATCCCATAACTACGTTCCCACATAGGTCTTTCTGTAGTGGATCCAACTAAAATCTGATACATGAGTTCTATCATAGGCAAATAGGAAACCTCTTTTCAGTGTGGGGTTAAGCCACCAAATTTCATTTAGATCACATGGTCTATGTTGGTTAAGGCTACATATCCTTATATGACAAGAATATGAACTACACCTTTGACTTCTTAAGAAGTCTTCTTAGTTTCAGTAGGTTTATGGGACTTCACTTATTCATTGAACAAGTATGCTTTGGAAAGGGGTGATAGGATGGTTTCCTTATGCTATTAATATTTGTGAAATATGCATGTATGATAGGAATTGGTGCTAATAGTGACTACATTCAGTATAACTTATGAATATAAATGTTCCCTTGTCTACAAATGTTGGCTAATGATGAGGTCAAAGTAAGATATGTATGATTTTTGTGACCTAAAACTGGTACATAGAATTTGGTAGGGTTATGGGATCTTGCCTTTTGATTGCATTAGAATAGCTTTGGGGTTTATTATTATATGGTTTGACTTATGTTTCTTCACGAACGTGAACAATGGATTTTAAACTTGTCAAATGCATGATTTCAAGTAAATGTCTTGTTTGAGCATATTTAAGGATTTTTATGCAAAGCTTCTATACTTTAATACAATATTTGTGATAACCCTTATTTTGTATCTTTTCTATATGTGTAGTTTCCACTCGCTGAGGTATACTTTTACTTTCGATTAAAGCTTGGTTTGAGTATACTTCACACTCGATGAGTCCTTATGGTTCAAGGACAAGAATTATTCGTGCTTAGTTTCTATCATACATTTATTTTAGAGACTATTGTAAAGGGTTGTAACCCTTATTGCAATTCTATTGTAGTAGATGGTTGATTGAGATAATATCTAGACTCCTACTTTTGAATTAAGTGAAAACGCTTTGATTGTAAAATTTTTTAATTCCACATCATTTCTATTACCTATGTTTATGATTATGCTATGGGTTCGTACGAGACACTCTTGGGGTTGAGTACGCCGTGCTACATCTAAGGAGTATCCCTGGGTCGTGACATAAAGTGATGTTAAAGTATTAATATGAATCAATGAAGGCTAATGAAAACGGCAACGAAATTATCGAGCAAAAAGAAGAAACAACCTGAAAAGGTTGAAGGAAGGAAATCCTAGGTATTGACAATACTACTTGGCAAACCGTCGGGTCTCTGTTTATCTCGCCAAAAGTTCTACTTTTCTAGCCTGAGGATGAACCTACTTGGCGACATAAATAGGTTGTTGGCGAATCGTCGACCTACTCAGCGACATCAAACTTGATAGCTTAAAATAAAAGAACCCCTGAGGAATGAGAGGAAAGGCAAACTGGCGATGGACAGGATCGCCAACATTGTGTGTGAGCCTAACTTACTTCGCCTATCAGCTCTGAAACCCAAAAATTGGAAGACTCTGTAATGAATTTTTTCAAAGAAGAAGAGTTTGAATTCCAAAAGTTTGTAGAATTTTAGATTTCTGTGAGTTTTTTAGTCTCCTTTGTTAAATTTGAAGCTTTTGTGTTGTGTTTGAGGAATTAAAAGTGCATTTTTTATTTAATTGTTCTTGGAGCATCGTAGAGACTCAAAAGTGATTACCTAGCTAGTGAATTATATAGTAGGTAATTGTTTCTCTCCTTCTTATGATGTGTTGCTAAAACCCCTATTATTGGGATGTGATCATGCGATTATTGTCTTAATTAGATTATGAGTATTGTTGTTTACTTATTTAAATGCTTAATTGATGTGGCATTAATCGATAGTTGTGTTAATTTATGAATTGCTGTTGCAAATACAATTCTAACTTAGAATTCTAGGCTTACATGAGAAAAATGTTTTCGAACCAAAGTTTAGATTAATGATTGTAGTTATTGGGTTTATGTGTGTTCAGAGAGAAAGAGTAAATCCTAAAGTCAATTCTACCTATATAGATCGAGAGAGTAGATAAATTAAGGTTTGGACTTTTTATATTGTTAAGCTTGTTGAGGTTTAATGGAACTTGCTTGAATCATAATAGTTGTTCGAGAGAAAGCTATTGCATATATAGTCTAGCCTACCTACTGAGATTTAGCTATCGTTAGTAAATTTCAATTATCCATATAGCGAATTTAGTCTTTAACCAATGACATCCCGGGATTCCATCTTTACCTCGTTGATTTCCCTTGTTTTCCTATTTGTTTTAACTATTAATTGACAAACAAAAGCCCCTATTGAGATTTGTTGTGACCCCATTCACTTATTTAATTAATTCTATTATATTCTTATAAATAACTAGATCATACTGGTACCTTCAAAATTTAATTCAAACTTGTATCGCTCCATGTGGGTTTGATCCCAACTCTTTGTTGGATTTTATAATAGATAACGATCATCTACACCTAGAATTGGATGAGGTGTAATTGAGAGTTTATCAGTAGGATCTAGGGAGAATTAATAGCTTATGTCATTCTTTACAACATTCTATTTTATGTAATATGATGAGTAGGATTCATGAGGATAAATTTTAAGCTTTATTTGATTTAATTTTATTTTTACGAATCAGAAGGATAAATTTTGAATTTAAATTCTAGTTATATTTTTCAAGCAATTAATTTAATGAGCTACGGGAGTAAATTTGTAATTTAATTTAATTTAATTTAGCAAGTAGGAATCAAGAGGGTAGATTCTAAAATTTAGCTTTTGTGATACTTTTCAATTATTCAATTTGATGAGTAGGAGTAAAGACTTAAGAGAGTAAATTTTGAATTATAGTTCTTCTGATTTTATCTTAAGCATTTAATTTATAAGTAGGATTTAAGAGGGTAATTTTCGAATTTTATATAATTTAATTTGAAGTCTAGGAGCCACGAATGTGAATTTTAAATTTTATTTAATTTAATCTGATGAGTAGGAACTAGGTAAACTTAAAATATTAAAAATTGTGATATTTTCTTAATCATTTTATATTGTAAGTATGTTACATCTCGACTATTTTAAAACATTACATTAATCTTAAATATAGATTATCAATAAAAAGATCCAATATAGTTAATAAAAAATGAAATGATTTAATAATTAATAGCCTTTAAAATTTGTGAAATCTTCATATGCAAAAATCACAAATGAGTATTTCATTTATTTAATAACTAAAGGTGCTTAATAAAATATTATATGAGTTAAAATCACAATTTCTTGATATTTTAGGAGCTAAAATTGAATACGCCATGTCACAACATAAAGTCAAAATTATTTAAAAATTATTTTTGACTCTTATAGATTAATTTTTTATTATGAATTCAAGAAGTTTGACAAAAATATCAAGGTCCAAATATAAAAGTCATATCACTTCTACAATGGAAATATCTCAATTAATTCCATCAATTTCAAGAAGCTACTTCAAGAAATCTGAAGGGTATTAATCAAGTTCTTCTTCAAATTTCTTAAACCTTCTTCAAAAACCCTCTTCTTGCATGTATGTAAGGCTATAATAGTTTTGACTAGTTCTAACTCACGCCCTGCATATACTTTAAAATCATTAAAAGAATACTCTACGATTCGATTCCTAGATATCAATATTCTTGAGATGAGTTAATTTTGTGTTATTGAGTTCCAATTTTTTTTGTAAATTATATTCCTAATCTATATGTTATGCATTGAGATTCTTCAGTTGATTCATTCATGTCTATATTTTAGCATGGACCCTGTGAATTGAATATTATTGAGATGAATAGAATCAATGAGTTCTATGTTCTTGTGTTCTGAGTATTGAGTATTCTATATTATTATTGAGATCCTTTAATTAAGTTGTTCATGTTTATATTTCAGCATGAACCCTATTTTGAGTTATAAATTTTGAGAATATTTTAAAGCAAATATTTTTATTTCAAGTTGACTGATGGTTGTCGCTTAGAAAATCTCCCCAATAATTTAACGTGTAATTTAACATATCACTTATTATAATGAGTTCAGGGATGAAAAAGTATTTCGTAAAGCTTGAAATGATTTGACTGTTTTATTCTTTACATTTAGCTTGAGTAAATTGTTATGTATTCCAATCCTTCATATAGTTATTTTTTATTCAGCTATATTACATACTCATACATTCAATGTATTCATGTCACTCAACTTGTATATTTTAATGATGTAGATACAGGTTCTTAGAGTTTGTTGAGATCACTTCATCTGTTCACCGGCTTTTGAGTAAGACATCCTTGCTTTTGGAGTACTTTCATTTTATGAGTTTTTAAGATTAATTCTTTTTAGGAGTCATGGGTCTTGTTCAGACACTGATCTATGTATAGTATAGGCTTCGTAGATAGACATTTTTTTGATACTCAATATATTCGGCAAAGTTTTAAGATTTAGTAAGTTTTTTTAAACGTTTCTTTGATACTTATGTATGCTCAAGTTAGTCTTCCTCTAGTAGTCAGCTATAATGAGGGCTCGCTTGGGGAACAACAATTCTTCTTGAGTACCGGCCACATCTAAGGTGTAGGCACGGGTGGTGACAGTTGTGAAGACATCAATAGAATCTAGCAGAAATTGTGAAGTTGGTGCTTGTCTAGGACAAATATTCAGTGTCTTAATGAGAATCACCATACTAGATTTATGTGGTGTCGATCACCTGTCAAATATCTAAGTGATGAAGAAGAAGATGCTTCTAAAGAGATTAAGGGGGTTTGATATCCCTCTGCAACTAAAGAGTCTAAAATGCAACATTAATCCTCCGCTAAGAGCTTGCAAAAAACATATGACGAAGATGAGAGGCAAAAGGAAGTGTTTACCTTCCTTTGTATTTAGGGTTGTCTATAATTACCAGTTCGAAAACAATTAAATATGCAGATCTATATTTTAAAATTTTTGACAAGATAAGGACGAGTCCAACTGTAAGGTGGAGCAAATATTGGTTGTCTATGATATCCTGGATGCCATGCCTATATTATATGCTGTCATAGGGAAGATTTTGTCTCCTGTATTTAAATTGCTCATAACATGGTTTAAGCCATAGCCTCTGAATAAATATTAAACTAATTGGCTATCTTAAGGATTTCAAGTTTCTTGTGCAATGTTCAAACAAGTAAACTCTGAAGACATTGAAGATCATCCTATGTTCTAACATTTGGTATTTGAGATAAATGGAAAAATCTATGATAAAATAAAGATGTTTTCGATGGAGGGAAAACTTGGGACCTTTTAAAAGATTAGGATATGAACTGGTCTCCTCATTGTAGGAGCAATAAAAATTTCAACTACAAGTTTGTTAAGATCTTGTCATTCTATGTTGTTGCAATTGATGTGCATGTTGCATACTTGGATAAAGAAAAAGGATTTACTTGTCTTTTGCATCAAGTAGGTGATCCATTTTTAGTTCC